>LNAC01000228.1:2153770-2188992 GCA_002007465.1 Ailurus styani | reverse complement strand
TACCCCACCCCCACCCCCCGCCATTTGGTCCGTAGGCTGTAGTTTGCTCACATAAAGTTTAACTCTATGATATCAAGACCGAAGATGTGGAACCACTGGTGAGGCAATTAGAGCAGGAGAAAAGCAGGGAGGGCCTAAGTCAGGGTGGTTTAGTATAAAGGAGGGAAGAGTTTAAGAAGTATTTGGGTGGTAGAAATCAGTGGAAATGGATATGTACATAATTAACTTCATATTCTGGAATTTTGCACATACTTCTTTCAGCAGCATTCTTTTTCATGAGTCAGGTTGTTCTTAAGGTAGTTTGATTCTGTTGTATTGGGGTGAGGACATATACTGTGTTTCCTGAAGGGACAGTGATGCTTGGGTTTAATGAGGACAGAAAAATATAGAAAGAAAAATCATTCTTTTCTGAGGCAAGGGATTGCCCCTCTTTCCAGATTGCCTGGATATGCTAATGAAATTTATTATCCCCCAAATCACAGAGGCTGGAAATCTCAGTCTTGTCAGTATAGTATAGTATAGTATTGTATAGTATATAGTAGAGTACAGTATAGTATAGTATAGCATTGCATAGTATGGTATATATAGTATTTAGAATGCTGCCATTCTCTGCCCCTATAACTTCTAGGTAAGTTTCTTAACTTCTCTGTGCCTTGACTGTAAAATGGAGGTTAAAAATACTCCTACCCACTAGGGTTATGGCAATGATTCAAGAGATACTGGCTGTAGTACATAGAAAATGTTCTGTAGATGTCCACAGTAGTTATCTGTTTTCTTGTTTTATTTATTTATTTATTTATTTTTACTATTTGCCCCAGGGGTACAGGTCTGTGAATCATCAGGCTTACACCTTTCACAGCATTCACCATAGCACAAACCCTCCCCAATGTCCATAACCCAGCCACCCTATCCCTACCCTCCCCCCATCCATACCCTTCCCCCATCCCTACCCTCCCACCCCCCAGTAACCCTTAGTTTGTTTCACGAGATTAAGAGTCTCTTATGGTTTGTCTCCTTCCCTATCCCATCTTGTTTCATTATTGTTCCCTCCCTACTCCCCAGGACCCCCAGTTATCTGTTTTCTAAATTCCGTTTCATTCTCTGTGTGTGTAGAAATGTCATTTTTTGGTGCAAGATCTTACTATTTCTTACCATCCAGCTATTTCAGAAATCCTCGCATTGGTTTCCCCGACCACTGTTTTTCCTTAGTCTTATTTCACATTAAACCCTTTTCTTTCCAAATGGTTAATTTTGTACCATTCTTATTTTTGTTTCTCTGACCAGCGTGTCTTTTTCTCTCTTTTCTGACTGGTGAGTAATCTCTTTGAAATCTATTTTCACCTATAATTTACTGGTTTTCTGTTTGTGTCTCCAGGTCATGTTATACAAACTTCAATCAGGTAGTTTAAATTTCTATTTAGTTTTTAATTTTAAAGTTTCTAATTGAAATATAAAATACATACATATAAAATATACATACCTATGTGTACAGATCATTGAATTATCTAACATGAACACACCCATATAACCACTATTCCAGTCAAGAAATAGAATGATGCCTGCAATCCAGAAATTCCTCACATCCCATCCAAATCACTACACCTTCCCCCTTCCACAAAGATAATCACTAACTTCTAAAACTTTATGTCAGTTTTACCTGGTTTTAAACTTTATTTGAATAGAATTATACAATAGCTATCCTTTTGTGTTCTGTGTCATTATAGTTTGGCCATTTTCTTTGCTATGTACTAACACGTTTAATGATATATCACAATTTATCACTCTCTGTAGATGGATGCATGGTTGTTCAAGTATTGGGCTATTACAGTAAGTTACTGTGGATATTTTAGTGCACATGTGCACATTTTTTCTGTTGGGTTTATACCTAGGATTGAGGTTGATGGAGTGTACAGTATATATGTTTTCAACCTTGTTAAATAAGGCCAAACATTTTCCCAAAATGTTTGTGCCAGTTTGTTCTCTTAATCAGTAATGTATGGGTGTTAACTCTTGCTCTGTATGTATGCCAGCCAGCACTTGGTGGTGTTAGTCTTTTTAAATGTTAACCATTCTGGAAGGCATATATCAGTATCTCATTGTGGTTTTATTTTATTTTATTTTATTATTCTATTTTATTTATTATTTTTTTATTAATATGTTTATTTATTAAATTTAAATTCAATTATCCAAGGTATAGTATAGTCATTGTTGTTTTAATTTGATTCTCCTCATTAACTGATGTTGTTGAACACCTTTTCATATACTTATTGGCCACATGGATATCCACTTTTGTGAAGTATCAGTTCAAAAGTCTTTTCCCCATTTTTCTGTGGGGTTGTGTCTTTTTTCATTGATTTACAGCATTCTTTATATATTTTGAATATTAGTTTTTTGTGTGATGTATGTATTGCAAGTATTTACTCCCAGTCTCTAGCTTGTCTTAATGGTGTCTTTGGATTTATAAAAGTTATTAATTTTAATGTGATGAAGTCTTTAACCTTATGATTAGTGCTTTCTGTGTACAGCCTATGCTGGCTGATTTCTCCCCAGGTTTTTAGATATTCTTCTAATTTTTGTATTTAAGCTTCTAGCTTTCCCTCTAGTCATAACTTTAGTTGCAACTTACAAATTGAAGTATAGTATTTCCTTTATTGTATAGTTCAAAGAGTTTCTAATTTTCATTGTGGATATTTTCTTTGACCCATAAGATAATTAGAAAAGCATTTAAAAATTTTCAAACATATTAGGAGCCCGTATTTGAGTTCAGTTTTTTGAAATTTCGATGGCACTAGCTTTGTGGGCTGGACTGTAGCCAATTTTTTTTTTTAAGATTTTATTTATTCATTTGACACAGAGAGAGAGATTACAAGTAGGCAGAGGCAGGCAGAGAGAGAGAGAGAGAGGAGGAAGCAGGCTCCCCGCTGAGCAGGAAGCCCGATGTGGGCCACCATCCCAGGACCCTGGGATCATGACCTGAGCCGAAGGCAGCGGCTTTAACCCACTGAGCTACCCAGGCGCCCTGGACTGTAGCCAATTTTAGCAAATGTTCTACATGCATGTGTGCACTAAAAACAATGTGTACTGTATGTGCAATGGGTGCAGTTTTCTGTGCATGTTATAAAAACTGTTAGTCATGTTGTTCATATTTTTTTGAGAGGAGGGAGTTGGGGAAGGGGCAGAGGAAGAAGGTGAGTGAGGATCTTAAGCAGGCCCTATGCCCATTGTGGAGCCTGATGCAGGGCTGAATCTCACAACACTGAGATCATGACCTGAACCAAAAGCAAGAGTCAGACACTTAACCAATGGAACCACCCAGGCACTCCTATATTGTTCATCTTTTTTTTTTTAAGATTTATTTATTTTGATAAAGAGAGAGAGTGTGTGGAAGCATGAACAGAAGGGGCAGGGGGAGAGGGAGAGAAAATTCCAAGCAGACTCTGTGCTGAGCATGGAACCCAACACCAGCTCTATCCCAGGATCCTGAGATCATACCTGAGCTGAAACCAAGAGTTGGTTGTTCAACTAACTGCGCCACCCAGGTGACCCCATTGTTCATACCTTTTAAAACCTTTTTGTTATTATTATTTTTTTATGTAATCTCTACACACAGTGTGGGGGTTGAACTCAAAACCCTAAGATCAGGAGTCACATCATGCTCTACTGACTGAGCCAGGCAGCCTTCCTTGTTGTTCATATCTTTTTTTTTAAAGGTTTCATTTATTTATTTTAGAGTGAGAGCATGCACATGTGTCAGGGGAGGGACAGAGAGAGAGGGTAAGTAGATTCCCCGCTGAGCAGGGAGCCTGATGCGGGGCTTGATCGCAGGACCCCGAGATCATGACCTGAGCCGAATGCAGATGTGCAGATGCTTAATGGACTGAGCCACCCAGGTGCCCCTGTTTATATCTAACATGGATTTTTATGTCAGTTATATCAGTTATGGAGAGAAGTATGTTAAAAGTTATCTCCCTCTATTATTATTGATTATTGAGTTGTCGGTGTTCATGATGGATTGTTATTAGAGCACTTTTTTTATGATAGCTGCTTTAAAGTCATTATTAGATAATTCTAATATCAATATCATCTTGATTTGGCATATTGGGATTTTCTTTTTGTTTTTAGGATTTAGACTTTCCTTATTTTGAGTAATTTGGGGTTTTATCCTGAATTTTTTAATATTGTGTTATAAATCCCTTGTTCCTTTTGAAAATTTTCCATTTCAATATGTAGCTAATCTCTTTATATTCAGAATACACATCTTTGCAAATGGGAAGATCCCATTCTTTTTCATGGCTGACTAATATTTCATTATATATATGCCACATCTTCCTAATCCGTCTATTGATAGACACTTGGGTTGCTTGCATATCTTGGCTACTATAAATAATGCTGCAATAAAAACAGGGATACATATATCTTTTGAAATTAGTGCTTTCATTTTCTTTGGGTAAATACCCAACAGTGTATTTACTAGATCATATGGTAATTCTATTTTTAATTTTCTGAGGAACCTCTGTACTGTTTTCCACAGTAGCTACACCCGTTTGCATTCCCACCAACAGTGTGAAAGGGTTCCTTTTTCTTCATATTCTCATCAATTCTTCTTATCTTTCTGATTCTAGCCATCCTGGCAGGTATAAGGTGTTTTCTCATTGTGGTTTTGATTTGCAGTTCCTAGGGATTAGTATTGCTGAACATCTTTTCATGTCTCTTGATTATCTGTATGTCTTCTTTGGAAAATGTCTATTCAGGGCCTCTCTATTTTTTAAGTGGATTATTTGTTTTTGGGGGGTTGAGTTGTATAAGTTCTTAATATATTTTGGGATGATAACCCCTTATTGGATGTATCATTTACAAATACCTTCTCCCATTCAGTAGTTTGTCTTATTTTTGTTGATTGTTTCCTTTAATGTGCAGAAGCTTTTTATTTTGATGTAGTCTCAATAGTTTATTTTTGCTTTTGTTTGTAGACATATCTAGAAGAATGTTGCTATGGCTGATGTCAAAGAAGGTACTGACTGTGTTCTTCTCTAGGATTTTAATGGTTTCCTGTCTCATATTTAGGTCTTTAATCCATTTTGAATCTTTGTGTGTGGTATAAGAAAGTGGTCCAGTTTCATTCCTTTGCATGTTGCTGTCCAGTTTTCCAAACACCATTTGTTGAAGAGACTTTTTCCATTGCATGTTCTTTTCTTCTTTGTTGAAGATTAATTGACCATATGGTTGTGGTTCATTCCTGGATTTTCTATTCTATTCCGTTGATCTATGTGTCTGTTTTTGTGCCAATACCATACTGTTTTGATCACTACAGCTTCGTAGTATAACTTGAAATCTGAAATTGTGATACCTCTAGTTTTTTCTTTTCAAGATTACTTTGGTTATTCGGGGTCTTTTGTGGTTCCATTTAAATTCTACGATTGTTTGTTCTAGCTCTGTGAAAGATGCTGGTGATATTTTGACAGGGATTGCACTAAATTTGTAGATTGCTCTGGGAGTATAGACATTTTAACAATATATTTTCTTCCAACCCATGAGCATGGAATTTCTTTCCATTTGTGTCATCTTTAGTTTCTTTCATTGATATTTTACAGTTTCAGAGTCCAGGTCTGTTAGTTTTTCAGTTAAGTTTATTATTAGGGTTTGTTTTTTTTCTCCATATCCTTACCAACACCCGTTGTTTATTATGTTTTTTATTTTAGCCATTCTGATAGGTGTGAGGTGATATCTCATTTTGATTTGCATTTCTCTGATGATAAGTGATGATGAGCATCTTTTCATGTGTCTTGGCTGTTTTTATGTCTTTTTTGGAGAAACGTCTGTTCATGTCTTCTGCCCATTTTTTAATTGGATCTTTTGGTTTTGGGGTGTTGAATTTTATAAGTTCTTTATATATTTTGGATACTGTGCTGAATTACAGCTCATGAAGCTCACTACTAAAACTCTGCAATCTTGCCCATTATGTTATTTGGATTTTAGTGTTCACAGATGAGGACATTGAGGCACAGAGAGGTCAAGGAATTTGGTCAAGGTTATATTGCTGGTAAGTGGCAGAGTGAGGATTCAAACCAGGGGAATCAGTCTCAGACTCATTGTACCAGGGAACAGTGGCCTCAGAAAGGTACAGAGGCAGCATGATGGAGAGGGAAGAGCACAGAACAGGGAATTCCTTCTGTGCAATTTTGTAGAAGCAATTCACCGCCTTTGAGTCTGGCTTTATGATCTCTAAAATTAGAAGAGTTTATGTAAACTAGGGAATGGCAAACTTTACCTGTAAACAGAATAAGATAATACATATTTTAGGCTTTGTAGCCCATATTACAGCTCTCAACTCTATTGTAGGATGAACGCAGTCACAGTACAAAAATGAGTGAGCTTGGCTGTGTGCCAATAAAGCTTTATTTATAAAAGTATGAGGCAGCCTGGATTTAGCCCATAGGCTGTAGTTTGCCTGTCCCTGCTTTAATCTGTAATTGAATTAAAGCTTATATACCTTCCTTTAATACTTTCTGGAGGTAGAACATAATAAAAAGAAAGGTGGTCTTATTTTCTTTGTGTTTTAAATTTTTAATTAAGTATTTCTTGTGTTAGAATCTCAATTGCTAAGTTATCAGGGAGAAGATCTGGACTCAGAATTGAGTTGGAATTATAGCCCTGTTGCTTATTAGGTGGATGGTTTTGATCAGGTCACTTGACCTATTCTGAGACTAAAATGAGGATGATAATACTTAACCGATGTAAGTTTTTGTGGAAAATAAGTCAGATAATATTTATGAATGGATTTTGAAAACTATGAATTGTTTTTTCATGACATTTGGTTTATGTTTACTTTCCTACAGGAGTACCAGCTCATGATAGGACTCAGTAACGCTATGCTCTGGGGTTCCTATTTTGCCTCATTCTTTCTGATGTTTTTAATTACCAACTGTTTACTGTGCGTGATTTTATTTGTCAAGGCAAGTATGTATTTGAATGCAGCATGCAGCATCTAAAGTTCAAGAGGGATAAAATAACTGTGGGGATGGGCTGAGTGGGTTTTAGGTTACAAAAGAATACATATATTTTTCATTGAGTCCCCTTGGGAATTCAGAAGCTGCTCATTTTATCAGCACACAAAACCATAGACCTAGATGGGCAGCCCTTCCATAAGAAAAGAGTTATTTAGTTAACTTAGCATCTCTCTGAGCAGTGATCCATTTCACTAGGGCTACTGAAGTGGTAAGGGTATTTTCTTTGGCCTCCCTTGTTTATCTATGACACCTCTTACAGTAGGACTAAACTGGCGTCCTGGTTGTTTTGTTAGATCGCACCTGATATAGTCCTCCAGTACAGTGACCCGTCTCTTGTCTTCGCCTTTTTCCTGTGCTTTGTTGTCAGCTCTATATCGTTCGGATTTCTGATTTCCACATTCTTCGATACAGGTGAGTCTTCCTTCCTTCCCAAGGAAGGACTCCTTCCTTGACAGACTCTCAGCATTTCAGTTGACTTTAAAGAGGATTTCATTTGGGAGCTCTTTTTAAACTTCAGCTGCCACCTCATATCCAGCCTCTGCTTATTACACTTTAACAAAAAAGAGAGATATCATATGCATGTAAAAAGATATGAGAGGAAGGACAAAGATCAAGAAAATCAGTATAGCAGAGGATGCCCATAAAAAGAGGATAAAAACCAACATCAGATCACATGTGGTAATAGAGGGTCAACTAAAATAGGGTCATGTGGAAATACTCATTCATTCCCTCACTTGGTCTTTAAAGTCTTTGGATCACTCATCACATGCCTGGAACCATGTCGAATATGCAAAATGCTCCTGAGAATCAACTTCCTGCCCTTTGTGTTCTCACATGAGACAGATGTGTAACTGGATAAATTCAGACTGGGCTAAGTTAGGGAATTTGTGTAATTATATCTCCAGTGGTCATTTTTTGTTATCATTTATTAAAAAAATAAGTATATCTTCTTTTTCATATAACAAATATTCACCATTTTCACTTTTATATCTTTTTTATATGCTGAATAATTAGAGTATTACCTTCTCTCAGTCATTTAAGGTACAAGTACTATAAAACAAATTGCTTTATGGTAAAATTTACATCTCATAGGTATTTTTATTGTTTTCAGCAATAACACTACTACCATTTGGTGCATTCTTATAAAGTAGAGAGTCATACCTACCACCTATCATGAAGTATAGTAAAACTATGAGTGCAGAGAATCATTGTGTCAAAGTCAAGCTGAAGGTGACTTGCTGAAGAGCAGAGTAAAGTGGACAAATGCCAAGGAACAACTCATTGGCCAAAACAACTATGATACTGATTAAATATTTTTTTAAAGATTTTATTTATTTATTTGACAGAGAAAGACACAAGAAGAGAGGGAACACAAGTAAGGGGAGTGGGAGAGAGAGAGAAGCAGGCTTCCTGCGGAGCAGGGAGCCCAATGTGGGGCTGGATCCCAGGACCCTGGGATCATGACCTGAGCTGAAGGCAGACACTTAACGACTGAGCCACCCAGGTGCTCCCTGATTAAATATTTAAAAAAATTCCTTCTGTTTATAAACATTGCCGAGGTGGCACAAAGTCCAAAAATTAGGTGGAAGGTGATTGAAAACCAAAGATAGATTTTGTGTTGGGATTTTCTGTTGAGTGCCAGAGATTTTGGTGTTTTCTTCCAACAGTAATTCAGGAGCTAAGGTAAGTCTGGAAAACATGCCAAAAGTGGACTATTTAAGAGGATTCCTCAAATAAAGGTAAAACCTCAAAGAGCCACTCTTGCTGTGCAGGTGAATGAGAAACAGAGGGGCCACACAGATGGAACAGCAAATTCTTGCCTTGCTTAAATTCACCAAGGTATTAAGATTGTGGTTTATGTGAGAAGGGCATCAGTGAATGCAATCAGCAGATAATAATTCCAAGTTTTAATAGCAGAAGATTAGTGAGTTATATAGAATTTTATATTCTATATATGGAAGTTATAGAAGTGCTGCTTTATCCCTCTTGCAATCTACTTATATATCTGAAGTTATTTGGTTGTTTGTTTTTTGTGATTCCTGTTTTAGTTGGCTTTTTAATGAATAAAACTACATGTAGGGAATGATCTATATATGAAGTGGTATCATTCTATTATTTTCTATTGATGCTTTTCCATATCCATTTTTTTATTATAAGTCCTTTAAGTTTTTTTCATGGCATGAAATAGATAACAAATGCGAGAGTGTATACAGAGTACGTAATAATAAAATGAACACCCAGGTGCTCACCCAAGTATTCAACATACCGCATTGAAAAACAGAAATTGGTAGTATCTACGGAACGCTTTAGGTGCTGCTTTCTGATAATAACCACTATTCTGACTGACTTTTATTTACAGCTTTTCCACTTATATGTCTATCGCTAGCTAACGTATTACTTAGTTTTACAAGTGAAATTATACCATGTGATTTGGATACAACATAGTGTTATGATTTAAGCTTTATCTATATAGTTGTGATTTCATTTTTACTGTTGTATAGTATTCTCTTATACAGTTATCAGTTTTATACTTCATAGGTATTTGAATTGTTTCTAGTTAGTTATGAATTAATTGTTTCTAGTTAGTTTGTTATGAATAATATTGATGTGAACATTCTTGTATATGTCAGCTGGTAGAGATGTACAGGTTTTTTTCTGGGCATATAATTAGGAGTAGAATATCTTATTCAGGTAGGGTATGTGAACATGTTACCTTACTAGTTTATGTCAAACTGTTTCCAAAGTGGTTGTACAATTTCAAATTCCTCCTAGAAGTAGGTAAGAATCTCTATTGTTTCTAACTTTTAAAATTTGTACCATATTTTGAGGTACGAAAGGCATCTCATTGTGTTTTAATTTATAATTTCCTGGTAATTATTGATGCTGATCATATTTTTAGGTTAATAAGAACCATATTTGTTTTTTTCTATAAAATGCCTGTTTACATCTTTTGACCACATATTTTAACAGCTTTATAAAAGTGTAATATACATACCATAAAATTCACCCACTAGTAAATTTCTTAAGTTATGCATCCATCACCAAATCTCATTTTAGAAATTTTCCATCACTCCTGAAATTTCCTTTGAGCCAGTTTTCAGTCAATCCTCATTCTTATCTCTCTGGTTCAAGGCAACAACTTACCTGCTTTCTCTCTACATAAATTTGGCTTATCTAGACATTTGGTGTATATGGATAAAGTGTGGAGTCTTCTACAACATTTGGTTTCTTTTAGTTACCATAATGATTTTGAAATCCATTCATGTTTTAGCATATATCAGTATTTCCTTTCTGTTAATTGTTGAATAATATTTTCCTTATATGGATATACATTTTGTTTATACATCCCAGGGTTAAAGGACATTTAAATTGTTTGCAGTATTTTTGGCCATTAATGAATAACAGTGCTGTGGCTATTTACATACAAGTCTTTGTGTGGACATATGTCTTCACTTCTCCAGGAAATGGAATTGTTGGATTGTGAGATAAATTTATATTTAACTTTTAAAAAACTTCCCCAAGTTTTTCCACTGTGGCTATACAATTTTATATGTATCCCCATCAGTCATTTAGGTGTGGGGCTCTAGCACCCCTAGGTTAGGGGTCTGGTAATAATGCAGTAAGAATTTGAGGTGATTGAAAATTATCTGTTTCTAGTACACCTGTACTTTAGATGTAGCCCTTCAGGGTCCAGTAAAAGTGTGAGGTATTAATTATGGATTCTTTTAAATTTAATTAAAGTTAATTTTTAATTTAAATAAAATTAAAATTTCTTTAATATAATTTAATTAAAAATTGCCATATAGTTAGCATGCAGTGTTCTGTTAGTTTTGGGTGTGTGATAGAGTGATTCAGCATTTCCATACAACACACGGTGCTCATCACAACAAGTATACTCTTTATCCCCGTCACCTATTTAACTCACTGCCACCCAACCTCCCTTCTGGTAACTATCAGTTTGTTCTCGGTAGTTAATAGTCCATTTCTTGGTTTGCCTCTCTCTCTCTCTTTTTCCCCCCCTTAGCTCATTTTTTTGTTTGTTTGTTTAAGTAGACTCTACACTGGACAGGTCCTGAACTCAGGAGCCTGACATCAAGAGTTGGATGCTCAACCAACTGAGCCACCCAGGCCCCCCTCATTTGTTTTGTTCCTTAAGTCCACCTATGAGTGAAATCATAGGGTGTTTGACTTTCTCTGACTGACATATTTTGCTTAGCATAATACTCTCTAGCTTGGATGTTCCTCAAAAAGTTAAAAATAGAACTACCCTATGATCCAGTAATTGCACTGCTAGGTATTTACCCAAAGAATACAAAAATATTAATTCAAAAGGATATATGTACCCTGATGTTTATAGCAGCATTATTTCACAATAGCCAAATTACGGAAACAGCCTAAATGTCCATTGACTGATGAATGGCTAAAGATGTGGTACACACAGACACACACAGACACACACACACACACACAGACACACACACACACACACATACACACGAATGTTACTCAGCCATAAAGAAGGGTGAAGTTTTGGGGAGTGTTTTAACATTCACACAGCACTGTCCCAGAGGGTGACCTGACCTCATATTAACTTAATCATCCTTTTAAAGACCCTTTCTCTAAATACAGCACATTCTGAGGTACTGGAGGTTAGGGCTTCAATATGTGAATATTGGAGTCATGGACACAATTCAGCCTATAATACCTGGTATTCCCAGTAATTTATTTACTTATTTATTTATTTATTTTTTGGAAGAAAATACAATGTCTTTATTCCCAAAGGGCATATTCTAAGTGCAACATGAAGGAAAAAAGAAACAACAAAAAGCCTTTCACCTGTGCCGTCTCACTGCTAAGCAATCCAGTCACTGGCTCCTCTTTTTGCACTTTGCTCCCCGTTAAGCAGGACTCAGCACTTCTCTCACTATGGATGTTTTTTTCTATTAACCTATTTTGCATCTGATTGACTTGCTTTGTTGCAGCCTTTCGAGAAACAACTTTTTGATTGTTTGGAGTATGTACAATTTACAGCCTCTCCTCTGGTGGAAAATTCCAGTGGTCCTAAAGGTATTCCACCTGGGTTCAGGATTTTCTTGAGCATTTGATAGTTTGGCTTTTCATCATATGCTAAATTATGAGCACATACCAAATACTGGGCTATTTCATGGCAGCTGCTTCCGGAAGGAGCCCATTTAAGCACTGACTCAGGAAGCTCATCCAACAGATTTGTTTTAGCAGTCTGCATGGCCGCTGGGTCCCGCAGGCTCCGCTCCCAGGGCAGCCCCCCACAGGACCAGTGTAGTAGGCAGTAGCCGAGGGTCTCGAGGTTACTCCTTCTGGACAGGGCTACTCCCTTGTGGGCATCCACGCTGGTAAACTCTAGTGTCCCGTTATGGCCTTTTCTAGGATTTTCCTGATACTGTTTGTGGTTCCCATTGGGACAATATCTGTAGCAAAGTCCATAATCTGCAAGATAAACCCGATCTGGATTTCTGTAACCTAACAGTAGATTCACTGCTTTTATATCCCCGTGAACATATTCATTTTCATGTATATATTCCAATACATCCAACATTCGGATATCTAGCTGCAGGACAGTTGACTTTTTAAAAGTACCATTCTGGTCTGAGATCTTCTGTAAATCTATTCCTAGTCTTTCCATTACCATAAATCTGTAACTTCTTCTCTTGAATTCAGTAATACCGGATCCATAAAACAGAGGAATTCCTAAATAATCAAGTTGTTTGAGCTCTATCCAGTTTTTTATATAGTCTTTTTTTGCAGCTCTTTGGTAAAATTTAAGTTCTGAAAATAATGGGCCATTTTCTTGATATTCCACTTTTATTACATGTCTTGCATCTTTATCTGGTTTATTTGTGGGGAAAACTAAATATATCAATCCAAATCCTCCAGAGCCAATCATTTTGCCCAGCGGCCATTGTTTTCCTTCCATATCATCCAGAACCTTGCCTTCTGGAAGTGGAACAGGAAGTCTGTATTTCTCATTTCTTCTTGGTGGCATCACTTTGCGTAAGTGGGGAGTTGCCCCGGCCCGGAGGCTCCGGCGCTCGCTCTGACGGCTGCTCCGGCGCGGCGGGGCAGGCGGAGAGGGGGGCGCAGAAGTGCCTCTCCGCCCAACGCCCGGGACCGGCAACCAGAGAGGGATGGCCGGACCCCGGGCTTCCCCGGCCTCCAGGCCCCCAGTAATTTATTTAATGTAAAACATTGCATATAAAAATTATAGAAATTATTTGAGTCTTTGGATGACTTTTTTTCCCTCCCTGATAGAGGATTTACTTTTAAATCCATCAGTCATTTAGGTGTAGGGCTCTAGCACCCCTAGATTAGAGGTTTGATAATAATCCGGTAAAGATTTGAGGTTATTGAAAATAATCTGTTTCTGGTACTCCTGTACTTTAGATGTAGCCCTTTAGGGCCCTCAGTAAAAGTTTGAGGTATTAACTGTGGCTTCTTTCCTTTAGCATGTCTTAATTTCTGTACGCTTTTTACACTGTCAAAAACTCTGCTCCGTCCCTCACACTCTTTTTTAAAAAATTATTATGTTATGTTAGTTACCATAGAGTACACCATTAGTTTTTGATGTAGTGTTCCATGATTCATTGTTAGTGTATAACACTCAGTGCTCCATGCAATCCATGCCCTCCTTAATACCCACCACCCGGCTCAAATAGTAACTTCTTTGACATCAACCACAGCAACTTCTTTTAATACGTCTCTCCAAAGGCAAGGGAAACAAAAGCAAAAATGAGCTTTTGGGACTTCATCAAGATAAAAAGTTTCTGCACAGTGAAGGAAACAGTCAACAAAACAAAGAGGCAACCCACAGGATGGAAGAACATATTTGTAAATGACATGTTTGTATAGACAAAGGGCTGATATCCAAGACCTATAAAGAACTTCTCAAGCTCAACAACCAAAAAACAAATAATCTGGTCAAAAAATGGGCAGAAGACATGGGTAGACACTTCTCCAAAGTCCCTCAGACTCTAAGCCATAGTTTAGATCTTACAAATGCTTTAATGTGGAAATTAGCATCAAATTTTAGATTTACCTCTTTTGAGTTCTCGTCTTACCTTGATTTTGGCCCTATAAATTGACCTTGCTTGGTAGCTCTCTGTCACTTAACATACTTAAAAAGTAATACTTTAACATATGAATAAACAAATAAATGAAAAAACAAACTTAAAAAACAATTTGTCTAGATTTTTGTCGTCTTTGAAAGAGTTGGATTAAAATAATGCTATCCCCATAATACATAGCATCCTAATCCAGATGCTTTTCTGTTACACTGACTTTTTTCTGTCTTTTTAATGTACTGTTTTTATAAAGTATTATAAATAAGTATTCAAAGTAGCATAAATAAGACTGGAAATATATCTAAAACCACTTTCAACTTTTTCGTTTTCATCTTCCAAAATTCCAAAATAAATGGAAACAGTGTAAGTGTATTCATATGATGTGATAAGTGACGGTGTACATCTAGAGATTATGAGGCTGAGTAGTCATGAATAAAAATGAAAAAGGAAGTTTCTATAAATATAAGGATAAATTCTTTTCTGGATGAGTAAATATCTACAATCATAGCATTAGAAGGAGTATAAATTCCAGAAAAGTTTATTCTCTATATCATTCATTCATTCATTCATTCAAGCAAAAATATTTTTTGAGCACCTGTTCAGCACTGTTCTAAATGCTCATGATACCGTGGTGATGACAGTTTCCCTTCTTTTGTAGGGTCTATATTTTAGAGCTCTTTTATAATAAGATGAGATTACTACATTAAGCTTTTGTCATTTACTTGAACTGACTCTGTATTTTCCTTCTTACTTTTCAGCTACTTTGGCTGTTTCTGTTGGAGGTTTCCTCTATTTTGTTACCTTCTTCCCATATGTATTCGTGAGAACCATGTATACACAGATGGCCCTCACCGAGAAGCTGGCTTTCTGTCTCTTTTCAAATGTTGCAGTAGCTTTGGGGGTTGATATTATAAGCAAGATGGAAATGAAGCGTGAGTCTTTCCTTTATAAAATTGACTTTGATGATTTGATTCCCAGGAAGAAAAGGCATGTTGTCTGGGGTTGCCAGTGGAGTGGGTGGGACAGTGGGTGAGAGATGATTGTAGTGTTTCTTAAATATTTTTTTTCTGGATTGTAATATTTTTTATCATAAAATGATATGTCTGTACTATATATATGCTCACACAGTATATATGTATACATTTGTACATGAATATATATATGCAAATACATATGTATGTATTTACATGTCTTTATATCAGTGGGCTCATCTTGGGGGGCAGTTTTGCCACCTAGGGGATATTGGCAATTTGGGAGATATATTTGTTGTTTGATTATCATGTCTAGTGGAAGACTGCTACTGATAATCTGGTGTGCAGAAGCCAGAGATGCTACTAAATATCCTACAAAGTATAGGACATTCCTTGAAACAGAAGTATCCAGGCTAAAATGTCAGTAGTGCCAAGGATGAGACATCCAACTAATATCCATATTTTAACATCTGTGAGTTCACACTGTTGGATCCAATTCCTATCTAATAGCAAGAGTTCTTCCTAGTTTTTCCCTATCTTATGTATATATACCTCCCTGTCCAACCATGAGAAATGTTGCCCGCCACCATTATCAATATAATTACACATTTGTTCAGTGTTGCACTACTCCAGAAATAGTTTGGGAAACTCACCCATACCACTGTGAACAACCACCATATTAGCTATGGTAATTGTTTGTAATTCTGCATTTAGAGGCTATGTAGTCAAAAGTGCTGTGTTAAAAAATTACTTGGCTTAGTACTTCTTTTTACTTTCGGTGTAATTATTCATTTGAAATATAAGTAGGCACATTTGTTTCTGTTTGTATCCCATTTTTCATCCCACTACCACTGTTAGTTTCATATAAATTTCTGAGCATGTAAAACATTAACACAATTTGTAGAAAGTAGACTTCTTTCTGCTGCCTTCCTATCCATCATTCTCACTGCCCCAGCCTCCTCAGTAGCTTATACCAAGGACTCTGGCATTTCTCTTTTATTCTTCCTTAGAATTTCCATCTCTCTGCACACCTTATCCATCTGGTCTTGCATGTTGTATATTTCTTCCATTAAAGCACTTACTGTGAGGCACCTGGGTGGCTCAGTTGTTAAGCGTCTGCCTTTGGCTCAGGTCACTATTCCCTGGGATCGAGCCCCACATTGGGCTCACTGCTCAGCGAGAAGCCTACTTCTCCCTCTCCCACTCCCCCTGCTTGTGTTCCCTCTCTCGCTGTGTCTCTCCCTGTCAAATAAATAATAAAAATTTTTTAAAAAAGCACTTACCATGTCAATCAGTTTTTTTAAATTCCTGGTCTGATAATCCTAACATCTTTGTCCTATCAAAGTCTAATTCAGATGCTTCTTCACTCTCTTCAAACTGTGTTCTTTGCTCTTCAGGATGCCTTATAAGTTTTTATTAAAAGGTGGATATGAGGGGCATATGGATGCTCAGTCAGTTAAGTGTCCAACTTAACTTGATTTCAGCTCAGGTCATGATCTCGGGGTCCTGATATTGAGCCCCCCGTCAGGCCCCGTGCTTAGCAGAGAGTCGGCTTGGGATTCTCTCTCCTTCTTCCTCTCTCTCTCTCCTTCTCCACCCCCCTCATTAAATAAATAAATGAAATGAAATTAAATCTTAATGTAATAAAAAATAACAAAAACAAAGTGAACTTCTTATAAGCAGTTTAAAAAAAAGTGGATATGCGATATTGGGTAAAAGGAACTACACAGTAAATAGACCTTTAGAGATGTAGAGGTTAAGGTGTGTAGTCCTATTACTCGGCCTCAGTCACTTGGTAAGTTTGTACCCTTGGACTATGAACTCTATCAGTGCTTCTCAGTTTTTTTCCCTGCTTAGATAGGACAGGATGGTTACTGGGGCTAGAGTTAGGTATTTCCCTTACTCTAGGTAAGTTAGGCTGTGATAAAATAGTTTCTCATGAAGGAAGGTCTGATTAGGAATGAAATGCACAAGCATATTTCAAAATGGCTCTTTTTTTCCCCATTCTCCCTCCCAGGAGTATGAGGGGATTTTTCTCTGATATTCAATGTGAGGACTTGGCAGGGCTCTCAAAGAAAGGTAAAACTCGAAAAAGCTTGGGGACTCTTCAATGACTTGATCCCCTGGAGTATTTAACCCTCAGACTTGTTTACTCTGGGCTTTGGCAATTCATCAGGTATAGTTCAGGTTTTCCTATCCCAGTTCTGGTTCCCTTGGAGGTTTCTGCTCGCAGTTTCTGTTTCATTAAATTCTCTGTGCCTGTCTGTCTGTCTCTCCAGTTGTGGGGGCAGTGGTTTGCCCTGTGACCTCTCATCTCTAATAGATCTAAGAAGAATTTCAGTTCATCTTTTTACTTGTTAGGATGGAGTGGTGACTCCTGAGTTCCTCAGAGGCCAAACCAGAAACTAGAAGCCAAACCTTATTTTTATGTTGATGAATGTATTTCCAAATGTATATATCTTTCTGGTTATTTCAGTGGAGATTAGCATGAAAGAGAATAGAGGAATAGGGCCGCCATCACAACCAGTAGGTCTGTTTATGGCTTTAAAGCTTACTTTATGGACTTTTTGTGACTTTATTTTTGTTTCAGTCACTACCAACTTTTAGTTGAGTTTAGCTATAGGAAGAGGCAAATTGTATCATTATTTACTTTATTATCCTCTTGGATAGCCTGAATTTCAAAGTATCAGTGAATAGCAAATAGACAGTACCTGTCTCCAGAGAATACCAGTACCTTCTTGTTGTTTAATGATGAAGCAGCTGGATAACTTTGTTCTAGTCACAGTTGGGCACCTCAAGTAACTATCTGCTATTCTGTTTCAGAATATGGTGTCCAGTGGGAAAACATCTGGTCACCAGTGAACCCAGATGATGACCTTAGTTTTGCTCATATTATGGCAATGCTTTTATTTGATGCTTTCCTGTTTGGCCTGATGGCCTGGTATATGGATGCTGTCTTTCCAGGGAAGTATGGTGTGCCCAAGCCATGGTATTTCTTTGTGCAGGTAAGTTCTAATGATTCTATTATTGAGCGAAACCCCCAGTTTTTATGTATGTATTTTGTTAAACAGTGAACATTACTACCTTAAATACCCTCTCTGTGGTACTGCAGTCTTATGATACTAATACAGTTTTTATTCTTTCTGAACTAAAGCCATTACAGGTTAACTTTGTGACATGTATAATAGAATCAGATAGCTTTCTACAGAAAAAGTCTACATTCCCGTCTGAATGAATATATGGTGGGGTCCTTAGATCCTAGTGAGGTGGAGATGAATTGTGTCTCATATCTGGTTTATCACCATCTGCTTTTTTCCACTATTAGCCAAAATTACTTAGAATCAAAGCCATAGCAAAGTGGGGAGCATCTCTATCTTAGTCTATTTTCTGTCCCCTTCTTTATTCTGTGGTTCAAAGCAAGTAGTTCCCAAACTCTTTAGTCTCAGAAATCCTTTATAGTCCTAGAAATTATTGAGTACCCCAAAGAGCTGTGATTAATATGGGTTTTATCTATTAATATTAACCATATTTAGAAATTAAAACAGGAATTTAAAAATTATCAACTTATTTAAATATATCACTAATAAATCCATTGTATGTTGAAGTCAACATTTTGGTGATAACTTTTTTTCAAAATTTAAAAACATTAGAAGAGTGACCCATTTTATAATTTTTTTCAAGTATCTTTTATATTTATTTAGTAAAAGATAACTAGATTCTCACTGGAAAGTATATATCTGGCTCTGCATTTAATCTTTTGCATTATATTTTTTTGCTTAAAATATATGGAGAAAATACAGCCTCACGCAGATATATAGTTGAAAAATGAAGAGTATATCAGTAGCCTTTTCAACAAATTTGGGTATTCTTTGGTACATCACCAAAACTCAACTAATAATTTTCTACCGGATGGTTGAAGTTTGGAATCTGAAAACACATTAACAAACATTTCTTACTGTTTCATAGTAATATTCATTGGAGTATCTTGCGATTTGAATAGATCTTTAACCATGCATAAATTTGTAACATCATATTTTGGTTATTGAAAAATACTGGTTCACTGATACATACCTTCCAAGTGATGACACATTTCATCATACATTATCAAAGCATCACATTTATTAATATCAACATGATGTTGTTATGATAGTTTTTAGGAATTGTAAATTTGTCACACAAGAGTGGATATCAGTTTTTCAAAATTCTAATTTTCACCTGAAAGTTCCAATTTTATCATTAGCAGCAAATATTGTCAGTTCTTTTCTTTTAAGTAATAACATCTCTTCACTGATTTTCTTTTTTTCGTGGGTAAAGCGATAGAAGTTTATTAAGTGAAGATACAGTAAAAGCTCTCAAGAGTGAGAGGGTGTACCGACAGGGGTGCCAACGAGGGCCTTTAGGGTTGGTCTTTTATAGAACGTTAACCAGAGAACTTAAATCCTTTCAACACCTTCAATGGCTTACTTCCTTTTTAGGGTCTTCATTAATTTTCAAGAAAATGTCTGCTAGATATCCCAGTCTAAAGAACCATAATTTTTATGTCTGTCATTCTTTCAGAAAAAAGCGGTATTCCATGAAAAAAAGTGGCTAGTTCGCAACTCAAATGACACAAGTAATTTTTCTCAGAGCTTCCGTTGTATTTCCATTTGCTATAGAAATGCTTTATTCATAGTTCCCATTTTATCACATGGAATATTTAAAATATCATATTCAAGTAATGAAACTTAATAAGTAATTTTTACTTTTTCATAAAAGACACAATTAAGTGAAATAGATTTTTTTTTATTGTGTCTAGTGGTGAAGAAGGTGGTGATTGCTTAGTACAATTTTATGCTACTAATTTGATTAGTATTAAAGCACCAGGCATTTTACTCAGCATTGCTTTTATACCACCAGTGAAAATATCAGTGCAATAGAAAGATAAATAATGTATTTTAAAAGTATTTTTATGAAAAAGAATTTTGAACTCACAGACTTATTGAAAATGTTTTAGGAATCTCCAGGTATCTATCTGTGCACCGCATATCCAAATAAAGATACTTGACTTAGAGTGATTGGATGCTTTTCACTGAGCCATTTTAAAGTAGATTTTATTTTGTCTGTCTTCTTGGACAGTTAGCTTTTAAATAACAGGTTTTGTACTTACTGTGTAGAAGTTCACATTCTAGGCAGTTTGCTTCCAAATTTTGTTTCAATTTATGTGCTTCAACCCATCTCAAAACCAAAGTGAAATGAGCTAAAGTGTTAAGAGCATTTCATTTTTCACTGACATCATTTTACTGACATCATGATGACTATGGTTTTGGTCTTTTCTTAGAAATCCTACTGGTTTGGTAAAGCTTTAAGCATTAAGCATAAAGAAGATAAACAAATTATTGACACAATTAGAAGTGATTATTTTGAAGAAGACCCTGTTGGTTTGGTGCCTGGTATCAGGATTCAACATCTGTACAAGGTACTGCTGTCTATGTCTCTTCTTCCCAATGCAGTGGAAGTTAATTTATAGTGTATAGTAAATGTTTTCACTGACCACACCCCTACCCCCACCGTAAGATGTAATAAAATTGATTTCAGCATATTAATTATTTGACAAAATAAAAATGAAAGATATGCAAATAAAATAAAAATCCATGTGTTTCTCATTTCCTCAGAATGGAATCCAGCTTTGTATTGTGATAATGGTGTCTTTTACAGTACTCCCAGTATAAGAGCTAATGTCTAGCTGGAACTGTGGTGATTTGATGTATAAATATTAATTTATATTTGCAGTTATGGTTTTACTTGTTCTACCAGTTATGCATTAGACTATTTGGCTGAATTCTCTTTTGTCCAAACTTTTGATGAGGAGGTATCTCTGGATATATGAGTTTATTTGGATCAATTAAGTGCCCCTATGTAGGCCTTTGTTGCTATAAACTTTGCTGTTAGTACAGCTTTTTGTTGTATTCAGTGGGTTTTGGTAGCTTGTTCTTGTTTTCATTTGTCTTGAGATATTTTCTAATTTCCTGTTTTGATTTCTTCTTTGACCTAATGGTGATTCAAGAATATGTTACTCACTTTTCATGTATTTTTGAGTTTTTCCAATTTCCCTTTGTAATTGACTTCTAGTTTTATAGAATGATTTGGAATGATTCAAATCATGGAATGATTTCAGTCCTCTTAAATTTGTTAAGACTTATTGTGAGACACAGCATGTGATCTATCCTAGAGAATATTCCATGTGCACTTGAAAAGAATGGGTATTCTGTTGTTGTGTAGAGTTTTCTCTATATCTCTGTTAGGCCTGTTTGATCTGTTTAAGACTGCTGTTGCCTTATTGATTTTCTGTCTGGATAACCTATCCATTATTGAAAGTGGGCTATTGGGACACCTGGGTGGCTCTGTTGATTAAACACCTGCCTTCAGCTCAGATCATGATCCCAGGGTCCTGGGATCCAACCTCACATCAGGCTTCTGCTCCGTGGGGAATCTGCTTCTCCCTCACCCTCTGCCCCTCCCCCCACTCTTGCTCTCTCTCTCTCCTTCAAATACATTTAAAAAATCTTTTTTAAAAAAAGAAAGTGGGCTACTGAAGTCTCCTACTGTTATTGTATTGCTGCCTATTTCTTCCTTCAGATATGTCAGTATTTGCTTTATATATTTAGGTGGCTTGGTATTGGGTGCACATATATTTATAATTGCAATATCTATGGTTGAATTGATCCTTCTGTGTTTATATAGTCACCCTCTTTGTTTTTTGTGACTGTTTTTGACTTGATGTCTATTTTATCTGATAGATAATACAGCCACCTCTTCTGTCTTTTGGTTACAATTCTTCCATCCCTTCATTTTCAGCCCATGTCTGTCCTTAAATATATGTGAATCTCTTCTTTTTTTTTTTTTTAAACCTATTCAGTCATTCCAGGTCTTTTGATGGGTGAATTCAGTCCATTTACATTTAAAGTAACTATTGATAAGTCACGTTTTACTACTGCCACTTTGTTAATTGTTTTCTGACTCTTTTATGGTTCTCTTTCTTTTGTTGTCTTTTGTTTGTTTGTTTGTTTTGATTATTTTTTAGTAGTGATATGCTTTGTTTTTTAGTCTCTTCTTTGGTGTGCCCCCATTATAAGTTTTTCTTTGTTGTTACTATGAAGCTGCATTGAACCTTACAATTATGACCTCTATTTTAAGCTGATAACACCTTAACCTTAAGTGTGTCCATAGTTCTACACTTTTATTCCCTCTCCTCATTAATAACTTTGTTATTAATGTCAGTGTTTACTTCTTTCTGTATTGTGTATCCACTAACAAATTTTGCAATTATAGTTACTCTTAATCATTTTGTTTGTTCACTTTTATACTGTTTAAAAGTGATTATGCCCCATTGTTACAGTATTATTATATTCTGTGTTTGTCTGTATGTTTACCTTTACCAATGATATTTGTATTTTCATATGGTTTCTTGTTGCTCTTTAATATCAATTCGCCTCAATGTGAAGAATTTCCTTTATCACATCTTGTAAGGAAGGCCTAGTGGTGATGAGCTTGCTCAGCTTTTGTTTAACAGAGAAAGTCTTTACCTCTCCTTTATTTTTGAAGGACAGATTTACTAAATGGAGTATTGTTGGTTTTAGTTTTTTCCTTGTATACTTTAACTATATCATCCTATGGTCTCCTGGCCTGCAGGATTTCTGAAAAGAAATCCACTGATAGATAGTCTTATGTGGGTTCCCTTGTACATGATGACCTAGATTGCTTGCTTGCTTGCTTGCTTGCTTTCTCTTTTAAACACTTTATTTATTTGACAGAGAGAGATTACAAGTAGGCAGAGAGGCAGGCAGAGAGGAGGAAGCAGGCTCCCTGCTGAGCAGGGGCTCAATCCAAGGACCCTGAGATCCTGACCTGAGCTGAAGGCAGAGGCTTTAACCCACTGAGCCACCCAGACGCCCAGATGACTTAGCTTTCTTTTGGAGCTTTGAAAATTATCTTTGTCTTTGACTTTTGACATGTAATTTTAATGTGTCTTTATGTGGACTTCCTTGGTTCAACCTATTTGGACATTTTTAAGCTTCATGAATCTAGATGTTTATTTCTATCCCCAGATCTGGGAAATTTTCAGCCACTTTTTCTTCAGATAATCTTTCTGACCCTTTCTCTATCTGTTCTACTTCTGTGACTCTCTTAATGAATACGTTATTTCTTTTCATGGTATCTTATATGTTCCATAGTATTTCTTCATTATTTTTAATTTTTCTTTTTACTTCTCTGACTGGATAATTTCAAATGAACTGTATTTGAGTTTACTAAGTCTTTCTTCAGCTTGTTTGAGTCTGCTGTTTAAGCTTTCAATTGATTTTTTTTTTTAATTCTGTCATTTTATTCTTCAGCTGTAGGATTTTGGTTTTTTCATGGCTTCTCTCTTTGTTGAACTTCTCATTTGTTGATGTGTTGTTTTTGTTTAGTTGTCTATCTGAGTTCTCCTATAGTCCACTGAGCTTCTTTCTTTTGTATGATTCTTTTGAATTTTTTGTCAGGCAGTTCATAATCTGTTTCTTTAGGCTTGGTTACTGGAGCTTTATTGGCGGTGTCATGTTTCCTTGATCTTTCATGATCCCTGTAACTTTGCCTTGGTATCTGCACATTTAAGAAGTTACCTCAATTCTTTACAGACTGCCTTTGGCAAGAAAAGACATTTACCAGTCATCCTAGCCCAGAATCCCGGGTGGGCCAGCTTGTGGGGCCCATGGGCCCATGTGGCTTACTGGGGCTTACTGGGGCTCATGGGGTGTACCGTTGTATGAGAACTGCAGGGTCTATGGTCAGGCAGGGCCCATTGCTGGTGGTCTGCAGCCTGGTGAAACTATAGTCTAGTGAGGCTGCCTGGTGGGGCTTTCTGGTCATGGAGGGATGCTTGGCCTCTGCATTCTCACAAGATTGCTGGAGGGGCTCTGTTGTTTGACAGGATTGGTTGGTGGGCCTCTGTTTTCAGGAGGATCTACCTAGTGAGACTTGGTGGCTAGGTAGGACTATCTGATGGGAACTGTGGAGCTACCACTGAGATGCAGCAGTGCTACCATCTGACAACCTTTACCCCTTCTCTTTGGTCCCAGCTCTTGCCTGGTGGTCTAGCTGTGTTAGTTCCCCTGACATTCCACGTGAGGCAAGACAGAAGTGGGAAAGACAGAAATCTGGGGAAGTTGGATGTCTACCTCTTTCTCCCTTTCTGCCACTGGAGAAATTGTGAGCTGAAGGGATGTTTCTTGATGCTGATGTGTATTGGCTTAGAGGAGAGGCAGAGTGGACAGAGTGAAACTGCTTCTCTTTCCTCAGTTTCTGTGCTGCATCAGGATGCTGTAACCTTATCTCTGGGCTCCAGAAATCTCAGAGTGCCATTGTTGTCCATGGGTAGTTGCTAAATCTGTTTATGTGGTTGTGGGTGGGGGAGAGCTGAGGACCTTTTATTCTACCATCTTGCTGACATTATTCTGATAATGCCTACCCTTGTCTCATAATTTTCCTTGTTCTGAAGTCTTTATATATAAAATTAATATAACTACTCCAGATTTTTTTTATTAGTGCAGCTTAATGTATCTTTCTCCATCCCTTTAATTTTAATCTATGTCTTTGTATTTTAAGTGGATTTCTTGTAGGTAATATATAGTTGCACCTTTTAGAAAAACCTACCTTGTCAAGTCTCTTTTAATTGGTGTATTTAGTCCATTATCATCTAAAATGATTATTAATATAGTTGAATAAATGTATACAGTATTACAACTGTTTTTACATTTATTGCATTTGTTCTTTGTTGCTTGTTTTATCTGTCCCTCCTTTTCTGCCCATCTAAAGAGTAGTCTAGTGTAATTTTATCCATATTCCTCAACAGGTAAGGTTTTTGATACTCCCACCCCCTATTGCTTTCAAAATCTTCAATTTTAAAGATTTTTATTACTTTGTTTTCAGCAGATTAAATATGATATGTCCAGGTCTGGGTTTTTTTGACATTTGTCCTTGTTAGTGTTCTCTGAGTTCCCTAGATCTGTAATTTGATATCTACCACTAGTTTGGAAAATTCTGTCATATTGCTTCAAGTATTTCTGCTCCTTTGTCTCTTCTTTTAAGGTTCCATGTATGCTTGCTACCCTTGTGTGTTTTTCCCACAGTTCTTGGATATTCTGTCTTGGTTATTTTCATTCTTTTTTTTTTTCTTTTTATTTCAGTTAGATATGTTTCTATTGGTGTATCTTCAAGCTTACTGATTCTTTCCTTTCCACTGATGAGCCCATCAAAGGTATTTTTCATTTCTGTCACAGTATTTTTTAGTTCTGACATTTCCTTTTGATTCTGTATTAGGGTTTTCATCTTTCTGCTCACATTATACATTTGTTCTTCATTTTGT
This sequence comes from Ailurus styani, assembly GCA_002007465.1. Classification (NCBI taxonomy): domain Eukaryota; kingdom Metazoa; phylum Chordata; class Mammalia; order Carnivora; family Ailuridae; genus Ailurus; species Ailurus styani. The sequence continues at coordinate 2,163,539 of LNAC01000228.1, read as the reverse complement.
CTGTTTGAGACCTTAACATATTAAACTTGGTTATTTTATATTACCAGTTTGGTAATTTCAAAATCTCTGCCATATATGTATCTGGCTGTTTCCTACATTCCATTCGGGCTGATTTCCCTTGCCTTTTAATTTTTTAATAAAAACCAGACATCATCTGTTGGTTAATAGAACTGACGTAATTATTCTTTAAGTGAGGTTTCATTTTTGTCTGGCTAGGAATTAGGCTGTGTTTACTGTTTACTTAAGTTTTATAGTTGTTAGAGTCTTTAGTTTCCTCTAGTGTCCTTGTTTTTTCTTGCTGGCTCTTATCTTTGAGTTTTCCTAGAGGACCCTTAAATAGTTTGAGTGTTGTGGTTCTTTCTTCTCTAATCTTTATTATATATGAGCCCTACTGATGAGGTGGTGAGGTGAAAAGTAGCGAGGAGGAAAAAAAGCCAGCTGAGTTACACTACGTCTCAGTCTTTTAGTAGGTCTGTCCCCCTAGACTCTGACTTTCCCCAGAGCTCCTCAGTTCTCATGCACCTCCTTTGTTGAGATAGGAAGGTTACAGGGATGGAGTTGGGTATTTTACTTTCCCACATGTCTTCGAGGCTCTGATAAAGGAGCTTCCCTTGAGGACAAGCCATTGTTGCTAAGAACAGAACAGTTGGACATACTGAAAAGTTGTTTATTTTGATCTGAGTATTTCAAAATCACTACTTCCACTTCCTGGAAACCCAAGGATGTTTTCCTCTAATCTTCACCTTGAAAACCTGGTGGGGCTCCTGGAAGGTAAACTCATGAAAGTCTGCAGACTTTGTAAAACTTGTTTTCCAGGAGTTTTTTTTTTACTTTCATGCTAGCCCATGTTCAGCCATCAGGAATTTGTCAGTCACTATTTAGGTGGTCTTACCAGTTACTGGCTCCAGTGGCTTCTGCTCCCTGTGAGATGTTATTCCCCAGGATCCCAGTTTTTGCGGCATTGGTTTCTCCTGGGACTTCAGCTCCAGTGGACCTAAGAAATACTGCTTTCAGTTTATGCAGCACTTTTGTCCGAGAATGAGACTTTAATCTTCTAAGAACATTTTTTTGAAGAATTTATTTATTTATTTATTTGAGAGAGAGCATGAGAGGGGCAGAGGCAGAGGGGAGAGGGAGAAGCAGACTCCCTGCTGAGAAGGGAGCCCGATGTGGGACTTTATCCCAGGACCCTGAGATTATGACCTGAGCTGAAGTCAGACGCTTAACCGACTGAGCCAATCGCTTGCCCCTAACTTCCAAGATCTTTTCATGTTGGAGGATACTATATTTTTATTAGTTCCTTGAGCATGCTAAATTTCAGTTTGTAGTTAAAAACTTTATGACTTCAGAGAGGGGTTAAGATAGCGGAAGATTAGGGGACCCTAAATTTGTCTGGTTCCTGGAATTCAGGTAGATAATTATCAAATCATTTTGAACACCTGAAAAAAGAAATGCTGCAATTCTACAAATAGAAAAGCCACCACTTTTTGGAAGGTAGGAGATGTGGAAACTTTAATCAGGGGAGCTATATCAGAGGATACCATGAGGGGAGGGGGCCGCCTTAAGGAGGCTACCAAAAGTATTATAAGCAGCAAATTGCAAAAGCGGAACTTTTAGACGTCTGCTACAGTAGGGGTTGCCCCTGGCTCAGAAATGCTTAGGTGGCAAAGTGGGGCAGAATCCTACATGGGACAGCGTGGGCTGAGGATGCCGGGGTCCAAGGAGTACAGGAGGTGCCTTAGTGCAGCGGAGTTTCCAGGCAAAAAACAGGGAAGCCAGTTGAGAACAGCAAGTCTAGGTGTTGGCTGAAAACAGCGAGTTTAGGAGCCAGCTTTCTGCTCAGTGTTGCCATTAACTGTGAACTGCTGCACTGTCCCATGACCACTCTCTGGGCAGGGGCCCAGCCAAAGGGAAAAGCATGGAGAGAAACCCCTTCCTTCCCTGGGAGGAAGAGCACTGGCCCATGCCACAGGAGTCTGTAAAATTTGGCGACTTGAAACTCAGTCATGTGCCTGAGATAAAAATGATCAGTCACAGGCTGAGTGAACAGAGTTCGGACACAAACCAAGGAGACAAAAGTGATTTACTGTTTTTCTGTGAGGGCACTGAAGAATGGGGGCATGAAATTTCATCTCTGGGCCTAGAGAGCAGGGTGCTGCCATTTTCATGCCCCCATTGGTGCTGAAAGCGTTCGGGGAGAAAAATAGCACCACATAATAGAATCTGGAGCTGCTTACACTGAGCTCAGCCCCCTGGCAAGGCAGATATAATTCTGTCAGGGCAAGGGCACCTGAGAATCAGCACAGAAGACCCTTCCCCAGAAGACCAGCAGGAACAACCAGCTAGCACCAAGTTTCTGATCACAGAAAACTGCAAAATTTCAGCAGAGTATATAATATTCACGGTTTTTAAAATTAAATGGGCAAAATATGCAGTGAAGACTACTTTATCCAGTAAGGTCATCATTTAGAATAGAAAGAGAGATAAAAAGCCTCCAGAACAAACAGAAACTAAAGGAATTTGTGAGCCCTAAACCATCCTGGCGAGAAATATTAAAGGGGATCCTTTGTGCAAAGAGAGAGCCCAAAAGTAACAGACCAGAAAGGAACAGAGATAATCTATAGAAACAGTGACTTTACAAGAAATACAATGGTGCTAAATTCACATCTACCAATAATTACTCTGAAGGTAAATGGGCTAAATGCTTCAATCAAAAGATAGGCTATCAGATTGGATTAAAAAATAAGACCCATCGATAAGCTGTCTACAAGAGATGCATTTTAGTCCCAAAGACACCTCAAGATTTAAAGTGAGGTGGTGAAGAACCATTTTTCAGGCTAATGGACATCAACAGAAAGCTGTCATGGAATCCTTATATCAGACAAATTAAATTTTAAACCAAAGACTGTAATAAGAGATGAGGAAGGACAGTCTATCATAAAAAAAGGGTCTATCCAACAAGAGGCTCTAACAATTGTAAATATTTATGTCTCTAACTTGGAAGCAGCCAAATACATAAACCAACTAGTAACAAAATTTAAAAAACACACTGAAAATAATACAATAATAGTAGGAGACTTTATAACCCCACTCACAGCACTGGACAGATCATTTAAGTAGATGATCAATGAGAAACAATGGCTGTGAGTGACACACTGGACCAGATGGACTTCACAGATATATTCAGAGCATTCCATCCTAAAGCAACAGAATACACATTTGTCTCTAGTGCACATGGAACATTGTCTAGAATATCACATACTGGGTCACAAATCAAGTCTCAACTGATACAAAAAAATTGAGATTATACCATGCATATTTTCAGGCAACAAATGCTTTAAAACTTGAATGTAATCAGAAGGGAAAATTGGAAGGAACACAAATTCATGGAGGTTAAAGAGCATCTTACTAAAGAATGAATGGGTCAATCAGGAAATTAAAGAAAAATTTAAAAAATACGTGGAAACAAATGCAAATGAGAACAGAACAGTTCAGAACCTTTGCAATGCAGCAAAGGAGGTATTAGGAGGGAAGTATATAGCAAGACAAGCCTTTCTCAAGAAACAAGAAAAGCCTCAAATGTATAACCTAAGCTTACACCTAAAGGAGCTGGAAAAAGAACAGCAAATAAAACCTAAATCCAGCAGGAGAAGAGAAATAATAAAGATTAGAGCAGAAATCCAATGATATAGAAATCAAAAAACATTAGAAAAGATCAATAAATCTAGAAGCTGGTTCTTTGACAAAATTAATAAGATCAATAAACCCCTAGCCAGACTTATCAAAAGGAAAAGAGAAAGGACCCAAATAAATAAAATCATGAATGAAAGAAGATCACAACCAACACTGAAGAAATACAAACAATTATAAGAACATATGAGCAATTATATGCAAATTAGGCAATCTGGAAGAAATGGAGGCATTCCTAGAAACATGTAAACTACCAAACTGAAAAGGAAGAAATAGATAACCTGAACAGACCCATAACCAACAAAGAAATGGAATCAGTAATCAAAAATCTCCAAATAAAAGTCCAGGGCCAGATAGCCTCACAGTGAAATTCTACAAAACATTTAAAGAATTAATACATGTTCTTCTGAAGCTGTTTCAAAAAAATAGAAATGGAAGGAAGATTTCCAAACACTTTTTATAAGGCCAGAATTACCTTGATCCCAAAAACCAGACAAAGACCCTACCAAAAAGGAGAATTACAGACCAATATCTCTGACGAACATGGATGCAAAAATTCTCAACAAGGTACTAGCTAATAGGATCCAATGGGCAACATTCAAAGCATTATTCATCACGACAAAGGGGGCTTTATTCCTGGGCTGCAAGCCTGGTTCAACATCCACAAATCAATCAATATGATATACCACATTAATAAAATAAAGGACAAGAAATATATGGTCCTATCAATAGATGCAGAAAAGGCATTTGACAAAATACAGCATCCTTTCTTGATAAAAACTTTATCCAGTGTAGGGATAGATGGTACATACCTCAATATCCTACAAGCCATATATGAAAAACCCACAGTGACTATCATCCTCAATGGAGAAAACCTGAGAGCTTTCCCCCTATGGTCAGGAACATGACATGGATGTCCACTCTCGCCACTGTTGTTCAACACAGTACAGGAAGTCCTAGCCTCAGCAATCAGACAACAAAAAGAAATAAAAGGCATCCAAATTGACAAGGAAGAAGTCAAACTTAACTCTTTGCAGACAACATGATACTCCATGTAGAAAACCTAAAAGATTCCACCCCAAAATTGCTAGAACTGATGCAGGAATTCAACAAAATCATAGGCTATCAATCAATGCACAGCAGTTAGTTACATTTCTATACACTAACAATGAGGCAGAAGAAAGAGAAATCAAGGAATCAATCCCATTTACATTTGCACCAAAAACAGTAAGATACCTAGGAATAAACCTAACCAAACAGGTAAAAGATTTGTGCTCTGAAAACTGGAGAACACTTATGAAAGAAATTGAGGAAGACACAAAAAATAGAAAAGCATTGCATGCTCATGAATTGGAAGAACACGTACTGTTAAAATATCTGTGCTACCCAAAGCAATTGTGCTACAAATTCAGTGCAATCCCTATCAAAATACCATCAGTGTTTTTTCATAGCAGTAGAACAAACAATCCTAAAACTTGTATGGAGCGAGAAAAGACCCCAAATAGCCAAAGCAATCTTAAAAAAGAAAAGAAAAGCTAAAGGTATCAAATTCTGGACTTCAAGCTGTATTGCAAAGCTGTAATCATCAAGAGAGTGTGGTACTGGCACAAAAACAAACACATAGATCAGTGAAACAGAATACAGAACCCAGAAATGAACCCTCAGCTCTATGGCCAACTATCTTCAAGAAAACAGGAAATGATATCCAATGGAAAGAAGGCAGTCTCTTCAACAAATGGTGTCAACAAATTAGACTCATGCAGAAGAATGAAACTGGATCACTTCCTTACACAAAAATAAACTCAAAATGAATGAAAGACCTAAATATGAGACAGGAATCCATCAAAATTCTAGAAGAGAACACAGGAAGCAACCTCTTTTGCCTCAGCTGCAGAATCTTTCTGCTAGACACATCTCAGAAGGCAAGGGGAACAAAAGCAAAAATGAACCAAACATAATAAAAATTTTTTTTAAATAGAGACTTTGGAGTAAATCGGAAGGGGAGACAAACTATGAGAGATTGTGGACTCTGAGAAACAAGCTGAGGGTTATGGAGGGGAGAGGAGAGGGGGGATGGGTGAGCCTGGTGGTGGGTATTAAGGAGGGCACATATTGCATGGAGCACTGGGTGTGGTATATAAATGATGAATCTTGGATCACTGAAAAAATAAAATTTAAAAAAATTTAAAAAATTAAATTAATAAAATTAAAAAATTAAAAAAATGAAATAGAGACTTTAAAAAATGAACTATTAGGACTTCATCAGGGTAAAAATCTTTTGTGCAGCAAAGGAAACAGTTAACTAAAAGGCAAAATAGATGTGGTATGTGTGTATGTATATATATATATATACATACACATATATATATACACACATACATATATATGTATATACACACACACATGCCTATATACATACACACACAATGGAATTTTACTCAGCCATGTAAAAGAATGAAATCTTGCCATTTGCAGTGTCATGGATGAAACTAGAGGGTATTATGCTAAGTGAAATAAGTCAGAGAAAGACAACTGTATGATGTCACTCATGTGGAATTTAGGAAACAAAACAGATAAACATAGAGGAAGGGAAGGAAAAATAAAATAAGATGAAAATTTAAAGGGAGGCAAACCATAAGAGATGCTGAACTCTAGGAAACAAACTGAGGGCTTTTGGAGGGGTGGAGGGTGGGGGGATGGAATAACTGAGTGATGGGCATTTAGGACGGCAATTGATGTAATGAGCACTGGGTGTTATATGCAACAGACGAATCTCTAAATTATACCTCTGAAACTAATCAGAAAAGCTTTATGACTTCAAGGAGCTTTACTTGACTATCTTATATAAAGTAGCACTGTCTACCAATGTTACTGTAATAGGTAATCATTTATAGGTCTTTGATTTCTGTGTGTTTCTCCTGCTGGAATTTTTCTCTCATGAGAGCAGGAGCTGTTTTGGTCTTGTTCATTAATGTATTCATAGTATCTTACACAATGCATGCCACATAGTATAGGCCCTCAATAAATATTTGTTGAATGAAGGGATTGATTAGCAGTGATTTGTTTTATTAGATGAGGCAGAGGGAAGTATGTAAGGGAAGTCAGTTTCAGGTTTCTGTCTTTGTACATCTATGTGGGTTGTGATAGGGAATGTGGCATGAGGAATACATTTTCAGATATGCTAATGAGTAGTGTTTGGAGTACCTCAAGGAAACCTAGTATAATGTGTGTTCAGCATGAAGTTCTGGAACTTAGCAGGAAGACAGACGAGCAGACTATGGCGTTATCAGCCTCAAGACAGTAGCTGGACTGAAGTGGGACTGGATGAGATGAGGAGTTTTGTAGACCTACTTTTAAGGTCTCTGCAAATATTGCCTTTAAATATTGTTCATTTTTCAGTTTTATCTTTTCTGTTCTTTGGCTTTTTCTCCTTTTGAGATTAATGTTCTGTCATTTATTCTTTACTGGATAGTTGATAGACATGCCTATCCTTTATAAGCAGTAATAATAAACATAAAGTTAGTATTTTTTTATTTTCACAGGAATTCACAATGGAGAGGGATACCATCATAGCAGTAAAAAACTTATCTTTCAATGTATATGAGGGGCAAATCACTGTTCTTCTGGGACCTAATGGAGCAGGAAAGACTACCACCTTATCGATTCTTACAGGTAAGTTTTCAGGGTCACCCTGATCACAGATACCATGCATCAAACTCTGAAGCTTCTGTGTACCCTCTTGACACTGACATCATTGTTACTTAAGTTATGTACACAGTTGTTGATTAATTCACACTCTTCTTAAAGTGCAGATCATTTGTTATAAAGTTTGAAAATCAGTATTTATTTTTGCATCTCACATGCCTTTCCTTCATAATATATTGTTCTCATTGGTGAATGCAAAGACCCTCTCCTCTTTTTAATTCTTATTCATTTATTCCTTTATTTTCTTTTGTCTTACTTTCCCTTTTATTCCCATGCCCTTTGTAGGAAACCCATTATAATTCAATTTACATATTTTTCATTGTAAAATGTATAATATATGTTCTTATGAATGAATTTTTATATTTATTAAAAAATTTTCAATCAACAAAACTAAAAGGCAACCTATGGAATGGGAGAAGATATTTGCAAATGACATTACAGATAAAGGGCTGACTGATACCCAAGATCTGTAAAGAACTTCTCAAATTCAGTACCCCAAAAACAAATAATCCAGTCAAAAGATGGGCAGAAGACATGAACAGATACTTCTCTTCTCATACAAATGGCCAACAGACACATTAAAAAATGCTCCACATCACTAGTCATCAGGGAAATACAAATCGAAACCACAATGAGATACCACCTTACGCCACTTAGAATGGCAAAAATTAACAAGACAGGAAACAGCAAATGTTGGTGAGGTTATGGAGAAAGGGGAACGCTCTTACACTGTTAGTGGGAATCCAGGCTGGTACAGCCATTCTGGAAAGCAGTATGGATCTTCCTCAAAAAGTTAAAAATAGAGCTACTCCATGACCCAGCAATTGCACTACTAAGTTTTTACCTCAAAGATACATGCACCCTCATGTTCATAGCAGCAATGTCCACAATAGCCAAACTGCAGAAGGAGCCAAGATGTTCTCAGTGGATGAATGGATAAAGAAGATGTGGTACATATATACAATGGAATATTACTCAGCCCTCAGAAAGGATGAATATCTACCATTTACATCGACATGGATGGAACTGGAAGATATTATGCTAAGTGAAATAAGTCAATCAGAAAAAGACAATTATATGGTTTCACTCATATGTGGAACATAAAGAATAGTGCAGAAGACAATAGGACTGGGGGGAAAACTGAATGGAATCAGAGAGGCAGGCAAACCATATGAGACTCTTGATTCTGGAAAACAAACTAAGGTTGCTGAAAGGGAGGTTCGTGAGGGGATAGGGTAACTGGGTGATGGGCATTAAGGAGGGCGTGTAATATGATGAGCACTGGGTGTTATACTGAACTGATGGATCAAGATTAATCCAAGATGAACAGATGCATCTGTTGGTGGACATCTAGGTTCTTTCCATAGTTTGGCTATTGTGGACATTGCTGCTATAAACATTCGGGTACGTGTGCCCCCGAGGATCACTACCTTTGTATCTTTAGGGTAAATACCCAGTAATGCGATTGCTGGGTCATAGGGTAGCTCTATTTTCAACTTTTTGAGGAACCTCCATACTGTTTTCCAGAGTGGCTGCACCAGTTCGCATTCCCACCAACAGTGTAGGAGGGTTTCCCTTTCTCTCCATCCTTGTCAAAACCTGTCATTTCCTGACTTGTTAATTTGAGCCATTCTGACTGGTATGACATGGTATCTCACTGTGGTTTTGATTTGTATTTCCCTGATGCCGAGTGATGTTGAGCACTTTCTCATGTGTCTGTTGGCCATTTGGATGTCCATTGGCCATTTGAGAAATGTCTGTTCATATCTTCTGCCCATTTCTTGACTGGGTTATTTGTTCTATGGGTGTTGAGTTTGATAAGTTCTTTATAGATTTTGGATACAAGCCCTTTATTTGTTATGTCATTTCAAATATCTTGTCCCATTCTTTCAGTTGTCTTTTGGTTTTGTTGACTGTTTCCTTTCCTGTGCAAAAGCTTTTAATCTTGATGAAGTCCCAATAGTTCATTTTTGCCCTTGCTTCCCTTGCCTTTGGTGATGTTCCTAGGAAGAAGTTGCTGCGGCTGAGGTCAAAGAGGTTGCTGCCTGTGTTCTTCTCAAGGATTTTGATGGATTCCTCTCTCACATTGAGGTCTTTTATCCATTTTGAGTCTTTTTTTGTGTGTGGTGTAAGTAAATGGTCCAGTTTCATTTTTCTGCATGTGGTTATCCAGTTTTTCCAACACCATTTGTTGGAGAGACTGTCTTTTTTCCATTGGACATTCTTTCCTGCTTTGTCACAGATTAGTTGACCATAGAGTTGAAGGTCCCTTTCTGCGCTCTCTATTCTGTTCCACTGATCTATGTGTCTGTTTTTGTGCCAGTACCATACTGTCTTGATGATGACAGCTTTGTAATAGAACTTGAAGTCTGGA
>LNAC01000228.1:2127753-2152721 GCA_002007465.1 Ailurus styani | reverse complement strand
AAAAGGAGTTTGGAAGTTTTTCTTCCATTTCTATTTTTTGGAACAGTTTCAGGAGAATAGGTATTAATTCTTCTTTAAATGTTTGGTAGAATTCCCCTGGGAAGCCGTCTGGCCCTGGGCTCTTGTTTGCTGGGAGATTTTTGATGACTGCTTCAATCTCCTTACTGGTTATGAGTCTATTCATGTATTCAATTTCTTCCTGGTTCAGTTTTGGTAGTTTATATTTCTCTAAGAATGCATCCATTTCTTCCAGATTGTCAAATTTGCTGGTGTAGAGTTGCTCATAATATGTTCTTAGTATTGTTTGTATTTCTTTGGTGTTGGTTGTGATCTCTCCTCTTTCATTCATGATTTTATTAATTTGTATCCTTTCTCTTTTCTTTTGGATAAGTCTGGCCAGGGGTTTATCAATCTTATTAATTCTTTCAAAGAACCAGCTCCTAGTTTCATTGATTTGTTTTACTGTTCTTTTGGTTTTTATTTCATTAATTTCTGCTCTGATCTTTATTATTGCTCTTCTCCTACTGGGTTTAGGCTTTCTTTGCTGTTCTTTCTCCAGGTCCTTTATGTGTAGGGTTAGGTTGTGTACTTGAGACCTTTCTTGTTTCTTGAGAAAGGCTTGTATTGCTATATACTTTCCTCTCAGGACTGCTTTTGCTGTGTCCCAAAGATTTTGATGAGTTGTGTTTTCATTTTCATTTTTTTCCATGAATTTTTTAAAGTCTTCTTTAATTTCGTGGTTGACCCATTCATTGTTTAGTAGGATATTCTTTAGCCTCCATGTATTTGAGTCTTTCCAACATTCCTCTTGTGATTAAGTTCTAGTTTCAGAGCGTTATGGTGTGAAAGTATGCAGAGAATGATCCCGATCTTTTGGTACCGGTTCTGGTCACCTTATTTGTGACCCAGAATGTGGTCTATTCTGGAGAAAGTTCCATGTGCACTAGAGAAGAATGTGTATTCTGTTTTTTTGGGATGGAATATTCTGAATATATCTCTGATGTCCAACTGGTCCAGGGTGTCATTTAAAGCCTTTATTTCCTTGTTGATCTTTTGCTTAAATGATTTGTCCATTTCAGTAAGGGGGGTGTTAAAGTCCCCTAATATTATTGTATTATTGTCAATGTGTTTCTTTGATTCTGTTATTAATTGGTTTATATAATTGGCTGCTCCCATGTTAGGCACATAGATATTTAAAATTGTTAGGTCTTCTTGTTGGACAGATCCTTTAAGTATGATATAGTGTCCTTCCTCATCTCTTATTATCCTCTTTGGCTTAAAATCTAATTTATCTGATATAAGGATTGCCACTCCAGCTTTCTTTTGATGTCCATTAGCATGGTAAATTGTTTTCCATCCCCTCACTTTAAATCTGGAGGTGCCTTTGGGTCTAAAATGAGTTTCTTGTAGACACCATATCGATGGGTCTTGTTTTTTTATCCATTCTGATACCTTGTGTCTTTTAGTTGGGGCATTTGGTCCATTTACATTCAGGGTAATTATTTAGAGAGATGAATTTAGTGCCATTGTATTGCCTGTAAGGTGCCTGTTACTGTATATTGTGTCTCTTCCTTTCTGGTCTATGTTTTCTGATACCTTGTGTCTTTTAGTTGGGGCATTTGGTCCATTTACATTCAGGGTAATTATTTAGAGAGATGAATTTAGTGCCATTGTATTGCCTGTAAGGTGCCTGTTACTGTATATTGTGTCTCTTCCTTTCTGGTCTATGTTTCTTTTAGGCTCTCTTTGCTTAGGGGACCCCTTTCAATAATTCCTGTAGGGCTGGCTTAGTGTTTGCAAATTCCTTTAGTTTTTGTTTGTCCTGGAAGCTTTTTATCTCTCCTTCTATTTTCAATGACAGCTTATCCCGAGCTGCTTTCAGGATTTTCTCTTTGTCACTAAGACTTGTAAGTTTTACTATTAGATGACAGGTGTGGACCTATTTTTATTGATTTTGAGGGGCGTTCTCTGTGCCTCCTGGATTTTGATGCTTGTTGCCTTCACCAAATTAGGGAAATTCTGTATTATAATTTGTTCCAATATACCTTTTCCCCCCACCTCTTCTTCTTCTGGGATCCCAATTATTCTAATATTGTTACGTCTTATGGTATCACTTACCTCTCACATTCTCCCCTCATGGCCCAGTAGTTGTTTGTCTCTCTTTTCCTTCGCTTCTTTATTCTCTATCATTTGGTCTTCTATATCACTAATTCTGTCTTCTGCCTCATTTATCCTAGAAGTAAGAGCCTCCATTTTTTATTGTACCTTATTAATAGTGTTTTTTATTTCAACTTGTTTAGGTGTTAGTTCTTTATTTCTCCAGAAAGGGTTTTTATTTCTCCAGAGAGGGATTCTCTAATATCTTTCATGCTTTTTTTGAGTCCCGCTAGCACCTTGATAATCATCATTCTGAACTCTAGTTCTGACATACTACTAGTGTCCACATTGATTAGGTCCCTAGCCATCGTTACTGCCTATTTTTCTTTTTTTTTTTTTTGTGGTAAGTTTTTCCGCCTTGTCTTTTTATCCAGATAAGAATAGATGAATAAAACAAAATACTAAAGGGTAGCAACGACCCCAGAAAAATATACACTAACCAAATCAGAAGAAACCCAAAACTGAGGGAGAAGAAAGAGGGGGGATAAAAGAAGAAAAAAACTCTATATCTCTGTATCCTTTTCTATATCTATATCTATATCTATATCTATATCTATATCTATATCTATATCTATTAGACTCATGAATTGAACAGAGCCACACACTTGGTTTTGGGTGTATTTTGGTCTGTTAGAAGAAACTATCTCCCAAAATTTTAAGGAAAGAAAAACTTACATATATATACAAATAAGGGTAAACATGATGTAGGGATGGAACATAATTGTAAAGCTGAAAATTAAAAAAAAAGATTCTAAAAAAGGAATTGATAAGTTGGTTGAAAAAAGAAAGAGGAAAGAATGTGATCAGGCTGGAGACTAGAACCAAACCATGTGCTAGATTTAGGGTATATTTTGATCTGTTAGAAGAGATAGTATCCCAAAATTTTAAAGAAAAGAAAATACCCTATATGTATACAAAAAATAAGGTTAAATACTATGAAGGGATAAAAATATGACTATAACAATGAAAATTAAAAAAGACTTAAAAAAAGGTATTGATAAGATAAAATAGTTTAAAAATGTTAAAATAGGAAAGAGGAAGAAATTTAAAAGAAAAGAGTAAGAAAAATAAATTCAAAGAATTTAACTTTGAAAGACTAAAGGATCATGGGGGAAAAGCCATGAATTCTATGTGTTGCTTTCCCCTAGCACTGGAGTTCCACAATTCTCAGTGATCAGTGAACTTGGTCTTGGCTGGATGTTCTTGCTGATCTTCTGGGGGAGGGGCCTGTTGCTGTGATTCTCAAGTGTCTTTGCCTGAGGCGGAATTGCACTGCCCTTGCCAGGAGCCAGGCTAAGTAATTGGTTTGGGTTTGCTCTTGGGAGCTTTCCTTCCCTGAACACTTTCTGTACAGTTTTGGAGGATGGGAATGAAAATGGCAGCCTCCCATTCTCTGACCCAGAGGAGTGGAGAGCTCGGGACCCCACTCCTCAGTGTGTCCTCAGAGAAAATCAGTCAGTCCCTCCCGTCTCCCTGGTCTTCAGCCACACTCCAAGGTCCCCCAGCCTAGGACAGAGCATCCAGGCTCTGCCTGGCATCTCCAAACCCAGCAGATTCCTGCAGCACGTTCCCATGCCATTCCTCCCAGAGAAGGAAGGAGGGAGTCTCTCCGGTTCTGCCACTCATGGGGTCCCTGATCAAAGAGCAGTGGCCCGATTATGCTTTGGATCATGGTTTAAGGTAACACCAAGCTGAGAGACCGCTCCTTGGCTCTGCTCTGTCTGCAACTGGCTTCCCCTCTCTGAAACCTGGGAGCTCTGTCATGCTCAGACACCCCTTATCTTTTTGTGTCCCTGTGGGTCCCGAGACCACACTGCCCCCGCGAGGGTTTTGCCCCCTGCCTAGCCTCCGGAGTGATGTCCCTCAGTGGAGCAGACTTCTAAAAGTTCCAATCTTGTGCTCCGTTGCACTCTCACTTGCCAGGAGCCAGCCCCTACCCCCGGGGTCTGTTCTGTCACTTCAGATTCACCTCTCCGCACATCCTACCTTCCAGAAAGTGGTCGATTTTCTGTTCTAGAATTGCTGCTCTTCCTCTCCTTGATCTCCTGTTGAATCTGTAGGCATTCAGAATGGTTTGATAACTCTCTGGCTGAACTCCTGGGACCTGATGATAACCGGTCTCCTACTCCTCTTCCATCCTGCTCCAGAGTGTACTTTTTAAAATGGAATTATTTTTAAGATTTATTTTATTTATTTTAGATAGCATGTGGGAGGAGGAAGAGAGAAACACAAGCAGACTCCATGCTGGACAGGGAGCCCAACACAGGGCTTGATCCCATGACCCTGAGATTAGATCTGAGCCAAGAGTCTAACGCTTAATGAACTGTGCACGCAAGTGCCCCATAAAGTGGAATTATTGAGTTGTGGAACTTAAGGAGTCTTGTAACTATATTTAGTAAATTATCAACTGTTTCAACAGAAAACTGGCCCAGTTACCGTCTATGCATAAATGTCATGCAAATATTTTTAGACTATTACATGTGATTATGTTTTATATCTTCCAACAAAATTTTAACTTCTAGAGGGTAGGGGGCCTACGTTCTAAATTTTACATTAAAAGAAATCAACCACAGTGTTCATAATGCAGTGCTCAGATCATAATATGGCCCACATATGTTGTCAAATGGCGGACAGCAGTACTAGAATATTGGAACAGCAAATTCTTCAAAGCATTTTATATTACTCAAGTACTTAATATTATTTTATACTCATTGAAAACTGGAATATATACATAAGAAAAAAATAAAGGAAAAATTATTTCTTTCCCCATCACCACACCATTTATATTTGCCAGACTATAACTTCTGTAGAAGACTCTGATAACTTTTTTTAGTAATCCTTAAATAGACTGAAGTTTAGATGCTAACAATGTGTTGTCATGTTCTCTCATAGAAGCTAAGCTTCTGTCATGTCTTCTGCTTAATTCCAGGTTTGACGACTCCTACAAGTGGAAAGGTGTATATTAGTGGATATGATACCTCAAAAGACATGGTTCGCATCAGGAATAACTTAGGCTTTTGCCCCCAGGATGACATATTGTTTTCAGAATTGACAGTATCAGAACATCTCTATTTCTACTGTGTGGTGAGTCAGAGAGATGTTCTTTTCCTCCACTCTTCATATGCTTCAGGCATTGTGACCAAGGATCGACATCCTTATCCTAATTTAGTGGATGGTTTTTTGGCTTTGTTCTTTTACCATAAAGGAAGGCAAAAGGAAAAAGAATTGTCTTACATATAGATAAATGTGTAAGAGAAGTTCTGATGTAAGAATTTTTTTAAGTATAAAGTTGGAAGTACCATATATAAACTCTGACCCTATCTTTCTAGATAAAAGGAGTACCTCCAAAGATACGTGCCACAGAAGTTAATAAAATGCTGACTTCTTTTGGTCTGCTGGAAAAGCATGATGCACTTGCACAGTCATTGAGCGGAGGAATGAAGCGCAAACTCTCCATCATTATAGCACTTATAGGAGGCTCCAAGGTAAAGAATGGTTAACATGGGGGCATCTGGGTGGCTCAGTGGGTTAAACCTCTGACTTTGGCTCAGGTCATGATGTCAGGGTCTTGGGATCGAGCCCCACACTGGGCTCTCTGCTCATCATCCTGCTTCCTTCTCTCTCTGGCTGCCTCTCTGATTACTTGTGATCTCTCTCTGTCAAATAAATAAATAAAATTTAAGAAAAAAAAATAAAAGGAACTTCTGAAATGATGATCAGAGGGGATTCACATTATTGACCTGGTGGTGTAAGGTGGTTATGGGGTTTGAAATTACTATTAATTTTGCAGAGTTCTTAATATAATATAGTGTAAATTATGTATCTTAACTTAATATGCATGCCACAAATAGTAAGTTATCCCATAAGAGACACAGCATAAATCATGGAATTGTTCTTCTGGTCTTTAGGTGGTGATACTTGATGAGCCAACATCTGGCATGGACCCAGTTTCAAGGAGATTCACCTGGAATGTCCTTCAGCAGTATAAATATGATCGTACCATCTTATTGACCACCCACCACATGGATGAAGCTGATGTCCTGGGTGACCGTATAGCCATCATGATCAAGGGATCCCTGCAGTGTTGTGGCACTTCAGTTTTCCTGAAAAGAATATATGGTCTCTCTCTCTCTCTCTCTCTTTGATCATTGTTTGGATGCTTATGGCCTAATAATATTATTCTAACATGATTATTACTATTTGTCCCTCTACACAGGTCTTCAAAAGCTTCCTGTGTACTCTTATGTTAGATCTAAACTATTTAAATCAACTCTTTGTAATTTAGATAGTTCCTATCTAGTTAATTACTTCCCATTATTACTTAACAAGTATATTTTAACTTGGAAAATATTCTTTTTTGACCCCACAAAAGTCACGTTTCTTTTGGGTAGCTTCTACTGAAGTGTTAATTTGTTGCAGGAGTAAAGTAATTCTTCTGAGGGATTTGGTAGATAGATTCATGGCTTGGAGAGGAGAAAAATCAGTGACTAGATATTTCTGACCCTTTTCAGTCAAATCAGTATCAAACTCCCAGTGTAATGAGTTAAATGCTTTCAAGCTCATTTTCATGAATATTCCTGAGATGTGGCAGTTGATCAACAAGAATTTATTGAACAGAAAATGACCGAACTATGGAATAAAATTGTCTTGACTTTGATAAGTATATAGTCTGGTTAGTCAGTGAAACTGGTACATTGAAAATGAACAATACAAAAACCTACATAATTCATTCTGAAATTACATGGCTCAAAGCAGTGAGTGCTTCAAAATTGGGAGGAGACAAATTAATGAGAATTGTTAAACATGATGTTCCATTGATCATGAATTCAGTATTTGAATTCATTCATCCAACTCACATTTATTACAGCTGAGTTATTATATTCATGTTTACACACATTAT
Source organism: Ailurus styani (assembly GCA_002007465.1). NCBI lineage: Eukaryota > Metazoa > Chordata > Mammalia > Carnivora > Ailuridae > Ailurus > Ailurus styani. The sequence goes on along the minus strand of LNAC01000228.1, from coordinate 2,145,664 downwards.
CTAATCTTAATGAAATCACCATTTTTATGAAGCAGAACGCTGGGGCTCATATTAAGTAATGTATTCAAACCATGTGAGTAAGTGGACCTGGGTCCCTCTGACACCAAGGCCCATGCTTTGCATTCTGTTACCACTTTCTCATGAAAGAGGATGTTGGGTTTTAAATAGTCAATTTGGCAAATGTCAGAAAGAGAGGGACTCATATTGTTGAATGCTTTTGTACTAACAGACGAGGATATAGAAATTGATATTCCCATAATAGATTATTTGTAGGCACAAAAGTATTATTGAAGTATATTGATTATCCATAGAGTGTCTTCAGTTGCAGGCTTTATAAAGGCAATGGAGAAAAGAACATGATTTTTAAGGAAGTTAGATAAGTGAATGAAAGCAGGAGGATAAAAATGACCTTTTTAAAACCAGAACAATGAGGAAGTCAGCCTGGATCAGAAGGTTTTTTGGGAGGATCAATATGAAATTAAGTTTGATGGTCAGGGATAGAAAACAGAAAGGCATTGAAAAAAACAGAAGTGGTTTTCATTAGATATACAAATGTATATATAAGAAGAAGTTAGAAATAGTGGATTTAATAGCTCTATTCTTTCTTAATTTTATTTTATTATTATTATTTTTTTAATTTTTAAAAATTTTTTATTCTTTGCCCCAGGGGTACAGGTCTGTGAATCATCAGGCTTATACCTTTCATAGCACTTACCATAGCACAAACCCTCCCCAATGTCCATAGCCCATCCACCCTATCCCTACCTTCCCACCCCCCAGTAACCCTCAGTTTGTTTTGTGAGATTAGGAGTCTCTTATGGTTTGTCTCCTTCCCAATCCCATCTTGTTTCATTTTTTCCCTCCCTACCCTCCACAACCCCCCTCCCTGCCCCTCAAGTTCCTCATATCAGGGAGATCATATGTTAATTGTCTTTCTCTGATTGACTTATTCCACTTAGTATAATACCCTCTAGTTCCATCCACGTGGTTGCATACGGCAAGATTTCTTTTCTTTTGCTGACTGCATAGTATTCCATTGTATATATACCACCTCTTCTTTATCCATTCATCTGTTGATGGACATCTAGGTTCTTTCCATAGTTTGGCTACTGTGGACATTGCTGCTATAAACATTCGGGTGCGTGTGCCCCTGAGGATCACTACCTTTGTATCTTTAGGGTAAATAACCAGTAGTGCAATTGCTGGGTCGTAGGGTAGCTCCATTTTCAACTTTTTGGGGAACCTCCATACTGTTTTCCAGAGTGGCTGCACCAGCTTGCATCCCCACCAACAGTGTAGGAGGGTTCCCCTTTCTCCGCATCCTTGCCAACATCTGTCATTTCCTGACTTGTTAATTTGAGCCATTCTGACTGGTATGACATGGTATCTCACTGTGGTTTTGATTTGTATTTCCCTGATGCCGAGTGATGTTAAGCACTTTCTCATGTGTCTGTTGGCCATTTGGATGTCTTCTTTGGAGAAATGTTTGTTCATATCTTCTGCCCATTTCTTGACTGGGTTATTTGTTCTATGGGTGTTGCGCTTGATAAGTTCTTTATAGATTTTGGATACAAGCCCTTTATCTGATATGTCATTTTCGAATATCTTGTCCCATTCTTTCAGTTGTCTTTTGGTTTTGTTGACTGTTTCCTTTGCTGTGCAAAAGCAAAAGCTCCATTCTAGGATTTAACAGTAAGCCACTGTAATGTGATGAATGATAAAATAAGAATAAGAGCATCAAGACTAGAATGATGAGCATGTATATACCTATATACAATGTGTGCACAAACATGCACATGAACATGAGCATGTGTATAAAATCCTGAACGGATCAGGCAGACTTGGTGTTGGAAGTCAACATAGCCTGTTTGTATGACAAAGTAAAGACTTCCTAGTACAATAAAGTGAAATTTTACAGTTTTCATTCTTTTATATAGTGAGGTAAAAGTTTCCACTTTCGACGTGTGTCTGAAAAGTGGTGAGTAAGCATTAAGTATTTAAAGAATGATGGAAGGAAGAAAATCCCCCCAAAAAGGATATATAACAATAAAGCTTTAACAAGTTTAAATTGTGGTCAGAATAAAAATTCTATACATCCAAAGGTTGAAGAGTCAGGGACTAAGTAAGAGGAATAGGTTGAAGGTAATTTGAAATTTATTTCCTCCTAAGCACAAACATGATTCCTCTTAAAAAATAATATTTTTAATAGGCAAGAGACTGTTTTGGGGGGAGGGGAGTGTTTAGAAGGTTACATTTTAAAAATGATTTTTAAATGGATTTTTTCAGGTGTGGGATACCACATAATTATGGTGAAGGAACCTCACTGTAATGTTGAAGAAATTATTCAGGTGATTGATCAACATATACCTGAGGCAAGATTGGAGAACAATGTTGCAGCTGAATTATCATTTATCTTACCCAAAGAGTACACACACAGGTATGATCCAGAGAATCTCAGATAAATGATCTGGGGTTACCAGAAATAACTATTAATTTTCCAGGTTTCCTTGGGCTTGGCAAGTAGATTCTTTCTGGTTGCCACTTGACAAGTAATAGTCAATTTACTTTCCAGGGCAGCCAACAAGAGAGCCTGTTACTAGTCTCTGGCTCCAGTGGGCCTTGAAGCCTCAGACGTTTCAGCACAATGAGCTCAGTCAGGGCAGGGTATGAATTGTCAGCCTATACATTCTGTGCTGATGGAAGAGTTTTTCAAGTTGTATATGCTATGAAGGCTGTGAAAAATAGTAGTATGGCTGTTGGAATCAGATGTAAAGATGGTGTTGTCTTTGGGGTAGAAAAGCTAGTACTTTCTCAACTTTACAAAGAGTGTTCCAATAAGTGACTTTTTAATGTTAATCGGCTTTTGGAATGGCACTGGCAGGTTTGTTGGCAGATGCTCATGCTTTAGCAGACATTACAAGAGAAGAAGATTCCAACTTTAGATCTAATTTTGGCTATAACTTTCCATTAAACTGTCTTGCAGACAGAGTGGCCATGGATATACATCCATGTACACTGTACAGTGCTGTTAGACCTTTTGGCTTTGGCTTCATGTTAGGGTCTTACAGTGTGAATGATGGTGCACAGCTCTACATCAGGAGTTTCATATGGAAATTGGGGCTGTGCCATTGCCAAATGCAGGCAAACAGCAACAGACAGAAACTAAGGGAAGAGGAAACTTACCATAAACTTCCAGGACCATGCCAATTTCATCTTCTTGCAAGATGTGATTACTAGCCTCATATTCCCTTAAAGCAAGCTTGTTGGCATTCTCAAAAGAAGTAGAGGGAAACTTCTTCAATTGGATGAGGAGTATCTACAAAAAGCCTATAGCTAGCATCATACTCAGTGGTGAGAAACTTGAAACTTTCCCATTAATAGCAGGAACAAAGCAAGGAAGTCCTCTCTCACCACAGCCTTCCAATATTATGCTGAAAGTCCTAGCTAATGTAATAAGAAAATACAAGGAAATATGTGCAGGTTGGGAAAGAAGAAATAAAACTGCCTTTGTTTACAGTTGACATCTTCATCTTATACCAAATGTCTGAAAGAATTGACCAAAAAAAAAAACCCCAAAACCTCCTGGAATTAATAAGTGATTATAGCAAAGATTCAGTATAAAAAATTAATATACAAAAGTAAATCACTGTCCTATATATATTGGCAATGAATAAATATAATTTGAAATTATAAACACATTATTATTAAATTATTAAATTTAACATCTCCAAAAATGAAGTGCTTAGGTATAAGTCTACCAAATATATGCAAGTTCTATATGAGGAAAACTATCAAACTTGGATGAATGAAATGAAAAAACTGACAAACAAGATATTTTATGTTTATGTATAGAGATACAATATTGTCAGATGTCAGTTTTTCCCAGCTTGCTCTATAATTCAGTGCAGTCCTTTTTTTTTTTAAGTATGCTCCATGCCCAGCATGGATCTCAAACTCACAACCCTAAGATCAAATCCTGAGCTGAGATCAAGAGTCTGACCCTCAACTGACTGAGCCACCCAGGCACTCCTTGATTCAATGCAATCTTAATCAAAATCCCAAGTTGGAGGAATGATACTAACCAATTTCAAGACTTGTTATAAATCTGCCATAATCATAACAGTGTGATATTAGTGAAAGAATCGAAAAATAGATCAATGGAACAGAACAGCATGTCCAGAAATAGACCAATATCAATATAGTCAACTGATCTTTGTCAAAGAAGCAAAGGCAATACAGTGGAAAAAAGTCTCTTCAACAAATGGCACTGGAACCACTGGACATCCATATACAAAAAAAATTCATCTAGACACATATCTTACACCCATCACAAAAATTAACTCAAAATGGATCGTAGGTCTAAATGTAAAATGAAAACCTATAAAACTGCTAGAAGATAATCTAGAAGAAAACCTAGATGCCCTTTGATATGGCAATGATTTTTTAGATACAACACCAACAGCATGATCTCTGAAAGAAATCATTGAAAAGCTGGACTTTATTAAAATGAAAAACTCTGCTCTGTGATGGGCAATATCCAGAGAATTAGAAGACAAGCCACAGATTGGGAGAAATATTTGTAGAAGACACATGGTATAAAGGACTGTTATCCAAAATATTCAAAGAACTCTTAGAACACAACAATAAGAAAACATACAACCCAATTTAAAAATGGGCCAAAGACTTTAAAAAAAAAGATTTAGTTATTTGTTTTAGAGAGAGAGCATGCAGGGCAGAGGAGCAGAGGGAGAGGTAGTCAGAGAATCCCAAACAGACTATGCACTGAGTGCAGAGGCCCAACACGGGGCTCAATCTCATGACCCATGAGATCACAACTTGAGCCAAAACCAAAAGTCTGATGCTTAACTGACTGAGCCACTCAGGCACCCCTAAAAATGGGCCAAAGACTTTAATAGACACCAAAGAAGATATATGAGTGGGAGATGAACATATGAAAAGGTGCTCACTTCATATCAGGTAAATGCAAATTAAAACAATAATTAGATACCACTACACATGGATTAGAATGACCAAAATTTGGAACACTGACACCACCAAATACTGACGAGGCTGTTGATTCAACAAGGACTCTCGTTCATAACTTGGCAGAATGTAAAATGGTACAGCAACTTTGGAAGAGAATTTGGTGGTTTCCTACAAAACTAAACATACTTTTGCCATTTGACTCAGCAATCACATGCCTTGGTATATATCCAAAGTAGTTAAAAGCTTATATACACACAAAAACCTACACATGGATATCTATAGCTACTTTATTCATACTTACCAAGACTTGGTACCATTCACTACCAAGTCCTCAGTAAGTGAATAGATAAACTATGGTTCATCCTGACAATGGAAAATTGTTCAGCATTTCACAGAAATGAACTATCAAACTGTGAGGAGACATGGAGACCTTAAATGCATATTATTAAGTGAAAGAAGCCAATCTGATAAGGCTACATACCAGATATCGACTAATCGACATTCTGGAAAAGGCAAAACTATGGAGACAATGAAAAGATCAGTGGTTGCCAAGGGTGTAGTTGGGGTGAGATAAATAGGTACAGATAGATACAGTACTCTGTGATAAAATGATAGATATGTCATTATACACTTGTCCAAACTATTCACTATATAACAACGACATGGATGGAACTGGAGGGTATTATGCTGAGCAAAATAAGTCAATCAGAGAAAGACAATTATCAAATGATTTCTCTGATATGAAGAACTTGAGAGTCAGGGTGGGGGGTTGTGGGGGGTAGGGAGGGAAAAATAATGAAACAAGATGGGATTGGGAAGGAGACAAACCATAAGATACTCCTAATCTCACAAAACAAACTGAGGGTTACTGGGGGGTGGGAGGGTAGGGATAGGGTGGATGGGTTATGGACATTGGGGAGGGTTTGTGCTTTGGTGAATGCTGTGAAAGATGTAAGCCTGATGATTCACAGACCTGTACCCCTGGGGCAAAGAATAAAAATAAAAAATTTTTTAAAAAGTTATTTATAGCTGTGTAAGGTGCTCTTATATTGGAACCATTAGGAAAAGTGAGCAATATGTAAGCCAGTATTCAAATGAATAAAACTTAGATAGGAGAGGAGGTGGGTTAGAAACAATTTTCGGAAGAGAAAATATTGGAAATAAAAAGGGACATGTCACATTTGAGAGCCTAGACAAAGGCCAGTATGGCTGGAGCATGGAGGGAAAAGTGCACAGATATGACTTGTGGCATTGGAATCTTTTTCCATCACTTCACTTTAATTTTTTAGCACTCAATTTCTTTTCTCCTTCCTTCCTTCCTTCCTTCCTCCTTTCCTTCCTTCCCTCCCTCCCTCCTTTCCTCCTTCCTTCCTTTTCTTTCTTCTCTTCTCTTTTCTTTCCTTTTCCTTCCTTCCTTCCTTCTTTCCTTCATTCCTTTTTACTTCTCTTTCTTCCCTTTCCTTACCTTTCCTTTCCTTCTCCCTCCCTCTTTCCCTTCCTTCCTTCCTTCCTTCCTTCCTTCCTTCCTTCCCTCCCTCCCTCCCTTCCTTCCTTCCTTCCTTCCTTCCTTCCTTCCCTCCTTCCTTTTGAGAGAGAGAGAGAGTGCATGTGAGCAGAGGAGGGGCAGAGAGAGAGGGAGAAAACCTCGAGCAGGATCCACACCCAGAGCCAGATGCAGGGCTCAGTCTCATGACCCTGAGATCATGACCTGATCCAAAATCAAGAATCAGATGTTTAATTGACTGAGCCACCCAGGCACCCCATCCCTTCACTTTCTATCTGCATGTGTCTTTAGGTCTGAAGAAAGTGTCTTGTAGGCAGCGTATAGATGGGTCTTTTTTTTTTTAATCTATTCATTCACCCTATGTAATTTTTTAATAATGATTTTTTTGTTTTTTAATCTTTTTATTATGTTCAGTTAGCCACTATATAGTACAGCATTAATTTTTGATGTAGTGTTCAGTGATTTATTAGTTGCGTGTAATACCCAGTGCTCTTCACAACACATGCTCTCCTTAGTATCCATCACTCTGTTACCAAATCCCCCCACCCCTGCCCCTCTGAAACCCTCCGTGTGTTTCTTGGGGTCCATAGTCTCTCATGGTTCATCTCCCTCTCTGTTTTCTCCCCCTTCAGACTTTCTTCCCTTCCACTGTGGTCCTCCGTGCTATTGCTTGTATTCCACATATGAGTGAAAACATATGGTAATTGTCTTTCTCTGATTGACTTTTCACTTAGCATAATACCCTCCAGTTCCATCCATGTCAATGCAAATGTGGGTATTCATCCTTTCTGGTGGCTGAGTAATATTCCATTGAATATATGTACCACATCTTCTTTATCCATTCTTCTGTCGAAGGGCATCTCAGCTCCTTCCACAGTTTGGCTGTTGTGGACATTGCTGCTATGAACATTAGGGTGTGCATGTGCCCCCTTCTTTTCACTACATCTGTATCTTTGGGGTAAATACCTCATAGTGCAATTGCTAGGTTGTAGGGTAGCTCTATTTTTAAGTTTTTGAGGAATATCCATACTGCTTTCCAAAATGGCTGTACCATCTTGCATTCCCACCAACAATGTAAGAGAGTTCCCCTTTCTCCACATTCTTGCCAACACTTGTTATTTCCTGTCTTGTTAATTTTTGCCATTCTAACTGGTGTAAGGTGGTATCTCATTGCGGTTTTTTTTTTAAGATTTTATTTATTTAGGGCGCCTGGGTGGCTCAGTGGGTTAAAGCCTCTGCTTTCGGCTCAGGTCATGATCTCAGGGTCCTGGGATCGAGGCCCTTCCCCTTCTCTCTCTGCCTGCCTCTCTGCCTCCTTGTGATCTCTCTCCCTCTGTGAAATAAATAAATAAAATCTTAAAAAAAAAAAGATTTTATTTATTTATTTGACAGAGAGAGAGAGAGAGAGATCACAAGGAGGCAGAGAGGCAGGCAGAAGGACAGGGGGAAGCAGGCTCCCCGTGGTCAAAGAGCCCGATGTGGGGCTCGATCTCAGGACCCTGAGATCATGACCTGAGCCGAAGGTAGAGGCTTAACCCACTGAGCAACCCAGGTGCCCCTCATTGTGGTTTTGATTTGTAGTTCCCTGATGGCTAGTGATGTTGAACATTTTTTCTTGTGTTTGTTGGCCATTTGTCTTCTCTGGAGAAGTGTCTGTTTATGTCTTCTGCCCATTTTTTGACTGGGTTATTTGTTTTTTGAGTGTTGAGTTTGAGAAGTTCTTTACAGATCTTGGATATCAGCCCTTTAGCTGTAATGTCATTTGCAAATATCTTCTCCCATTCCGTGGGTTGCCACTTAGTTTTGTTGACTGTTTCCTTTGCTGTTCAGAAGCTTTTTTTCTTGATGAAGTCCCAAAAGGTCATTTTTGCTTTTGTTTCCCTTGCCTTTGGAGACATGTCTTGTCTGTTTCTGTGGCCTATGTCAAGGAGATTACTTCCTATGTTCTCCTATAGTCTTCCCGTCTCACACTGAAGTCTTTCATCCCTTTTGAGTTTATCTTTGTGTTTGGTGTAAGAGAATGGTCCAGTTTCATTCTTCTATATGTTATCCAATTTTTCCAGCACCACTTATTGAAGAGACTGTCTTTTTTCCATTGGATATTTTTTCCTGATTTGTCAAAGATTAGTTGATCATAGAGTTGAGGTTCCATTTTTAGAGTCTCTATTCTGTTCCATTGGTCTATGTGTCTGTTTTTGTGCTAGTACCATGCTGTCTTGGTGACCACAGCTTTGTAATATAGCTTTAAGTCAGGCAATGTGAATGCCCCCAGCTTTGTTTTTCTTTTTCAATATTCCCTTGGAGATTTGGGGTCTTTCTGGTTCCATCTGGCATTGGGATGGCATTGACAGTGTAATAGGGATGGCATTTAAAGTGTAAATTGCTCTGGGCAGCATAGACATTTTAACAATATTTATTCTTCCAATCCATGAGCATGGAGTATATTTTCATCTTTTTGTGTCTTCCTCAATTTCTTTCATAAGTGTTCTATAGTTTCTGGAGTATAGATCCTTTACCTCTTTGGTTAGGTTTATTCCTAGGTATCTTATGGTTTTTGTTGCTATTGTAAATGGAATTGATTCCTTAATTTCTCTTTCTACAACTACATTGTTAGTGTATAGAAAAGCAACTGATTTCTGTGCATTGACTTTGTATCCTGCCACATTGCTAAATTGCCATATGAGTTCTAGTAATTTGGGGGTGGAGTCTTTTTGGTTTTGCACCTAATGTATTATGTCATCTGGAAAGAGAGAGAGTTTGACACCCTATGTCTTTTGATTGGAGCATTTAGTCCACTTACATTTAAAGTAATTATTGATTGGCATGTACTTACTGCCATTGTCAATTGTTACCTGGTTGTTTTTGTAGTTCTCTGTTCCTTCCTTCTTCTCTTTCTCTCTTCTCTTCTCTTCTGGTTTGATAGCTTTCTTTAGTGTGATGCTTAAGCTCTTTCTCTTTATTTTTTGTGTTTCTATTATAGGTTTTTGATTTATAGTTACCATACAGTTCATATATAGCATCCTATGTGTGCAGCTGTCTGTCTTAAGATGATGATTACTTAAGTTTGAACACATTTTACAAGCAGTCAATTTTTACTTCCCCTTGCATGTTTTATGTATGTGATGTCATCTTTTCATCTTTTATTTTGTGTATCTCTTGACTTTTTTATATTTATTTATTTATTTGCATGAGAGAGAAAGACCATAAGAGAGAGAATGAGAGTGGGGTGAGGGGCAGAGGAAGAAGCAGACTCACCACTGAGCAGGGAGCCTGATGTTGGACTCGATCCTAGGACTCTGGGATCATGACTTGGGCCGAAGGCAGATGCTTAACCGACTGAGCCACCCAGGCACCCTCTTGACTAACTTTTGGAGATATAATTGATCTTACTACTTTTGTGATTTAACCTCCATATTTGCATTATAAGTCATTAATCTTTTACCTTTACCATATGTTCACTTTTACCAATGAGATGCTTTTTCTTTCATAATATTCTTACAGATAGTTATCACCTTTTCTTTTGACTTAAATCCCTTTAGCATCTTGTAAAGCTGTTATAGTAGTGATGAACTCCTTTAACTTTTATTTTTCTGGGAAACTCTTTATCTCTTCTTCAGTTCTGAATGATACCCTTAATGGATAAAGTATTCTTGGTTGTAGCTTTTTTCCTTTCATCACTTTGAATATATCATGCTACTTTCTTCTGTCCTACAAAATTTCTGATGAAAATCAGCTGGTTATCTTTTGGGGTTTCCCTTTTATGTAACTTTTCTCTTTCTGTTTTTATGATTCTCTATCATTAATTTTTTCCATTTTAATTATTATGTATCTTGGTGTGGTCCTTCTTGGCTTCATTTTATTTTGGCTCACTTTGTTTCCTGGACCTTACCTAAATTAGGGAAGTTTTTAGCTACTATTTCTTCAAATAAGTTTTCTCCCCCCACCTTCTCTTTCTGGGATCCCTATAATGCAAATGTTATTATAGTTTAGGTCATAGAGGTCCCTTAATCTTGTCTAATTTTTTATTATTTTTTTCTTTTTGCTGTTCTTTTTCTTTTTGCTTTTTGCTTTTTTCCCCATTATTCTATCTTCAAGATTATTGATCCATTCATCCTTTTGCACTGTCTAACCTGCTGTTCATTCTTTGTAGTGTATGTTTCATTTCAGTTATTAAATTCTTCAGTTCTGACTGGTTCTTTTTAATATTTCTATCTCTTTGTTGAAGTTATCGCTGAATTCTACTCTATTTTCAAGTGCAACAAGTACCTTTATGATCATTACTTTGAATTCTTGAGCAGGCATACTGCCTGTATTTCATTTCACTCTTTTGCTGTGATTTTGGCTTCTTTTTTCATTTGGGACATATTCCTCTGTCATTTTATCTGACTTTCTGTGTTTGTTTCCATGTATTAGGCAGGTCAGCTACATCTCCTGGCCTTGAAAGAAGTGGCCTTGTGTGGAAGGCTTACTGTAGTGCCCTGTAATGCAGTCTTCCCTAGTCATTAGAGTTAGGTATGCCAAGGTGTCCCTTGTGTGGGCTGCATGTACCTTCCCATTTTGGCTGAGTTGTGATTGCTGTAGGCATGCTGATGTGTCGGGTTGGCCCTCAGTGCTGTGACTGCTACAGCCTGCCTCGCCCAGCAGGGGCACTGGGCAGGGTTTGCTCTCTATGCTGTGAGAGGCCCAGTTGTAGTTACCATCAGATTGCTCATGGACATGGCCAGCCGAACGCTCTGCTATTAGCCACTGTGACATCTGCAGGCACATTCAAGGGCAGGGCTTGTTGCCTGTGCAGCCAACTGAGAGGCCTGGCAGCAGGCATTGTGGGTGTGCTGGTATGCAGGGTTATCTCCCTACTCTCCACAGAGCAGGAGTCACTTTGCAGGAGCACCTGCTGAGGCAGTTGGGTTAAGTGGTGTGGGTCTGCAAGGGACTGCTGAGGTGGACCTCACAGTTCTAACAAGGTAGATAAAGAGTGTTAGAACTGGCTTATGTAAGCTATCTGGCTATCTAAGTTGAGAGAAAGCAAGAAAAATCATGCCTTGTAAACACTTTAGTTCCTGGGGAAATCTGCAGATCCCTGCCACCCACTTCGGACACATATCCTAAAATTAGTCAATAAATCTTCATGTATACCCGTGACACTTTTCAAACTGCTGCATCTGTGCTATCTCTCTGGCCGAGTTATTTAGTGTGCTGGCTCTTCAAGGAACTCAGTTTCCTATTGCCCTCTCATTCTCCAGGAGGTGAGTCTGATAATTTTTAAACCTTCCAGAGTCAAGCCCCACTCATTTTCAAAGCCAGATGTTATGGGGACTCATCTTTCCAGTGTGGGTCCCCATGGCCAGGGGTATCTGGTGTGGGGTTTGATCCTCTTGGTTCCTGACTGCATCTTTGCTTCTCCTACCCTTCTTGATGTTGTCTTCACCCTATGTCTTTAGCTATGGAAGATCTGTGCTGCCAGTCTTTAGGTTGTTTTTAGAGTTAATAGTGGTTGCCTTGGTGTGTGTGCATGGGATGAGGTGAGTTCAGGATCCTCCTCCTTTGTCATTTTCCTATATTTGTACATTTTTATTTATAGCTTCTAAATGTTTTATAGTTAAACATTACTTTTATATCAAGAAAATTAGTTTTTTTTTAAAGATTTTATTTATTCATTTGACACACAGAGAGAGAGATTACAAGTAGGCAGAGAGGCAGGCAGAGAGAGAGGAGAGAGGAGGAAGCCGACTCCCTGCTGAGCAGAGAGCCCGATGTGGGCCTCGATCCCAGGACCCTGGGATCATGACCTGAGCCAAAGGCAGCGGCTTTAACCCACTGAGCCACCCAGGCGCCCAACAAAATTAGTTTTTAAGTGAGGAACCATTTTCATTAAAAGATATGGAAATTTCCTATATAGAGAAAATTCTTCTAAATCACTAGCAATAATAGAAGAGCAAATTTAAGCTAGATTTTATTAGAATGTTTTTTGCTTTTAGAGGAAGAAAAACTTTTTAAAGATTTTGCTTTTTTATTTGAGAGTGTGAGTAAGCAAGAGAGAGAGAGAAGAAGAAGGAGGGGCAGCGGGAAAGGGAGAAGCAGACTCCCCGCTAAGCAGGGAGTCAGACATGGGGCTCGATCCCCAGGACTCTGGAATTATGAACTGACACTTAACTGATTAAGCCACACAGGTGCCCCGAGGAAGAAAAACTTCTGAAATGATAATGGTAAGCATTGATAATGATTTTTTGAAATTTCCTCTTTAAATACTAGTAGTGGGAAACTCTTAAAAATATTCACAAAGTTTGACCCAACATTTCCAGGACATAATTGTTTTCTAAGGAAACATCTAGAAACATCTAAATTCCCAACAATAAAGAAAACTTAATTCAATATAGAACAGTCATACAAAGGATGAATCAATCTTTGGAATTTATGTTTTCCTAGAAAAACACTCAAAAGTTTAAAACCTGGGTATAGAATCTTATAATGTAGGATACCAATATGCAAAATATGAAAATAAAAGTTAAAAAAATAGAATCAAAGTGGTATATCACATTGTGATAAAACACAGTGTTGATTTTCTGGGTAATAAAACTTCTAATTTTCTTCTTTAAATATTTGTATTATCCACATTTTTGTATTTACTAGTTTTTTAATCAGAAAAATGGATAATAATGCTTGATGATTCATTAAAATTTTTTTAATGATTTTATCAGCTTTAAAGAGCCCAGAGTCTGCTGTTTAACCAACATGTATACACCAAAACACAATTACTACTAAAATTTCTCATTACAGCAATGAATGGATTAAAAAGTCAAAGGATCCCATAATCCTTCTCCTTAGAAATAGTTACTCTTAAGATTTAAGTTTGTTGTATATTGTTTAAGATTTTTTTAATGTAGAAAATAGTATGGCGAATACTCAAAAATAATTAAAAATAGAGCTATGATATGAGTCATAGAGATATGATTCAGCAATCCCACTTCTAGGTATTTATCAAAAGGAAATGAAATCAGGATCTCAAAGAGACACACTTGCTCTCTCATGTTTACTGCAGCATTATTCACAATAACCAAGATATGGAAACAATAAATGTCTATCGATGGATGAATAGAGAAAGAAAATTGGTATATACATACCATGAAATATTATCCACACTTAAAGAAGAAGGAAATCCTTCCATTTGTGACAGTATAGATGGATCTAGAAGACATTATGCTAAGTGATGTAAACCAGACACAAAAAGACAAATATTTTATGATTTCTCTTATATGTGGAATCAAAAATAGTCAAACTCATAGAAGTAGGGAGTAGAATCATGATTTCAGGAGCTGTGGGGAGAGGAAAATGGGGCGGTGATTGTCGAGGATCCAAAGAATCCAAAGTTTTAGTTTTTGTAGGAACTATAAGTTCTGGAGATCTACTAAACAGCATGGTGCCTATAGCCAACGATGTCATATTGTGTGCTTAAAATTTTCCAGAAGGATGGATCTTATGTTCTTACTACAAAAATGAATGGATGGATGGATGGATGGATGGATGGATGAATGAGATAGGAAATTTTGGGAGGTGATGAATTGTTAATGGCCTTGATGGTGTATATTGAATATGTACAGCTTATATGTATGTCAGTCATGCTCAAAAATTTTAGAAGATTTTGCTGTGCATATACTGAAAATATACATGTGTGCATATTGTATGCATATCTATTATTACCTTGATAAACATGTCAGAGTAATATTCTGAAACTTACTTTTCCTACTAATTATGAGATAGAGTGAATTGAATCTAATTTTGCTCAAAAAATAGAGAAAATTCTGATAGAATTTTCCAAAATAGAGAATTTTCAGTCTCCTTTTTGTGGTCATGTTCACTCCTTAGAACATAGCAGACCTAGGTTCAGCAACTGAATAGGTTTCTGGAGTAGATGATCTTCTAAAGTAGAGACACATAAACCTCAGGGAAAAAACCCAAAACTATTTTTCAGAAACCCTGATGGCACTCCACATCTTCCTGAAATGGCACAAAACTTATTTGGTTATGTGAGGAAATGATTCTCTTCCAGCCCTTGCTTTCTATTATTTTTACATCATTTTCTGTGTTAAGTTTCTTCTGCTTCTTAATAATTTGAAAACGTTTTTCCTTTTTGATTTAGTATTTTATAGGAACTATAGCATATACTAAGTAAATTAAATCTTAATTAGAGATAAACATTAATATGTAGAGAATGTGAGTTGATAATTTTATCAGAAAACCAGGAAGCAGTTTATGATAGCAGTTTGGTAGTTTTTTCTCTTTATATGTTCCACATTTCTGATTCATCGGAGCTATGGAAACTTTAACAAACACTGCAGTGAAGGATGAGCTACATTTTTCCTACTGCTGAAGGAAATTAATTAGGAACAAGAAATATTAATATGAAAGTAATCTATTTTGGTGGTAGCTCTCACTCTTCTCCTTATTCTAGGTTTAAAGACCTGCTTACTGATCTGGAAAACAGGCAGGAAGAGCTGGGCATTGGTAGCTTTGGTGTCTCAATCACTACCATGGAAGAAGTTTTCCTTAGGTGAGTAATGATGCTTTCAGGAACAGGAGAGAGGAAAAATCTCTTCCTCCATAATCAGATTTCATTTTGAAATCAAACCCCATCCTGTGTGGTGCTGGAGTCATTGAAGAAATAGTATTAGATTGTTAGGTATGGTAATCTTCTATGAATGCCAACAGACCAGTGTATGCCCCTCGCTCCTCTGATGGGCTGAAGCTGCTATGAGTCATGGGACTAGGATGAGAACAGCAGTTCATTGAGCTAGAGAGACAGGATCTTCCCTGCAAATCATGAGGCTGGGGGACTGCAGAAAACAACTAAACCCAGGTACTGAATACCCCGGGTAGTAGAGTATTGGGTGGGAAATTTATTTATGAAACTTTTGGGTTTATGTTTGGGTGCCTGTGCCTTTTGGTAGCAGGGGATTAGGACTGGCCTAGAGCAAAGAGATTTATGGGTCACAGCAAAAGTCCCGTATCTAAATTAGAGATCATAGTGAAAATGACTTTAAAATCTTTACCCATGTCTCTGTAACCTACTTAAATTGTCCATGGTTTATGGTCTGAGATTACCTTGCACTGTGTGAAAGCTCAAATAGAAGGTGCCCAGGGATTTTAGGATACTGCTAAGAGAAGGCCAACAGGTTAGCAGTCAAAAGACCTCACGAAAAGTCTTTCCTGGATTTTTCTAGACTTCATTCTCTCAGGCTTAAAAACAGTTTTGTCAGTTTCACTGCTTCATGGAGTGGTGACTAAGGGAAGTATTTTGCAATATAGGCCGACCTCAAGAAGTAAGAAAAATCTCAAATACACAACCTAACTTACACCTGAAAGAGCTAGAAAAGGAACAGCAAATAAAGCCTAAAACCAGTAGAAAAAGGAAAATAATAAAGAATAGAGGAGAAATAAATGATATAGAAACAACAACAAAGACATCAGTAGAGCAAATCAATAAAACTAAGAGCTAGTTCTTTGAAAGAATTGATAAAATTGATAAACCACTAGGTAGACTTATCAAAAAGAGAAAGAACCCAAATAAATAAAAACATGAAGGAGTAGAGATCACAACCAATACCACAGAAGTACAAACAGTTATAATATTATGAAAAATTATGTCAACAAACAGGGCAATCTGGAAGAAATGGATAAGTTCCTAGAAACCTACAAACTACCAAAACTGAAACAGGAAGAAATAGAAAATTTAAACAGACCCATAAACAGGAAAGAAATTGAATCAGTAATCAAAAAATTTCTAACAATCCAAAAGTCCAGGGCCAGATGGTTTCCCAGGGGAATTCTACCAGATTTTTAAGAACAGTTAATACCTATTCTTCTCAAACTGTTCCAAAAAATACAAATGGAAGGAGAAATCCAGACTCATTCTATGAGGTCAGCATTACTTTGATTCCCAAACCAGACAAGGACTCCACTAAAAAGGAGAATTATAGGCCAATGTGCCTGATGAGCATGGATGTAAAAATTATCAAGAAGATACTAGCAAATCAAATTTAACAGTACATTAAAGAATTATTCATCTTAATCAGGTGGGATTTATTCCTGGGCTGTAGTGGTGGTTCAGTATTCACAAATAAATCAGCGTGATACACCACATTAATAAAAGAAAGGATAAGAACTATATGATTCTCTCAATAGATGCAGTAAAAGTATTTGACAAAATACAGTATTCATTCTTGATAAAAACCCTCAACAAAGTAGGGATAGATGGAACATACCTCAACATCATAAAGGCCATATATGAAAGGCCCACAGCTGATTTGTCCTCAGTGGGGAAAAGCCGAGGATGGTCAGGAACAAGATAGGGATGTCCACTCTCACCATTACTGTTTAACTTAGTACTAGAAGTCGTAGCCTCAGCAGTCAGACTACAAAAAGAAAAGGCATCCATATCAGCAAGAAAGAAGTCAAAGTTTAATTATCAACTGATGACATGACACTCTCTGCAGAAAACCTGAAAGTCTCCATTAAAAGACTCCACTGGTAAATAAATTCAGAAAAGTTGCATTTCTATACCAATAATGAAGCAGCAGAAAGAGAAATCAAGGAATCAGTCCCATTCAAAATTGTACCAAAAACCAGGTGCCTGGCTGGCTTGTCAGTGGAGCACGTGACTCTTGATCTCAGGGTTTTGAGTTTGAGTCCTATGTTGAATATAGAAATTGCTTAAAAACAAAATCTTAAAAACAAAAGGAAACAAACCCAAAAAACAGTGGTACCAAAGCCCTAAGATACCCAGTAATAGCCTAACCAAAGTGATAAAAGATCTGTACTCTGAACTCTATAGAGCATGTATGAAAGAAATTGAAGAGGACACAAAGAAATGGAAAAACATTCCATGCTCATGGATTGGAATAAGAAATAATGTTAAAATGTCTATATTACCCAAAGGAATCTACACATTTAATTTTTTTAAGGATTATAATAATAATAATATTTTATTCTTTCAAAGAAAAGACTTATCCAATTAAAAAATTACCTCTATTTTCTAAATAGGAAGAAATAGGTTCTTATGGGAAAAATAATATTGTCTTAAATTTGCTTTTATTGTCCTGTACAGTGTTCAGATGATGTCTATACCTATTACCTCTGATTTAATCTTCTCAGGAATCCAGTGTGTCTCTTTTTTTTTTTTAATTTTATTTTTATTCTTTGCCCAAGGGGTACAGGTCTGTGAATCATCAGGCTTACATCTTTCACAGCACTCACCAAAGCACAAACCCTCCCCAATGTCCATAACCCATCCACCCTATCCCTACCCTCCCACCCCCCAGTAACCCTCAGTTTGTTTTGTGAGATCAGGAGTCTCTTATGGTTTGTGTCCTTCCCCATCCCATCTTGTTTCATTATTTTTCCCTCCCTACCCCCCACGACCCCCCA
>LNAC01000228.1:1986830-2127734 GCA_002007465.1 Ailurus styani | reverse complement strand
AATTTTATTTTTATTCTTTGCCCAAGGGGTACAGGTCTGTGAATCATCAGGCTTACATCTTTCACAGCACTCACCAAAGCACAAACCCTCCCCAATGTCCATAACCCATCCACCCTATCCCTACCCTCCCACCCCCCAGTAACCCTCAGTTTGTTTTGTGAGATCAGGAGTCTCTTATGGTTTGTGTCCTTCCCCATCCCATCTTGTTTCATTATTTTTACCTCCCTACCCCCCACGATCCCCCACCCTGCCCCTCAAGTTCCTATCAAAATAACAGCATTTTTTACAGAGCTAGAACAACTAATCCTAACAGGTGCTTCAGTGGCTCAGTCAGTGGCTCAGAAATCAGTGACCTTGATTTCTGCTCAGGTCATGATATCGGGGTCCTGGGATTGAGTCCCGTGTCAGGCTCTCCGCTCAGCAAAGCAGGGAGTCTACTTGAGGATTCTCTTTCTTCCTCTTCCCTCCACAAACTTGCACATGTGCTCTCTCTCCTTCCCTCTCTCTCAAATAAATAAATCTTCAACAATCCTGAAGTTTGTATGGAACCACAAAAGACCCTGAATAGCCAAAACAGTCTTGAAAAAGAAAAGCAAAGCTGGAGGTACCACAATTCTGAATTTCAAGCTATATAACAAAGCTGTAGTCATCAGAACAATATGATACTGACACAAAAACAGACACACAGATCAATGGAACAAAATAGAAAAGGCCTACAACTGTATGGCCCACTAATATTTGACAAAGCAGGAAAGAATATCCAATGGAAAAATGACAGTCTTTTCAACAAATGGGGTGGTAAAACTGGACAGCAATGTAGAAGAATAAAACTGGACCACTTTCTTACACCATACACAAAAATAAATCCAAAATGGATGAGAGTCCTCAGTGTGAGACAGTGCCTCCTCTCAATAGGAGAACAGAGGCAGCAACCTCTTTGACCTTGGCTGCAGCAACTTCTTACTAGATATATTGCCAGAGGCAGGAAAAACAAAAACAAAAATGAACTATTTGGACTTCATCAAGATAAAAAACCTTCTGTCCAGCAAAGGGAACAATCAACAAAACTAAAAGCCTATGTAATGGGAGAAGATATTTGCAAATGACATATCTGATAAAGGGTTGGTATGATAAATCTATAAAGAATTTATCAAACTCAACACCCAAAAAACAAATAATCCAATTAAGAAATGAGCAGAAGATATTGTTGCAGGATTGCAGGGTTCTTATCTCACTGAGTCAAAGAATGAATCTCTGGACACAAAAGGGTGAAGTGCAGTAAAGTTTATTAAGTGAAGGTGAGAGCAGAAAGGAAAGAAAAGGCTCTTTAGAGTAAGAGAAGACCCAAATGGGTTGCCACTGAGGGATTTTAGGGCTGGTCTTTTATTGAAAAGTTGACCAGGAAGCTTGTGGCCTTCAGATTTTTATGCCGTCTTGGTTTGAGCAAGGACTATTGATGACATCCTCAGTGACTTAATTCTTTGAGGTCTGGTCATTTTCTGTGATTACAATGTAGTTGCCAAAGAAAAATGCTCCCTAACATCCAGGACCAGATGGTCAGATTTATTCATTTATCTCTTGTTCACTCTGTCTTACTGCTTCTGCCTGCCAGAAATAGTTTCAGAGCCTAGTCAAGGGCCCCTTGTTTCTCCCTGTCTATACCTTAACCCTTTCTTTACTCAATTTGAATAGACAGTTTTCCAAAGAAGACATCCAGATGGCTAACAGACATATGAAAATATGCTCGACATCACTTATCGTCAGGGAAATACAAATCAAAATCACTACAAGATAGCACCTCATACAGAATGGCTAAAATGAACAACAAAGGGAACAATAGATGTTGGTGGGGATGCAGAGAAGGGGAAACCTCTTACACTGTTGATGGGAATGCAAACTGGTGCGCCACTCTGGAAAACAATTTGGAGGTTCCTCAAAAAGTTAAAATAGAACTATTCTACAACCCAGCAACTGCACTTACTAGGTGTTTATCTAAAGGATACAAACAGTGATCTGAAGGGACACGTGCACCCCAGTACTTACAGCAGCAATGTCCACAATAGCCAAGGTATGGAAAGACCCTAGATGTCCATGAACAGATGATTGGATAAAGAAGATGTGGTATGTATACACACACACACACACACACACACACACACACACACACACACACACACACACACACACACACACACNTTAAAAATAAATAAAATTATTTACATTCATTTTAGTATCTGTATGCTTCCAGCATCATTTCTAATGACTACTGAATTTCATTTTACTGTACAAATGTGCCAGTTTATTGACCAATTATTTAGATTGCTTTAACTTTTTTTTATTACAAAAAATGCTGTGATGAACACGATTCCAGATATATCACTACCCACAACAAATAAAATTGCAGATGTAGAGTATTTATGTTTTACAACTTATCTTGTTAAATTACCCTTCAGAAGCAAGATACTAACATGTCAGTTTTTAAGATCTTCCTATTTCACCACATATTCACCAAAGCAGTATTTTTTTTAATAATTGGCTGTTTTATTTTGATTCATTTGGATTAACTTGACCATTTATATGCTTTTGTGAATTATATTTTATCACTTGTATAATTTTATATTATATTTTATAATTTATATAAATATTATTTATATTATTTATATTATATTATTTATAAATTATAAATTAATATAAATTATAAACTTTATAATTTATAATTTTATATTATATTTTCCTTTTGGATTTAGAAGATATTCCTATTTATTATAAATAGCCTGTGTCATTTGTCTTTTAATTTTGTTGAAGTATTCTCTGATACATGAGATATTTAGATTTTATTTAGCCAAACATTTTCCTTTAAAGTTTCTGTACAGAAAAAGAGTAAATATAAGAAAACACCTACTTCCCCAACTCAGGAAATTTTGACACTTTGTTAGTTTGAGCCAATTTTAAAAATATATTACAAATAAATTTAAATCACCTTTGAACAAGAACGTCAATCCCATTTCCTCCCACCTCTTTCATCAAGTCAACTATGATGTTTGGTATGTAATTTTCCACACACTTTTTTTTTATGTTACTTTTTTCTTTTTTTTCTTTTATTTTTTCAGTAATCCAAGATTCATTGTTTATGCACCACACCCAGTGCTCCATGCAATATGTGCCCTCCTTAATACCCACCACCAGGCTCACCCATCCCTCCACCTCCCTCCCCTCCGCAACCCTCAGTTTGTTTCTCAGAGTCTGCAGTCTCTCATGGTTCATTTCCCCCTCCAATTTACTTTTTAAATAAACTTTTAATAATAGAATGGCTTTAGATTTGCAAAAAAGTAGCAAAGATAATACAGAAATCCTGTATACCCATCACGCAGTTTCCCAGTTGTTAACATCCTTCACTACCACAGTATATTGGTCATGAGATAAAAAACCAACATTGGCAAGTTGCTATTAATTAAACACCACATTTTATTCACATTTCACTAGTTTTTCCACTAAAGTCCATTTTCTGTCCCAGGATCCCATCCAGTATATGTTATATTTAGACATTATGTCTCTTTAGTCTCATCTGGTTTGTGAGCGTTTCTTATACCTTCCTTGTTTTTCATAACCTTGGACATTCTGATCAAGTGTTTTGTATAATGTTCCTGAATTTGGGTTTGTCTTATGTTTTTCTCATGGTTAGAATGGGGTTATGGCTTTTTGGGAAGAATATCGCAGAGATGAAGTGCCCTCTTCCTCTTATCATATGGGGGGTACATGATAGTAACATGACATATCACTGTGAGGGAACTATTACTTTGATCACCTGGCCAAGGTACTATTACATGAGTCCATACTGATATAAGTGGAGGACTGAATGAAAAAATGGAGAAGAAAGACAAATCTTCCTCATAGAATTCTAGGTAATGTTATAGCTACTACTCCCTCCAGGAGGTGTATATATTGAATCCCTTCTCCCCTTGAGTATGATCTGTTTCTAATGACATGCTTCTAAAGAGCAGAGTACAAAACAGGGAGAAAAGGTGATTTTACAGTGGAGAAATTTTATTTTAATATTATTGTATATACACTTTTGCATCCATAAACATGTATAAACATGTTTTATGAGCTTAACGTTTTATATAAATGGTATATTTAACAGCCCTGAAAAATGCTTTTTTCCTCTAAAAGATTAGACATTTTATATCTCTCCACATTGATATTTGTATAAAGAGAAATTTAATTCATTCCTTCCAATTGATACATATCATATTTCATTACATGGGTATCATATTTTTATTACATTATATTATTTATACCAATATTTTGCTGTTACACACCAGTGAATATCTTTGTATCTGTCTTCTGGGCAAATATGTGAGCTTTCTCTAAAGTGTATATCTAACAGTGGAATTTTCAACTCATTGGATGTTGCCATGTATTCACCAATGCAGTAGAACTAGCTCACTATGTAATTGGCAGGATTTGAGAGTTCTTTCCTTTTCATCCGCACAGTACTTGATATGCATTGACGAAGTTATTTTGCCCATTCTAAGTCCTTTTTATTGAGTCAGAAATTTTAGAATCAGCTGATCAGTTGTTACAAAAATTTCTTCTGGCATGCTGGTTCATCTGGCTAGAATTGATCTGGTTGGAAACCATAGATCAATTTGGGAAGAATTTTTTTAAAGATTTTATTTATTTATTTGACAGAGAGCGGCACAGTGAGAGGAGGAACACAAGTAGGGGGAATGGGAGAGAGAGAAGCAGGCTTCCTGCCGAGCAGAGAGCCGGATGCGGGGCTCAATCCCAGGACCCTGGGATCATGACCCTAGCTGAAGGCAGACGCTTGATAACTAAGCCACCCAGGTGCCACAATTTGGGGAGAATTTTTATCTTTAAAATATTGAGTCTTTTAACTGAACTCAGTATAGTATATCTGTATTTATTTTAATCTTCTTTAAATTTTCTCAGTAATGCTTTACTGCATAAATTTTATACATCTTTTGTCAGATTCATCCCTAAGTATTTTTCATTTTTAGATGCTATTGAAGATGGCATTTTTAAAATATCAGATTGTTCCTTACCAGTATATAGAAAACATTTGACTTTTGGATGTTTCATTTTCTTACCCTGCTGCAATGGGTAAACCTCCAATAAAGTCTTGAATGGAAATAGTTAAGAATATCCCTTTCTTGTTTCTGAACTTAGAGAAAAAAATTGCTTTTCATAAGTTAAGTATGATGCAGGCTGTAGGTTTTTTGTAGATGTCCTTCTTCAGTTTGAGAAAGATCTCTTCCATTCCTATATTAATGAGAGTTTTTATCAGGAATGAATATTGGATTTTGTCAAATTGTTTTTCCTCATCTAATGAGGTGATTAAGTGCCTTTTCTTTTTTAGTTTCATAAAATGGTAAATTACATTAACAAATTTTTGAATGTTAAAACATTAAATGAACCCTTGTATTATTGTAATAAACCCTATTTAGTTACGATATATCATTAATTTTATTTTATCATATTGTTAAATTTGACTTAAAATTTTGTGCAGAATTTTTGCATTTATGTTCATGAGATACTGATTTGTGATTTTCTTTTTTTTAAAAAAAACATTGAGTTAGCTTTCTTTCTTCTTTCTTCCTTTCTTTCGTTACAAGTTTTTATTTAAATTCTAGTTAGTTGGGGCATTTTGTGGCTCAGTCAATTAAGCGTCCGGCTCCTGACTTCTGTTCTGAATTTGGGGTTGTGAGATTGAGCGCCATGTCAGGCTTTGCACTGGGTGTGGAGCCTGCTTGGGATTCTCTCTCTCTTCCTCTTCCTCTGCCCCTCCCCAACACTGCTCACACACTCTGTCTCTAAAAAAAATTCTAGTTAGTTAACAGGTAGTGTAATACAGGTTTCAGGAGTAGAATTTAGTGGTTCATCACTTACATATAACACACAGTGCTCACCGTAAGAGGGTTCTTCTTTCTTTGCATCTTTGTCAACATCTGTTTTTAAGGGTGTTGTTCATTTTAGCCATTCTGACTGGTGTGAGGTTATATAGTGGTTTTGATTTGTATTTCCCTGATGCTGAGTGATGTTGAAAATTTTTTCATGTGTCTTTTGGCCATTGGTATGTCTTCTTTGCAGAAATGTCTTTTCATGTCTTCTGTCCATTCCTTGATGGAATTTTTTGCGGGGGGATATTGAATTTGATAAGTTCTTTGTTGGTTTTGGATACTAGCCCTTTGTATGATAAGTCATTTGCAAATATCTTCTCCCATTCCATAGGTTGCATTTTAGTTTTGTTGACTGTTTCCTACCTGTGCAAAAGCTTTTTATCCTGATGAAATCCCAGTAGTTCATTTTTGCTTTTGTTTCCCTTGTCTATGGAGATGTGTCTAGCAAGTAATTAATGCATCTGAGGTCAGAGAGGTTGCTGCCTATGTTCTCCTCTAGGATTTTGATGGATTTCTGTCTCACATTTAGGTCTTTCATCCATTTTGAGTTTATTTTTGTATATGGTGTAAGAAAGTGGTCCAGTTTCATTCTTTTGCATGTGGCTGTCCAATTTTCCCAATACCTAAAACAAATGTAAATAATTTTAGAAGCAAGTTGCATATTATAGAAGCAAGTTGCATAATACAGTTTAGTATTATAGCATGATCCAAATTTTGCATTTTACGTCTGTGTATACATACATTCATGCCTGTGCATATGTGGATGTAAAAAAATGTCATTTGTATCTGCCTGAGTCATAAGATCTTGAGTATTTTTTTCCTTTGGCTTATTGTAATTTTTAAAGCTTTTCCCATTGAATATGTCTTATAAAATTAATAAAAACCTAATAAAGGAGTTTGAGAAAAAAGGCAAGGTAAAAACCATACTTGTCTTCAGTGGTATCTCTTACTATCATATCACAGTGACCAGATATAGCACAAATACTACCTTGAATTTAAAACATTATTGTCAGACCAAATCAGTATCTGATGCTTTTTTTGTGGTCCTGGTAAAAGAAAGGTATTAAAAAGTCTTGCTGGCTCATTGGTTTAGAATGAAAAATTTATCTCCTCAAATTATGAGATTTCATCACAAGTTTCAGAATGCCCGTGGGTGGACCTCAGGTCTCTCATTATAGTATGATTTTCATGATTCTGTTTATCATTTCCTCCCATATATTAAAATTAAGTAAAAATGTCTGTTTCTCCCATAGAGTTAACTCTTGGAGGATAACTGAACTCTGTGCTCATTTGCTCGTAAACCATTACAGATGTTTAGATTGCCTGGAGCAGAACATGGAGAAAACAAATCTGTTAGACTGGCATACACTTAGAAACATTATAAAAATAAAACTCTGCTAGAGTTAGTATCATTCTTTAAAATAAAATAAATTTAACAGTTCTCTCTTCTAAAAAAAAAAGATAATGTCTTAAACCTTTAACCTGATTAAGTTCAGTTTATTTTATCCACTATTAATGTTAACATTATGTAACTATGCTTGTTTTTTAAAATTTTTGCCATCAACTGTGAGAATCTTGCAATGAAACTACTGTTATGGTTAAAATGAATGTTTGCTTGTGTGTAGGGTCAGTAGGGAAGATGATGATGCTTTCCAGACCCCATCCCTAAAGGAGAAAAACAGAAGAGAAAACATGAACCAGAATATGAATGTTCCCAGAAGTTTTGAGAGATCATACTCTCCTACCGCAAGTGAACCCTCTAATATTAGGTTTAATACTGGGGTGAGCATCTTTACTAACAATGTAATGCTAGTGGTATATGTTTGGATGGGATAAAAAGATAAATTTTATTTTAATGTTTAAATTCAAAGGAGACTTCAGAGTTCTTAGCCAGGGAAGGCAAGTAAGGAAGAGTCTGTAAAACAATCCAATTAATTTTGTAATTCAGAAGTTAAAATAGGATAGTTAAAAATCAGATTTTACTCTCAGCATGGTTATTTCTGAGTCACTTATCTCAGTTTTTTAAATTGTTTATTCATTCAGAGTCGAAAAGGGCCTTAACAAAAGTTATCACTATTTACATATATAAAAGCCATTTAAATTTTTTTAAATTCTATTAGCCACCATATAGTACATACTTAGTTTCATAGGTAGTGTTCAACAGTTTATCAATTGTGTCTAACAACCAGTGCATGAAAGCCACTTAAATTTATGCATTGGAATGCATTGGCACTTCCTAATAGATTGTTCCTCAATCATTTCCTCATTAGCATGGGAAAAGTCATCAGATTGTCAATAGTTTCTTTCATTGTTCTCCTGATTGTCTTTTCCCTATAGTTTTCTTAATGAAGACTAGGGATTCTGAGATGATCAACATTTCTCAGAGTTGCCCATAAGCACGCCTTCACTGAGGGGCTTATGAGCCAGTTGTGAAGCAGAGTGGGTATTATACAACCAGAGTGCAGAATTTTGAGCCAATTGGAACTGGAATTTCTGTTCTATCGTTGACTATCTATTTGACTGTGACCAAGTTATTTAACATATTTGTGCTTCAATTTCATTCTCCATGAGACTGTTTTCATGAATTAATACTAGTAAAATGTGAGTTGCATAATGTTTGGCATGAATCAGTTACAAAATGTGATTTTTGTCTTCTCCTTGCTTGCTCATTTCTCCTGCTGTATCACTCTTCCCTATTTCCCTCACTTATGAAAATACAGATGAAGGAAGATTTGCAGACCAGTCTAGAAAAGTTGATTCTTACATTCGCATATTCTTTCACTCTAGAAATATATCTAATAAGCCATCTTATAAAAGTCAGAAAGCACATTTTTCTAGTTTGAAGACAATGTGAGGAAAATTTTTCCTTCTAAACTTTATCTTATTTCTGGCCAGTGACAATATCCAAATGCTGATTTTTTTTCATTCAGATAGTATTGGTAGATTGTTTAGGGATTTTTTTTTTCATGATGAATTGTGGGGTGTCCAAAATGTTGGGAAATATGGGGTGAGCATATTGTTAAACTAGTGGTTACATGTTCCAAGCAATACACTATATGCTTTTCTTTAATATTCACACTACCTTTTCAGGGTCAGTCTCTACATTTAAAGCAACAGGTTTTGTTGTTAACCCGAAAAAATATATAATCAACTATAGATGAGCCTAATAAAAGCTTGAAAAAATAAAGAAAATATATATTTAGGTACATTTTTCAAATTAACAATTAGACACATTGCTTTAAATTTAGAAGTTGAAGAAAAAGTGAACACATTATTTCAGTTTAAAAATAAATTCATTTTCTGTTTCCTATCTACTATCACATGAATTAAAACCTGGCAATGGAAACTTTTCCATATGCACACTATGGGAATGCTTTACTTATCAAATAGAGATAGGATTGAAGGGTCATAATTTAGTATTGATGAAGACCGATGTCACATTGTTCTGCTCAGAGAGGCTACGAATAAGTTAGCGATAAAAATCATCCTTTTGAGTTTTCCAGTATAATTTGATTAGAAGCCAAGCCTCAACATACTACCCAGAAAGGAAGTTTTGCTTGTTACCTGTGTGCTAACCAAGGCTGTGTTCTATTCAAGGATATATTTATAGAATGTGTACATCTTCTACAATAAGATTCAGAAAATTAATGTCAGTGAATTTTGTTAAGGTTTGTAACCATTGTAATGCCATCTTTCTCTCCTCTTGTCAGTTGTCTCTTCACTCCCAGCAGTTCTATGCCATGTTTATGAAGAGGGCTATGTTCTCTTGGCGCAACTGGAGTATGATGTTGATGCAGATACTGGGACTTCTGGGCATTGTTTATTTTCTCATGAGAGGAATGGAGATTTCAAGAAATATATTTGAAACTGCCAGGGAAATGGATTTGGAACAATATGGTCAAACCATTGTGCTTTTCTCAGATGATAAACATTCTGATTTTTCTCAGAATTTAACAAAAATTCTTGAGAGCACGCTAAAGGCTAAGAAACAAAAACTTCAGGAAGTGAAAGGTAAGTCTCTTTGAAAAAGAAAAGACTGCTAATACATGAAAACTTGCTTGTATTACTTCCAAAGAGAGGTCCTAACTGGAATATTTAGCTATTGCTCTTTTCTTTCTTCATGCTCGCCAATCTCATAAAGGCAGCCAAATCAGAGACAAGAATCATCCTTCAAGGAGACTGGCCACAAAAGTTAATTATTAATGGAGGCACTTTGACTGTGGGTCATCTGACAGCTATTAGCTACACCTTCTAGGGAATGAATTGAAGTACTAAAATATTTTGTTTTGTAAAATTTAGGACAAAATCTCCCATAAAACCAGGCTCACAATGTGGTACTAAATCCCAAAATGCTTTGCACAAGTCTCTAGATTAGCCATATTTTAAAACAGGTTAGGTTGAAGACTTTAAGGGCAGGCTACTCTGAACTTACTTACTTGGAAGGTAGTAATAATGTTTGATTACATGTACTGAATACTACTTTTGCAGAGAACTTTTCTAAATATTTCAAATATCTCGATTTCTATAACAATCATACTTGCTTGAGGCTTAGAGATGTTAACTAAGTTGCCCCAAGTAATGTATCTAGTGTGTATTAGAGTAGGGACTAGATTTTAAGACTGCCTGGTGGGAGTCTACAGTATTAACCCACTCACTACACTAAATCACATCTGTAAGGAGCAAATCTATCATCTTTCAAGGCTGATCATTTCCTTCCAGGAGCTTCCTTTGCATCTCCTTCAGCGGCTGCCTCGTTGACGGTATTGGTTTAGGTTAGCATAGAGTCTCTGCAGTTTGGCAGGTTGTTTCTCTTTTATCCTTTAGGTTCCATTGTGGAAGATGAAAATGCACTGGGAAATGTTGCTTATTACTTCTATCGTTGTCCTGATTTTACAACATACACATTATAGGCTGGGTGGCATAAAAGCTGTCATTAAATCACATGTTCCTTTTCCTCCTCCATGACAGGAGTACTAGATGAACAGTTATTGTCAAAGATTACATAGTTTAGCAGAGAAGAGGGGAGAGAAAAGGGAGAAATTAATTTCCCTGATTCATAATGTGGTCCCTTTTCTACTATATTATGTTGTTTATACAAAAATAAAAAGACCGTACCTCACAGATATATCAGTAGTAATATTTCAGATGGCAAGATTGCATCCTTTTTTCATGCTAAGTAATATGCATGTGTGTATTTAACATATATGTATGTATATATATACATATATATGTGTGTGTGTATATGTACATATGTGTGTGTGTATATTTATATATATGAATATCCACTCTTAATCTGTTCATCTATCACCGGACATTTGGGTTACTCCCATAATTTGACAATAGTAAATAATTCTGCAGTAAACATGGGGGGGTGCATATATCTTTTCAAATTAGTGTTTTTGTTTTCCTTGGCTCAGTACCCAGTAGTGGAATCAGTGGATCATATGGTATTTCTATTTTCAATGTTTTGGGGAACCTCCATAGTGTTTTCCACAGTAGCTGCACCAGTTTGCATTCCCACCAGCAGTACACAAGGGTTATCTATTTTCCACATCCTCATCAACATCATGACTCTATTAACAGAATAGAGTTCTTGAGTTGGATAGTCGAGTGTGTCAGAGCTGTTGTGAGACACTGGAAATAGAAAAATTATCAGGCAACTGAAATTATTGGGTTCTCCCTCTCCAAAATGCATACTTAGTGATCTATATTACGTGCTGAGCCCGTGGTCATTTATTGTTTTCTCATTCCAGGTGACTTAGTGAAATACTTGCAGGAAAGTCAAGAATGCATTTACTCGTGCATTATCGCAGTTTCCTTTCATGGTCAAAAGATAGTTACCCTTTGGTTCAACAACAAGGCATACCATTCACCACCATTATCCCTGGCAGTATTAGACAACCTTATTTTTATGGCACTTTCTGGCCCTGATGCTTCAATTATAGTCTCCAACAAACCACAGCCTCAAAATATTGTTTCTAGAAAACTTGAGGGAAGGTATGTATGCTTTTTTATTGGGATTGAGCTTGGTATTTAAATATAGTCCTTTTTCCCTTTCTGAACACATTCTTAATAAGTTAATTTTAAAAGTTAATAAAATAATAAATAATAAAAATATAATTTATAATAAATAAAAAGTTATTTTTAGAAACTAATATTTTCCACTTCTTTATTTTAACAGTGTGTCCTCTTTATTCATTCCTTTGTAGAAAAATAACAGGACAGCAGGTAGCCTTGAATTTGTTTTTTGGTGTGAGTATTTTTGTCAGTGGCTTTTGTCTTCTGACAGTGACTGAGAGAATCACTAAGGCAAAGCATATCCAGTTTGTGAGTGGGGTCTCTGTTGTTAGTTTCTGGCTCTCTGCTCTGCTGTGGGACTTCATCCTCTACTTCATTGCCTGCTGCTTACTAATGGTGAGTGTTAGACAAAGTCCTTTATGGGGTTTATTTCTGGTACATCCCAGAAAATTCTAGTTGGCTAATATTAATTATCTAAGTTAATATTAATATCTAAATCTAAATCTCTCAAGAAAGAAAGAAAGACTTTGTCTCATTATGTCAGGGAATACATTGTGGACTATGCCCCAGTGAAAATATTTTCCTTTACATTCTTCTTTTAAAACAAAATATTCTTGTTTAGATGGGATCGGGAAGGAGACAAACCATAAGAGACTCTTAATCTCATGAAACAAACTGAGGGTTACTGGGAGGTGGGAGGGTGGGGAGAGGGTGGCTGGGTTATGGACATTGGGGAGGGTTTGTGCTATGGTGAGTGGTGGGAAAGGTGTAAGCCTGATGATTCACAGACCTGTACCCCTGGGACAAATAATAATTTTATTAAAAATGTTCTTGTTTGAAGAAACAGAAGTGTGTCTCTTATGATACCTTCCAGACATGCTTGCTCTCTAATATGTATTGGCCCCACAGCTGCTACAAATATGGAAGGATACAACCTGTTATACTATAACACCAATTCCATATTAAACAAAGACAAATATTTTTATAAATACTTTTGTCCTCCCTCTAGTCATCTGATTGCCTCAAGAGCAAGAAGAGTAGTGGAATCACTGGATTATATGGTATTTCTATTTTCAACGTTTTGGGGAACCTCCTTACTGTTTTCCACAGTGGCTGCACTGGTTTGCATTCCCACCAATAGTGCACAGGAGTTATCTGTTCACGTTCTCATCAGTAGCTATTTTGACGCATGGGAGATAGTATCTCATTGTGGTTTTGATTTGTATATCCTAGTGGATGATATTTTCTCAGTGAAATTAAGCTAAAAGGTGTGAGGTTTGTGTGGATTATTAATAGAACAGAGTTCTTGGCACCTGGTGGCTCAGTCGGTTAAGCAGCTGCCTTTGGCTTAGGTCATGATCCCAGGGTCCTGGGATTAAGTCCCATATTGGGTTCCCTGCTGTATGGAGAGTCTGCTTCTCCCTCTCCCTCTGCCTGCCACTCTGTCCACTTGCGCTCTCTATCTCTCTGTCAAATAAATAAATAAAATCTTTAAAATAATAGAACAGAGTTCTTGAGTTGAATGGTCAAGACGTTTGATTTTGTGCTATGGACCATTCAAATTTTGTGCATGCGTATGAGCATTTGAACATTTGAATATTGAATAGATAATGGAGAATTATTGAAACTCTTACTTTTTTTAAGATTTTATTTATTTTTTTGACAGAGAGAGACAGCGAAAGGGGGAACACAAGCAGGGGGAGTGGGAGAGGGAAAACAGGCTTTCTGTGGAGCAGGGAGCCTGATGCAGGGCTCGATCCCAGAGCCCTGGGATCATGACCTGAGCCGAAGGCAGACTCTTAACAACTGAGCCACCCAGGAACCCCTGAAACTCTTATTATTAAAAGTAAAGTCAAGAGAATGTTTGTGATCTGTTTATACCTGTCACTTTCCTCATCTTTTCTATATCTGGCATCTCCAGAGCCATCCT
This sequence comes from Ailurus styani, assembly GCA_002007465.1. NCBI lineage: Eukaryota > Metazoa > Chordata > Mammalia > Carnivora > Ailuridae > Ailurus > Ailurus styani. The sequence continues at coordinate 2,113,865 of LNAC01000228.1, read as the reverse complement.
TCTACGAGAAGGGCCAGTGAAATACTGCTGTGAAAGTTAAAGCAAACCCATTTGTTTTATTTTTTTAATTTTTTTTATTATTATTTGCCCCAGGGGTACAGGTGAGATGTAGGTCATATAACACCCAGTGCTCATCATAACATGTGCCGTCCTTAGTACCCATTTCATTTGGTGTGCTCCCTCCTTGCCTCTGTGAATGAATCATTGAACACTACCTCAGAAACTGGTGATGTACTATAGAGTAGCTAACTGAACATAATAAAAAAAAGTATTAAAAATAGATTAAAAAATAAATGAGATGTAGAGCTTGGAGGCCAGTTTCACTGGCTCCCATGCCATTGGAAAACTTAGGATCATTGTCCATGGTGCTCTAGGGTTGGAAGGTTATAACTTTTGGTTCTGTGGAGGAGTGACGATCCTACACAAACTAGAACAGATAGAAGAGATTAGAGGCTAGAAGTGGTGTGGAGAGCACTTCATGAATACAGAGAGCTCCAGGGTAGAAAGAACAACATGACACTCCTCTGTCACCCTGCACACTACTGTAGACAAGGTGTTCAGTGCTGTTCTCTTCTCACAACTTGCCATACAGCCACTTAGCACAGTAAGGGCAAACCACTTATGATGATGAGGATCACTAATCATTTCTGTCACCACAGAAACTAACTGGGAGAGCTATCTTGTGCACATAAACCAAAAACCCCAAAACTTTATATTATCTCATCACTTTAGTTGTATCCCACAGGTTTGATATTCATTATCACTAATTCATAAATATTTCCTAATTTCTAAAATATTTTTGAACCATAATATTTACTAGAAAGGTATGATTTGGTTTCCAAGTAGTTTGAAAATGTATTCATAGGTTAATAAGCTCTTTGCTTAGAGAACATACTATGAATGATTTCAGTTATTTTAAATACATTGAGTCATATGGTCAATTTTGACCAGCATGTGGTCAATTTTATCAAATATTTTGTGTGTACTTGTTAAGAATGTGTCTCCTGTTGTTATTGAGATTTTATGTATGTTATAGAGTCAGTTTTGTTTAGAGCTACTCATCTCTATTGTTACTGATATGTTGCCTATTTGCTTTGCTTTTCTGTGAAATTTTGATATAGTTTGAAATTTTGCTTCATATAGTTTGCTTTATACCTAGAGTTTATATATTCATGGGTGCATATGTATTTATAATTATATTTTCCTGATGGATTGACCCCCTTATCACAATGTTATTTCTCCCTTTTATCCTTAATGATGCTTCTAGGCTTAAAATATACTTTTTTGAGAATAGCATAGGTACGTAGATCACTGTTTCCTTGGTAAATGTTTTTTCATCTTTTTGCATTTAGATTTTCTAGGTCTTCATATTTAAAAATTTTTTTTGTAAACAGTATATAGTTGTGTTAGTTTTTTTCCAGGCTGACAAGCTAGCCTTATAATTGCAGTATCCAAAGAAATACTGATATGTTTGGGTTTATTCTTTTCTTATTTGAATTGTTTTATTTTCTATTTCTCCTCTGCTCTTTATTGAATTTGTGTTAAATATTCTTTCAGTGACCATTCTAAAAGTTAATTTGCACATTTGTATTTTTGTTTGTTTGTTTATTTAAAATTTTTAAGAAGGGCACATGATGTGATGAGCACTGGTGTTATACTGAACTGATGAATCACTGAACATTATATCAAAAACCAATGATGTACATATACCTTGGCTAATTGGATTTAAATAAAAATAAATAAAAGTAAAATATATATAAACATTTTTTAAAGACTTTATTTACTTGAGAGAGAGAGCAAGTGAGAGAGAGAGCACCAGCAGGGGAAGAGGGGCAGAGGGAGAGGAAGAAGCAGACTCCCTGCTGAGCAGGAAGCCTGACCTGGGGCTCAATCCCAGGATCCTAGGACCATCCCCGGAGCCAAAGGCAGATGCTTAAGTGACTGAGCCACTCAGGTACCCCAAACATACACATTTGATTAATTACTGTCAGTGCAAGTTATTGCTTTTACCACTTTCCTGATAGTGCTAAGACCTTACAGCCTTGTCATTCCAATGATGCCCTCCCTGTGCAAGAAAAAAGAAAACAAGCAAAACTCAACCGGTTTATAGGAACTCTAGAAAACAGTCATAGGTCTGTGTCCCAAACAAGAAAATGTCACATTCAAAATGATAGGAATTTCATAGCATATCTATGGACTCTTGACTCAGCCTATCCCTAGTATAGCATGGTCTTGGTCTGGAGGATATAGTAGTCCAGTTCCCAGCTGTCCCCTGAAGTGGAAGAAGTAGAACAGATCTTCCTTATTTCCAACATTCTGGTCTGTCTAGAGGCTGCAAGAAGGACTGCTCTCTGTCTTGTCTAACTTAGATTTTAGGTATGAAAAAGCAGTAGTAGCCACTGGTTGTGAACTGCAGGGGTACCACACACCTGAAGATGCCCGGAGGAAGAAATGACGAGTTGAGACATATAATAGACTGTCGAAGGCTTCAAGGAGAGCCTCGTGTTTCCTCTCTTCAAGGAGAGCCCTGGGAAATGAAGACATTTCAAAGCAGCTCTATATGTAAGGGAGGGAATCTAGAAAGCAATACATAGGCCAAGATAGTGCACATGCTCATAAAGACATAAGAAGACTTTAATCTTAATGGGATGGGAGTGATCCCTAATCTCAGAACAAACCCCACTAACTAGTGATGAACTGCCCTGACAGAGTCAGTCTGCAAGGATTGGAAGAGGGGGCTGATATTTTAAATACCCAAGTTTATAAAACAACATCACAAGGCCAATAAATAAACAGAAAAATGTGGTCTATTCAAGGGAAGAAAATTAAATGTCAGCAGCCATCCCTGAAGAAACAGCAGAGCTGCTAGACAAAGACTTAAAACTACTGTCTTAAATAAGCGGAGGAAGTTAATTACCACTAAATCTACCCCACAAGAAATGCTAAAGGATTCCTTCAGGTTGAAATAAAAGAATGCTGGACAGTAATTCAAATAATGTAAAGGTCTCCAATAAAGGAAATACAAAAACCAGTTGTCTTCGCCAGGTCTGACTGCTCTAACAAAATAGGTATGGTGGATTACATAGCAGAAATTTATTTTTCACAGTTCCAAATGCTAGGAAGTCCAAGATCAAGGGGCATTTGATTTGGTTTTCCAATGAGGGCTCTCTTCCTGGTTTGCAGATGACTCTCTTCCCACTGTGTCCACACATGGTAGAGAGAGGAGAGAGGAAGAGGGAGAGAGAGAGAGCAAGAGTGAGAGCTCAAGAGCCTGCTTTCATCTTTCTTCTTATTTTAAGGACACTATTCCATCACGAGGCTCCACCCTCATGACCTCATCTTAACCTGATTACATGCCAAAGGCCAGACCTCCAGATACCATCACAGTGGAGATTAGGGCTCAAAAATACTAAGCTCCAGCTTTGAAGATCAAGGAAGCTGCTGTGTGAGCTGAGTAATACAAACAGCCTCTGGAAGCTTGAAAAGGCAAGAAATTGAATTTCTCTTAGAGCCTCCAAAAGGAATACAGTCTTGCGGACTTTTTTATCTTAGTCTAGTGAGAACCATTCCAAAACTATAAGATAAATTTGTGTTGTTTTTGCCACTAATTTGTGGATTTGGTACAGCAGCAATAGGAAACAAATACATAGGCTGATACATACCTATCAGCATAGCTAAAATCTAGAAAGCTAAAATACCAACTATGGATAAGAACTTAATGCAGTGGAGGTTGTAGAGGTTGTAGTTATTACTGATGGGAACATAAATTGGTCCAGTTACTTTGGTAAACAATTTGGCATTTTCTTTTAAAACTTAGAAGGTTTGTGAATATATATATATATATATACATATATATATATATATATATCTCCAATGCATATATATGTGCAGCAAGAGACATGTACAAGAAGGTTTTTAAGAATGTTATTCATAATAATAATTAACAAATATGGCAAACAACTCAAATATTTATCAACTATAACAAATGAATAAAAAATGATGCCATAATACCCTGTAATACTAAAGAACAATGAAAATGAACTGCCACACTAGGCAACAGTAGGGATGAATTTCACAAATACAATGTTAACAAAAGAAGCCAGGTAAGAAGAAGTATATACTATATAGTTCCTTGTATAGTTTAAAAATACAAGTAGTATTTAGGGATGTTTTGTTAAAACTGTAAAGAAAAGGAAAGGAATTATCATAAAGGTCAGGGTAGTGTTGACCTTCACAGAAGAGGGAGATGTTGTGCCTTGAGTTGCTTTGGTGGCTTTGGTAATTTCACAGCAATGTTTGTTTTGTAATAATTGAATGATCTGTTCATCTATATTTTGTCCATTTTTGAATGTGTTATGTTTCAAAATAAAATAATCACACAATTATTTTTAGAGACTATCTATCTACAAAAAAATTTTAAGACCCAAGATGAAATAAATTACAATGCTCATTCTGGATATTGTTTATATCCTGATTTAAAAGATACTTCCATGGGGCACCTGGGTGGTTCTGTCATGTAAGTGTCTGCCTTCAGCTCAGGTCATGGTCCCAGGGTCCTGGGATCGAGCCCCATGTGGATCTCTCTGCTCAGCAGAGAGTCTGCTTCTCCCTCCCTTTCCCCTTGCTCATGCTGTCTCTCACTCTCTCTCTCTCTCTCTCAAATAAATAAACAAAATCTGTAAAAAAAAATTCAACTAATATCTTATTGATGTTTTTATTTATAGACTAATTTGGGGAATAGCTGTATTTTTACAATGTTGAGTCTTCCTACCCAAAAATGTACATTTTATAATTAGTGAAATCCCTAAATATTATAAATCTTTGACCAAAAAAACCTAGATTACCCCAAATTCTGTCTAAATAAGTATTTACATGCACTACATTTCTCTTGAGACTGGAAGTCTGTGATGACAGAAGCAAAGTAGCCATGCCCATAATACCCAAATATTTTCATCTATGCTACGGTTTTTTTCCCTGCCTTTTCAACTGCCACTGAGAACCTGCTTTCAATCACAGCTATTCTCAATCCTACCATCCACTTCTCAAGGATCTTGCTACATTAACATTTAATAGCTCAAAATAAATGATTCTGGAATATTTGGAGAAACCACAGTTTTAGCAACTTGTAAGATGTCGATTTCTGGAAATTTATTTTCTGTAACAACTCTATAGGTCCTCTGTTCCCCTGCTTAGATCCCCTCTAACTTTGAGTTTCGCCATGTGCCTCTCAGCTGAGGGGCTGACATGGGGAAAGGAGGTATAGGAAAACAGAGTAGAGTCAACAGGCAGAATCTAAGAATGGAGAGCCATGAAAGGTAGGTCCTTAGCATTACAGTTTACATCTGCCAGAATGTAAATCTTTAAAAAAAAAAAAGTTTTTCTACTAGGTGATCTCATTTCTGGGAATATTGAGAACTTGGTTTATGTGGAGTTGGAGGAAGGAAAAGAATGAATATACTTTGATCTTGTTCAAGGAGAACAAAATGAAACTTTCAAGTAGATGAAAACAAGTAGAAAGGCAAATAGAGGAGATGTGCTCACTTGAGGGAGAAGTGGAAGACCCTCATAGCCATGCTCACAGACAAAATTGTTTGATTAATAAATACTTATGTGTTCTAACAAAGGAAGATTTTTTTCCATTTTCTTAGTTATTAGACTGAATTCTTAAGCATTGCATGGTTTTCTCCGCTTTGACTTGACATGTGTACTCTCTGTCTCAGGTGGTGTTCCTGTTATCGGGATTGGATGCACTGACCAAGAATTACCGCTTTCTGGACACATTGGTCATCTTCATGCTGTTTGGCTGGTCTGTCATTCCCTTCACATACCTGATAAGTTTCCTTTTTTCTAGTCATACCAGTGCCTACATCAAGCTTGTTATGTTTAACTACTGTGCAGCAGTCTTCGGCATAGTAATCGATGTAATAACATCCATAACATCAGGTAAGGACATCATGCCATTTCCCCCATAAATAAAGAAATATGGTCTTGAAGATAAAAACAATACAAAGTTATTTTGTTCTGGATTTCTGGGCAAACTTACACTGCTTGTAAGTTAATAACCTTTTGTTAGGTGTCACAAATATTATAGGCCTTATGTTGGGTACAATGCAAGACAAATTAAGACACTTACGTTTTCATTAACCTAGTCCTTCAGTCCATTAGCGCAGGCTCTGTACAATATTTAATTCTTTCATTTTCCTCCTTTGACTTTGAGATTATGGAGAGATTGATTGGACTGGCAATGACGGCAAAGAGAAGTTTCTTAGAACACAGATGCTGCCACTACTTTATTAAATGACCCTGTAAACATTAATTAGATCTGTAATTCAGCCATGCTAGGTCTTGCAGAAACTGAGAGGAATAGGTTTATAACCCATTTACTGACCTCCCACAAAAGAATTCCCTGAGTTAGTTGGAAACCTATTTTAATACTCCTTGCACACCTCTTCAATGAGCAATATTAAACCACATGAAGAAGAATTGATCTCTGAGTAATAGACTAAGAAACATGTGGAAGGATTTATACTCTGGTGCTCATTTACTGAGTTAGTCACATTGCTGTCAATTAGTCTCTGTGTTAGTTTTCTATTGCTATGGTAGCAAGTCCCTGCAAACTTAGTAGATTATACAAATACATCATCCTACAGCTCTGTAGATCGGAAGTCTTTCACAGGGCACATTGGGCTAAAATCAAGCTGGCTGCAAGGCAGCATCCCTTCCAGAGGTCTTTTTATTTTTATTTATTTTTTTATTATGTTCAGTTACCCACCATATAGTACATCATTAGTTTTTGATGTAGTTTTTAGTGATTCATTAGTTGCGTATAACACCCAGCGCTCATCACAACATATGCTCTCCTTAATACCCATCACCCTGCTACCCTACCCCCACCCCCTCCCTTCTGTAACCCTCAGTTTGTTTCCCAGAGTCCTTAGTCTCTCTTGCTTTGTCTCCCTCTCTGATTTTCCCCCCTTCAGTTTTCTCTCCCTTCCTCAATGGTCCTCTATGCTATTCTTTATGTTCCACATATTAGTGAAACCTGTGTTGATTATCTTACTCTGCTTATTTCACTTATCATAATCCTCTCCAATTCCATCCATGTTGATGCTGATGGTGGGTTTTTAACCTTTCTGATGGCTGAGTAATATTCCATTGTATGTATGAACCACATCTTCTTTATCCATTCATCTGTTGAAAGGCATCTCAGCTCTTTCCACAGTTTGGCTATTGTGGACATTGCTGCTGTGAACATTGGGGTGTATGTGTCCTTCTTTCACTACATCTGTATCTTTGGAGTAAATACCTCATAGTGCAATTGCTGGGTCATAGGATAGCTCTATTTTTAACATCTTGAGGAACCTCCATACTCTTTTCCGAAGTGACTACCAGCTTGAATTCCCACCAACAGTGTAAGAGTGTTCCCCTTTCTCCACAACCTTGCCAACATTTGTTGTTTCCTGTCTTGTTAATTTTTGCCATTCTAACAGGTGTAAAGTGGTACCTATACAGAAGAATGAAACTAGACCATTCTCTTATACCATACACAAAAATAAACTAAAAATGGGTGAAAGACCTCAATGTGAGATAGAAATCCATCAAAATCCTAGAGGAGAACATAGGCAGTAACCTCTTCAACATCAGCCCCAGCAACTTCTTTCAAGACAGGTCACCCAAAGGGAAACAAAACAAAAACAAAAATGAACTTTTGGGACTTAATCAAGATAAAAGTCTTCTGCACAGCAAAGGAAACAGTCAACAAAACTATGAGGCAACCCACAGAACGGGAAAAGATATTTGCAAATGACATTTCACATAAAGGGCTGGTATCCAAGATCTATAAAGAACTTCTCAAACTCCACACCAAAAAAACCCAAATAATTTGGTCAAAAAATGGGAAAAGACATGAACAGACACTTCTCCAAAAAAGACATACAAATGGCTAACAGACACATGAAAAAATGTTCAACATCACTAGTCATTACGGAAATTCAAATCAAAACCTCTCAGAGATCTTAGGGGAGAATTTGTTTCCTTGCTGATTTGGATTGCTGAGAGAAATTCAGTTACTTGAAATTGTAGGCCCAGAGTCAGAATTGTTTGTAAAATGGATATTTTTTCTTTTTAAAATATTAGGTAGGACTCACCAGTGAAATGCCCAGGGCTCAGGGAAGTGTGCGTGTGTGTGTGTGTGTGTGTGTGTGTGTGTGTGTGGTTTTGTTGTTAATCATAAACTTAATTTCTCTACGATATAGGGCTATTAAGATTTCTTATACCTTTTTGTGAAATTTTTATAAGTTTTCTAAGAACCTTTGCATTTCTTCTATGTTTCAAAAACTATTGGCATTGAGTTGTTCATAACATTCCCTTGAGATCCTTTCAGGTCTATAGATAAGTATTCATAGCTTCTCATCCATTGCTGGTTATTGTACTTACTTACTCTGTCCCGGCCTTTCCCTCTCATCAATCTTTGTCGGAATTTTTACCAATACTTTAAACTTTTCAAAGAGTTACCTTTTGGTTTTATTAATGTTTACTTTTTGTGTCCTATTGTATGGATTTCTGTTCTTATATTTTTTTTCTATTTACTTTGTATTTAATATGTGTACTTATTTGTTAAACATTATATGATTTTAAGCCTTCTTTGGAATATATAAACATCTGAGCTATAAAGTTTCTTTTTTGGTGTTTCAAGTTTTTATTTAAATTCTAGTTAGCTAACATACAGTGTAACATTGGTTTCAGGCATAAAATTTAATGATTCATTGCTTACACACAACATCTAGTGGTCATCACAAAGGCCCCTCCTTAATACCCATCACCCATTTAGCCCATCTCCCACACATGTCCCCTTAAGCTATTAAGTTAAGCTTAGGAGGACTTATAAGTCCTCCATGCTATTCCTTATGTTCCATAAATAAGTGAAACCATATTATAATTGACTTTCTCTGTTTGACTTATTTCACTTAGCATAATCTCCTCCCATCCCATCCAAGTTGATGCAAAAGTTGGGTATTCATCCTTTCTGATGGCTGAGTAATATTATATTGTGTATATGGATCACATCTTTATCCATTCATCTGTTGAAGGACATCTTGGCTCTTTCCACAGTTTGGCTATTGTGGCCATTGCTGCTATGAACATTGGGATGCATATGGCCCTTCTTTGCACTACCTCTGTATCTTTGGGGTAAATACCCAGTAGTGCAATTGCTGGGTCATAGGGTAGCTCTATCTTTAATTTTTGAGGAGTTTCCACACTGTTTTCCAAAGCAGCTGTACCAATTTGCATTCCCACCAATGTAAGAGGATTCCCCTTTCTCCACAACTTCTCCAACATTTGTTGTTTCTTGCCTTGTCGATCTTTGCCATTCTAACTGGTGTAAGGTGGTATCTCAATGTGGTTTTGATTTGAATTTCCCTGATGGCTAGTGATGATGAACATTTTTTCATGTGTCTGTTGGCCATTTGTATGTCTTCTTTGGAGAAGTCTGTTCATGTCTTCTGCCCATTTTTTGACTTGATTATCTGTTTTTTGGGTGTGGAGTTTGAGAAGTTCTTTATAGATCTTGGATATCAGCCCTTTGTCTGTAGTGTCATTTGCAAATATCTTCTTCAATTCTGTGGGTTGCCAACATTCCCTTTAAAATCAGTGTTACACCTAAGGCCCTAGTCAGTGTAATAAGTGAGAATAAAGGATGTGAGATTAGAAAAGAAGAAACTGAACTCATTATTCAGAGATGATTTGAAAATCAGGAAACTGTTACCAGAAATATGGAGAATAGAGAGGCAAACCAAAACAACAGATAGTAATTCTGCTTTTCTCTAGATCCTACAGAGAGGGTTAGTTTTCAGTCATTACACACAAAATGGCCACATTGTTTATGATTGTATCCAGTTTGGTTGATTGGTATACTCATATTGGTCTGTGCATATGCTGAACTGGAAGGTAAGTATTTTTAAACATCATCCATGCATTTACAACACATTATTTCCTCAGGTTTGTATCCCTCCACACCCCATTCATATGGTATCCTTCAATAGTTTGTCAGTTAAGGAATCATATTACTTAAAAAAATTTTTTTTAATTTTTTATAAATTGAATTTTATTTTTTTGCATGACAAAACTGAATCAAAACCAGTTATATTAGCATATTACTTTTCTTTATGTAGGAAGATCTTCCTCTATTCCTTAGAGGTAAAAGGATATTTATGGGGGTGCCTGGGTGGCTCAGTCAGTTAAGCTTCAGCTCAGGTCATGATCCCAGGGTCCTGGGATTGAGCCCCATGTCAGGCTCCCTGTTCAGTGGAGAGCATACTTCTCCCTCTACTTCTGCTGCTCCCCCTGCTTGTTCTCTCTCTTTCTGTCAAATAAATAAATAGAATTTTAAAAAAATTTTTAATTATTATTATTTGCCCCAGGGGTACAGGTCTGTGAATCATCAGGCTTACACCTTTCATAGCATTCACCAAAGCACAAACCTTCCCCAATGTCCATACAATTTTTTTTAAAGGAAAAGAGGATATTTATGTATTCTGTGGAGAGAGGCTAAATGCTTTATAACATTAGCTTCTTGTTATTTTTGGCATCTATTCAGGTGGCCAGTTAGTGTCCAGAATTCTTTTTGGATACTAGGTTATTTGCATATACACCAATTGTTACCCTCTTTGAGGCAGGCTTGGTATGACTTTACCACGTAGAAAATTTATGTCTTAGGAGCTTGACTCATTCCCTGTCCTCCTTGGTTGACCATCTCACTTTTGTCAAAGTGTCTTACAAATATGTTTTTGCTCAGGCATATCATTTTATATTTATTACTAACAGTCTGAGCTCAGTCTTTAAGTCCTACAACGACCTTTGTAAACTTAACCTGTAATCGTGTTTCATATTCCTTCATATATATTCATCATCTATCATACACATTAAGTTAATATTTAGAGAAACTTCAGTGAGCTTTAAACTTGGTTCTCTGAAGATGTATCTCCTTTCAACTGATAAAATATTTATCTCTTTCCCACTGTTGTCATATGCTAAATTTCCTACCACAACCTTGTTTCTTTATTCATCCATGTAAGATAAGAAAAATGAGAAATCATCAGTATGCATTTCCTGTTCCCATCAGGTGACAAAAAATAGGTTATATGGGTGTCAGCTTTGCCAAGGATTTTCCAGTGCTGTAATTATCAACATAAACTATGCTACAAAACATATACTTAGTGGCAAGAAATGAGAGTTTCATGAGGATAATAATATGGCTTTGTACTTTTCTCCATTTAATTTGATTGGGGAGATTTTGTTTTCCTGGGACAATTCATTGTGTATAAAGCATGCTAATGTTATCTTTTTAATCACAAAGGACCCAATTCTGAAAGCCTTCTACTTAATTCAATGATGGTGTTACCCATACATAACTTTGGGATGAGCATCAGCAAATATTTTGATAACCAAGAGACAAAGCTACTGTGTTCCTCAAAAGATGTTCCTGCCTTCATAAATTGTAGTAAAGCAAGTGAGTATCTGGGACTCATCAGATACCACTGGCCTATTACTTATTTGGTATAAATAGCTCTACCTTTATTATTTTGAATCTTCACATTGACCATCAAGTTATGTGTTGTTATACTCACTTTGAGGAAACTAAAGATTATACAAAATTGAATAACTTACTCTGTCACACAATTTGTACAAGTTAGAGCTAAGATTCAAAACTTTAGCATAATGCATTTTCTCATGGGATAGACTCTCCATGGATGAATGGATAAAGAAAATGTGATACATATTTATGCGTATATGCATATATACACGTACATATCTATATATGAATTTAGAACCTTGTAATTATTACTTTTTCTCATAAGTGATTGAAAAATTGTCAGCTGTTTAACACTTCCAACTTAGTTTAAATGTTAGTATTCCCTTATAGGTAAGAGTATCTGCATAGGTAACATATTCCAGGTGATTCTACTGCCACTGCTCCACATTTTCAGAACCACCATCTGAAGTATTTTCAAAGAAATGTATCTTGGGGCAAGGAAAGCCTCTGTTGCTACCCACTACTCTAATTAGTGTGCACAGGCATTCACCCAAAGGTTCTGGCTGTATGGTACCATGTTGGTAATGGATGCCTAGAACTATAGCAAGACAAAATTCATAGAATTAAAGGATCTTGAAGATATGTTACATGACATACAAAGTCATCAAACATACCATTAAATATAACATTTTGTGCTTATTTGATAATTATGCTATTTGATTCTATAGTACTTCCAGTTTGTTGACTTCTTAGAGTTTTCTTATTGAATTAATTTTTTAACATAAACCTATCTTTTTCTTTGTCATTGATATCAGTAACTCAGATGAATATATATAGTTTGGAAAGAGGTGCAATAGGAAGATTTTTAATTGCGATGGCTGTTTCAGGATTTATTTTCTTCCTCTTGATTTTCCTTATGGAGACCACCTTATGGAAAGTGAGAACCTTTGTGTTTCGCTATGTTTTCTTTGAAATCTACAAGAAATTTAACAAGGTAAGTAGCTGGCTATGGATCTTAGAGATATCTCTAAGACCAAAAACATGTCTCTACACATGCCTAACTCCATTATTGAATATAGGAATATAAATCAATCTATGTTGGTTGGGATCCATGTGAATCAGAGATCTTCATCGTAATTTGCACTTTGTGGTTTCTAAACATTATGACCTGCACCAGTCAAAATACGATATCTTTTATAGTTTGATTATAATAGAAGGCTCTCCTTTGAACATCTCTTATCAGAGGGCCATTCCCTCCCAAAGTGCTCATGCAACCTAATTTGGCCCTTAGATATTTAACAAACTCCCAGGTGGTATTGATTCTTCCAGTCCACAGAATGCACATATTAATTAATAGTAAGGCTCTATAGCATTTGCTCTCAAAATCTGGCATTTACCAGATTCTCCTGGAAGTCTTCTTAAAACACAAGTTGCTAGTCTCTGTTCCATGAGTTGCTGATCTTGTGGACTTTAGGTAAGACCTGAACTTGCATATGTAATACATTCTCAAGTGATGCTCCTGCGGCTCCTTCATGCTTTGAGAACCACTGTCTGAAGTATTTTCAGAAGAAAGAATATTTTGAGGTAAAAGGAACTTCTCTGTTACCAAAATAGATGAAATTGCATAATTCTCCCATAAGCTTAGACTTCAGGCCAAAGTCTTACCATGCCAGGGTGTCTTTCTTCATGTTTCCCAGTACAGGTCTGACTCCATAGGTAGTCAAGACAATGTGCATGAATAAGGTATGAATGATAGCACTAACAGAGGCATAAAAGGCAGGGAGTATCCCAGAAGTGCCTCCAGAAGTGGGGGAGATGCTGAGCAAAGGCTCAGCTCTGGTGTCATCAGTCGAGCCAGCAGCTGGTGTCCAGATCTTGTGAGTGTCTCCTATTCAGCTGAGCCATTAGTCTGCAAAATTATGTAGGGAATTTCTCAGTGGGTAGGAAGAGCCCAGGAAATGGAGGGTCAGGTCAAGTGAACAAGCAAAAAGCTTGTTAGCACCAGCAAAGTCCAACACCCAAGACTGAGGTCATACATTCTGAAGATATGCCTCAGGCACCTACTATGTACCTGGTATCACACTAGATGTTGGACAGGACTCAGATTCCTGGGAGAGGCACAGGAGGAACAAACAGATTCCCAGACTTGGAAGAGAGGGTAAAGGAGACCTCCATAGAGATGTAAGAGAAAGGGTTTCGAGACAGGGATCAAATCAGAGTTCAGACAAATACAATCCAAAAAATATGTGCTCTAATAAACTCAAAATGCTGGATATGCATCTAGGTGTCACCAAACCAAGCTTTGGGCATTGGGTGACACTTGAGAAAGTGAGTCCAAGGCGTAGAGGTCAACTGCACAGACAAGGAGCTGAAAAACATTTAAGGAGGTATTATTATGTCTGGAGCCAAGGTGTTGGCAGGCAGGGCAGGATGACTACAATAAATAGTACATTATATGTTAAAAAAAAAAAAGTGATAGGGGCCAAGGTGGGAAAGGCCTCCAACATGCATGCTAAGGATCTTGAACTTCATTCTGAGGGCAATCAAGAATTGTGGGAATGAGGAATTTAATGGCAAAATTATATGGACTTCGGATTTTCTTTGGAGGAAAGTTTGTAATAAGAGTTTCAGATTATATGACATTGGAGTATGCAGGTTTTCTATTTTTTTCTCATTTTTCACTTTTCAAGGAATATGCCAATTTCATCTAAACCATAAAATGTATTGACAAAAATCTGTTCTCAGTATCCTTTTGTTTTGTTCTTTTTTTTTTTTAAAGATTTTATTTATTTATTTCACAGAGGGAGAGAGATCACAAGGAGGCAGAGAGGCAGGCAGAGAGAGAGGGGGAAGCAGTCTCTCTACTAAGCAGAGAGCCCCATGCGGGCCTTGATCCCAGGACCCTGAGATCATGACCTGAGCCAAAAGCAGAGGCTTTAACCCACTGAGCCACCCAGGTGCCCTGTTTTGTTCTTAATATCTGTCGATAGCTTGTGGTTTTTCTGTCCCCCACCCCGCCCCAACCTTGTTTTCTTGATTACTCTTGCTAGGTATTTAACCAATTTTATTAATCTCTTTGAAGAACCAACTTTTGAATTTTTTACTTTTCTGTTATATGTTTAGTTTTCTATTTCATTGATTTATTTTCTTAATTTTTCTTTATTTTTCTGTCTTGCTGTCTTGTGAGGCCATAATAACATGGAGAATAATAGCTATAAATAATGTTACAAAACAGAAAAATTACATATGAATTATGCTTATGGATACAGATACAAAAATCCTTCACAAAAACGTTAGTTTGAATTCATTACCTGGTAAGGTTTATTACAGGAATGCAAGCATAGTGTAACACTTTTTTTTAAATTTTTTTATTTAAATTTAATTTAGTTAACAGATAGTATAACACTTTAAAATCAGTCACCACAGTTAAGCAGCTACCTTCAACTCAGGTCATGATCCTGGAGTCCTAGGATTGAGCCTTGCATCAGGCTCCCTGCTCAGTGGGGATCCTGCTTCTCTCTCCCCCTCCCTCCCCCTGCTTGTTCTCCAAATAAATAAATAAATAAATAAATAAATAAATAAAATCTTAAAAAAATAAAATAAAACCAGTCACCATATTAATAAAATGTAATTCACTATATTAATAAGAACAATCAGAAAAACAATTATAATCCTGAGAGATTCAGAAGAAAGATTTGATAAAATTAAATTCCTTGTAACATTCTTTAGCAAACCAAAACCAGAAAGGAACTTCCTTAATATGGCAAAAAGTAACCACAAAAAATCTACATCAAATAATATGATTTTTTCTTAATATTTCATTTATTTATGTGACAGAGAAAGAGCACAAGCAGGAGTGGCAGGCAGAGGGAGAGGGAGAAGCAGGCTCTCTACTGAGCAGGAGGCCTAATGCGGAGCTTGATCCCAGGACCCTAGGATCATGACCCAAGCTAAAGAATGTTACATTAGTTTCAAGTGTCAACATAGTAATTTCACAAGTTTGTATGTTATGCTCTGCTTACCAAAAGTGTAGTTACCATCCATCACCACACAACACTATTGCAATACCATTAACTATATTCGCTATGCTATACTTTTTATCCCCTTTTATTCAATTTTTCAATTCCATTTTTATACAGTAGTTTATTACAGGTCTTAGTGCAATAGGACAAGAAAAAGAAATGACAGCCATAAAATTGTAAAAATTTTAAAACTCATTATTTACAAATAATAGCATTGTGTACATAGATAAAGGAATGAAATGTTAAAATTAATATTGCTAAATAAAAAGTCTGTACAGAAAAATCACTTATATATCCATATAAAAGCCACAAACAAAGAAATATAAAATGTTGTTATTTGAATAACATAAAAAGAAAAAATATCTAGGAATAAGTCTAACAATTTATGCAAAATCTTTATATGGAAAAGTACAAAACAGTATTGAGAGATTAAAGAAGACATGTAAATGAAGGAACATACCATCTACTTGCTTTGGAAAACCCAATACTGGGAAAATGACAGTTTTCTCCCAAATTGATCCAAAGATTCAAAGCAATTCCAATCAAAATGCCAGGGGGTATTTTTGTGCATGCATGTTTGTGTGTAGAAAATGATAAGCTGATTCTAAAGTTTGCATGGAAATGCAAAATGCCAAGGATAGCCAAGGAAATGTTGAAGAAGAACAAAAATGGTTCACTAATACTACCATATGTATTTTTTATGAACCATAGTAACTAAAACAGACAAAACAATGTATTAGAAAAATAATTTTCCTTAAAGCGTGGCTATTTGTAGTAGCTTGTTTTTTTGTTTTTTTTGTTTGTTTGTTTGTTTGTTTTTTTAAGAAGTGCAAGTTCTTGGGCTCTACCCCAACCTACTGAATCAGAAGCTTTTGGGTTGGAACCCAGCATTTTATGTTTTATAAGCCATCCAGCTGATTCTGGCACATGCTAAAATTTGAGAACAAATGGAATAGAATGTCTAGAAATAGATGCACAAATATGTGGTCACCTGATATATGACAACACTGACACATGGTGCAGTGGAGAAAGGATGTTCTTTTCAATTATTGGTGCTGATCTAGTTGGTTATCCACATGGAGAATAATGGACTTGACTCCTGTCTTACTCCATACAAATCATTTATGATTTATAACTTTTCTGTAGATCTAAATGTGAAAGGTAAAATAATAAAGCATTTAGGACAAAAACATAGCAAATACCTTCATGATGATAGGGCATCATTATCAAAAGACATAAAGTGAATGAAAAGGCAAGTCTCCAACTGGAAAAAGATTTTTAATTGCTAATCAGTAAGAAAAAAAAAGACAACACAATTTAAAAATGGGCAAAAGACATGGGACACTGACTTTACAGAAAAGAATATCCAAATATCCAATAAATATATGTAAAAATTCACAACATCAATAGTCATCAGTAAATGCAAATTAAAGGCACTAAAGGACATTACAACATACTCATAAAATACCAAGTGCTGAGGGTGCAGAATGACTGGAAATCTCAAACACTGGTGTTGGGAATATAAACTGATAACCCTTTAGAAAACTGTGTGGCATTACCTTCTAAAGTATTATCTCCATATGTTTATGAAAACGAGCACATACTGAGACCCAGAAGCTCCCCTTTTAGGTATAAATCCAACAAAAATGCACGTTCATGTTCACCAAAAGACATTTATAAAAATGTTCACACAGCATTATTCATAATACCCTTAAAAAAAGAGAGAAGCAGACCATATGTCTGTTATTCATATAATGGGCATTAGGGGAAGGAAGCGAAAACAGAAGCGGGGAGGGGATCAGAGGGGGAGATGAACCATGAGAGACTATGGACTCTGGGGAACAATATGAGGGTTTCAGAGGGGAGAAGGGTGGGGGGATGGGTTAGCCTCATCATGGTTATTAAGGAGGACATGTGTTGTAATGACCACTGGGTATTATATGCAAATAATGAATCATGGAACACTACCTCAAAAACTAATGATGTACTGTATGGTGACTAACATAACATAACAAAGGAAATGTCTATTCTCACAATAAAATATACCAACGAGAAGAAGCAGGCTATAACTCCTATGCAACAGCATGGAATAATAGCACAACTATAATATTGCCCCAAAGAGTATATAGGGAGTATATAAAGTAGAATTCTGTTAAGAGAGAGAAAAAGAGACAGTTAGACCAAGAAACAGACTCTTAATTATAGAGAACAAGCTGACAGTTACCAGAGGGGAGGTTGGTGGGTGGGACGGGTGAAATAGGTGAAGGGGATTAAGAGTACACATCATAATGAACATGGAGTCAAATATAGAATTGTTGAATCACTATATTGTACACCTAAAACTAACACTATGTTAACTATACTGGAATTAAAATAAACAATTTAAAAATTAAAAAATAAAGTAGAATTCCATTCATAAACATTTCAAAAACAGACAAAACTAATATATAATATTTGGAGTTACAAGTCAGGATTCTAGTTACTGTTGAGGCAATGCTCTGTTTTCTTTATCAGGGGTGGTTACACAAATATGTTCACATTGCGAAAAGTCATTAAGATGCAGATTTATGATTTATGCACTCGTCTGGATAGGTTATGCTTTAAAGGTTTAGGCTAAAAGTGGCATTAAAATTATTCAACATATTTTGCACTAAACTACAATAAAATCTGTAGTTCCTAGAATTTAACCAATGTTAATTTCTTTGTTTTGATCACTGTACCATGACTATGTAAGGTGTTCACATTAGAAGGCTAAAATGCATACTGGAATTGTCCTGTGCTTATACTTGTCTATAAATCAAAAATTTTTTAAAACAGAAAGTTTAAATTAAAATAGAGTGATGGACAATTCTTAGAGTATTCTTTCATATTCTTTCTACCATGTGGAATGCCCTGCCCTTTTTTCTTCCTTCCCCATTATAAGTTTCCTGATTAACTCCTGTTTATTTTTTTAAGTTCAGTTAATTTTTTATGTGAAACGGTCCCTGGATTCCACTCTTCCTCTCGGAAAAGAAAGAGTTAATCTTCCCTATTCTTAGCTCTATTGGTATCTTATAAAATAAACATTATTAGCAAATAGTATTTGTTTATAATTTATAGTGTCATGGTTCCAGTTTTTGATGAAGTATTCATTTTGGTAGAAACAAGCTACTTGCTCATGGATAGGAGTATAGTTTGTAAACTTTGGAAATAGGGGATAAGTTTATACGTGATAGTGTGATATGTATGTAGAAAGTTTTGAGGGAATGATTTGAAATTTCTGTTTTGACTTCTTTGAGATTAACCCCCAATTAAGCCTTCCTGAAGCCAAACAGTTATCTATACCAGATGTCTAAGAGGTCTCTATTTCTATGATGATGTTTTTGAAAATGTAGGAAATAGTGTCCACAGAATTATCTGGGGAATCTGAGGATGATGATGTACAACGTGAGAGAAACAGAATCATGGAGCAGCCTCAGGAATTGCTGAATTTCACAGTACTTATTAAGGAACTTACAAAGGTAATATTATTCAGTGGCCAACTTAATATTCCATTCCTATTAAAGAGCATGTCATTAGCATCAAGGGCTCACTGTGGTCTTCTGAATCTATGTGTATTTGTCCAAAAGAGTAGAAGAGTTTTTGTGAAGCTGTCTGAGGTCCATAGTGGTCCATAGAGGTCTGATATATTTTTTTAATTTAACCTATAAATATCCTTTACTATATTGTGTTTTCTTTATTTTTTAAGATATATTTTACATGTCCAGCTGTTTTGGCTGTCAGAAATATCTCCCTTGGAATCCAAAAGAAGGAATGCTTTGGACTGCTTGGATTAAATGGAGCTGGAAAAACTACTACCTTCGAAATATTGACTGGAGAGGAGACTGCTACCTCTGGGGATGTGTTTATTGAGAACTTAAGTATCACCAAAAATCTTCTAGAGGTAAGACACAATTACTATCTGAGATGTGAGTAGCATGATTACTTGGGGGAGAGATAAGAGGCAAGAAGTGGAAACTGATAGGTAAGAATCATGGCAGATATTGATATTGATGCTCTTAACTCAGCCAGTGGATTTCAGAGGGAGAAATACTTTCTGGAGGGGAAGTGATAGGATAATAAGAGCAGCCTTAACTCTGAGAATCTAAGACAAGAGTGTCTTTACTGTTCTTTGAAACTACTGGAGAGCAAGATAGTGGAATAGGAGGCTCCTGATTTTCCCTCCTTCCATGGATACACTGAATAAGCAGTTACACAGAGATCATTTCCCTCTGTGAGAAATCCAGAAATGAATTGGGAGATTTTTACATATCATACAATTGAGGAAATACTCACATCAAAAAGGGTAGGATAAGCTGGAACACATTCTCTCTGTAAACCCAACTATAACACAGTGTCTTACATTCAGGAGGGAATCCCCAACTCCCAGCTGCTTCCTGAGGACTGAAAGGTTTAAACCATACATGTAGCTCCTCAGTTTTTATGACTTCCACCCAAGGGACTGGTTCGCAAATCTTCTAGCTCTGGGTGGGGGGCGGAGGGGTAGGGGGTGACAGGATGGCTCAGCACAAAGCAAGTAGGCAAACATACCCAGCTCCCAGTTTCTTGCCAGAAGGCGCTAAACTACATATCTAACATCCCAAAAAAAGTTGAACTTCAAATTAATCTACATCTGGGAACTAATGGGACAGGCAATTAGTAATCTTCCAGGAACCTGAATTGGCTTCTGGGAACTTCCTCAGCTTTTGGGGCACTGATGGGATTTGATACACCCTAATCTCCTAGGGTCATTAACATAAGTAATGATTTGGACAAGCACAAAGTTTTAAGACATTTGAAGAATCCCTGGTCAGGTGATTTCTTCTCCTACATGAGGCCAACTTGTCTAGGCTGGGAGAGTTGGGTTTTTTTAATTTAATTACTTTATTTAATTCAATATAGGGAGGAAAAATGAAGAAACAGTGAAATATATTATAAATAAAAGAGCAAGTTAAATATCCAGAAAAAGACCCTAATGAGATAGGTGATTTTTCTGACAGAGTTCAAAGCAATGATTGTAAGTATGCTAACCAAGTTCAGGAGAGCAAAGCATGAACTAAATGAGAATTTCAACAAAGAGAAAATGCTTAAAAGTATCAAACAGAAATAATATATCTGAAGACTCCAATGACTGAACTGAAAAATTCAATAGAGGAATTCAACAGTGGACTACATCAAGCAGAAGAAAGGGTGAGAAACTTCAAAGACAGGTCAATGGAAATCCTCTGATCAGAGAAAAAGGAAAAGGAATGAAAAAGTGAAGATAGCATAGGAAACATAGGGGACAGTATCAGGAGGACCAATATATGCATTATGGAAGCCTAAGAAGGAAGAGAGAGAAAGGAGCAGAAAGCTTATTTTAAAAAAAAATAGATAAAAACTGCAAAACTGGGGAAGGGCATAGACATCAGATCTAGAAGACCAAAGCAGTTTAAAAAAAAAAGTGCATCCAAGGAAACACACACTGAGACACATAGGCAAATTAGAAAAAGGTAAAGACAGAGAGAATTTTGCAAATGGCAAGAGAAAAGTGACTTGTTACATACAAGAGAACCCCCATTAATGATCAGAAAATTGTTTAGCAGAAACAGGCTAGAAGTGAGTGGGATGATATAGTTGAAGTGCTGAAAGACAAAAATTGCCAACCAAGAGTACTATACCCAGCAAATGTGTACTTCAAGAATATAGGGGAGATAAAGACTTTCTTGGACAACAAAAGCTGAGGGAGTTTATCACCACTAGAACAGTCTTACCAAAAAAAAATAAGTTTTTGTGTAACAGATCTATCATCAGGTCTTATTCAAGGATGGCATCTGTTGACTTATTTTCTTCCTTTGAATGGGCTCTACTTTCCGTTCGTGAAAGAAGCAGCAATAAGCAGTTAGAGTACAGGGGCCCAATATTTGGAGGACAGGATCCCTTTAGCCCAGCTGGCTCCCCTAGCTCTGTGCAAGCTGCTCTAAGAACATGTGCACAGATGCTACCATAGTGCTAGGAATAAAGGATGGTAAGTGCCAGTGTGCAAAAAGCTGGAATTGACTAAAATTAACCACAATTTGTTGTTCAAATCTTCCAAATTTCAAAGCTTTCAATAGACTCTTGGGTTCCAAAACAGTTCTGCCAGATTCTGCCAATGTAATTGTTATCTAGATGGTGAGATAAATTGGAGCTTCCCACTCTGCCATCTTCCCAGAATCTGCTGAATCTGTGTTTTTTTAAAATATTGTTATGATTTAACTTCTTAATTATTTATTTTTTTATTTAAAAATTTTTTATATGTTCAGTTAGCCAAAATATAGTTTTTGATGTAATGTTCAACAATTCATTAGTGTGTATAATGCCCAGTGCTCATTACAATGCATGCCCTCCTCGGTACCTGTCACCCAGTTACCCCATCCTCCCAGCCCCCTCCCTTCTGTAACCCTCAGTTTGTTTCCTGGAGTCTGGAGTCTCTCATGGTTTGTCTCTCTCTCTCTCTGATTTATTCCCATTTAGTTCCCCCCCCCATGGTCCTCTGAACTATTCCTTATGTTTCACATATGAATGAAACCATATGATAATAGTCTTTCTCTGCTTGACTTATTTCATTTAGCATATAACCCTCCAGTTCCATCCATGTCAATGCAAATGGTAGGTATTCATCCTTTCTGATTGCTGAGTAATATTCCACTGTATTTATGAAGCACATCTTCTCTATCCACTCAACTATTGAAGAACATCTCAGCTCCTTCCACAGTTTGACTATTGTGAACATTGCTGCTATGAACATTGGGGTGCATATACCCCTTCTTTTCACTACATCTATATCTTTGGGGTAAATACCTAGTAGTGCAATTGCTGGGTCATAGGGTGGCTTTATTTTTAATGTCTTGTGGGAATGCCATACTCTTTTCCAGAGTGGCTATACCAGCTTGCATTCCCACCAACAATGTAAGAGGGTTCTCCTTTCTCCAAATCCTCGCCAGCACTTGTTGTTTCCTGTCTTGTTAATTTTTGCCATTCTAACTGATATAAGGTGGTATCTCATTGTAAGCTTTACGCTTAAGGTCAGGAACATGACAGGGATGCCCACTGTCACATTATTGTTCAACATAGTACTAGAAGTCCTAGCCTCAGCAATCAGACAACAAAAAGAAATAAAAGGTATTCAAATTGGCGAGGAAGAAGTTAAAATCTCTCTCTTCACAGATGATATGATACTTTATGTGGAAAACCAAAAAGTCTCCACCCCCAAATTATTAGAACTCATACAACAATTCAGCAACATGGCAGGATACAAAATCAATGCACAGAAACCAGCTGGATTTCTATACACTAAAAATGTAACTGAAGAAAGAGAAATTAAGGAATCAATGCCATTTACAATAGCACCAACCCATAAAATACTAAGAAATAAACCTAACCAAAGAGGTAAAGGATCTATACTCTAGGAACTACAGAACACTTATGAAAGAAATGAAGGAAGACACAAATTGATGGAAAAACATTCCATGCCCATGGACTAGAAGAATAAACATTGTGAGAATGTCTATGCTGCCCAGAGCAATCTATGCTTTTAAGGCAATCCCTATGAAAATACCATTGACATTTTTCACAGAGCTGAAACAAACAATTCTAAAATTTGTATGGAACCAGAAAAGTCCCCCAAATCACCAGAGGAATATTGAAAAAGATAACCAAAGCTGGGGGGATCACAATGCCTGACTTCAAGCTCTATTACAAAACTGTAATCATCAAGACAGTATGGTTCTGGGGCGCCTGGGTGGCTCAGTGGGTTAAAGCCTCTGCCTTCAGCTCAGGTCATGATCTCAAGGTCCTGGGATCGAGGCCCGCATCGGGCTCTCTGCTCCACGGGGAGCCTGCTTCCTCCTCTCTCTCTCTGCCTGCCTCTCTGCCTACTTGTAATCTCTCTCTCTATGTGTCAAATAAATAAATAAAATCTTTAAAAAAAAAGACAGTATGGTTCTGGCACAAAAACAGACACATAGATCAATGGAACAGAATAGAGAGCCCAGAAATGGACCCTCAACTCTATGGTCAACTAATCTTCAACAAAGCAGGAAAGAATGTCCAATGGAAAAAAGACAGTCGCTTCAATAAATGATGCTGGGAAAACTGGACAGCCACTTGCAAAAGAATGAAACTGGATCATTCTCTCACACCATACACAAAGATAAACTCAAAATGGATGAAAGACTGCAGTGTGAGCAGGAATCCATCAAAATCCGAGAAGAGAACGTAGGCAGTAACTTTTTCGACATTGGTCACAGCAACAGACAAGACATGTCTCCAAAGGCAAGGGAACCAAAAGCAAAAATGAACTTTTGGGACTTCACCAAGACAAAAAAGCTTCTGCACAGCAAAGGAAACAGTCAAAAAATCTATAAGGCAACCCACAGAATAGAAGATATTTTCAAATGATATTTCAGATAAAGGGCTAGTATCCAAGATCTATAAAGAACTTCTCAAACTCCACACCCAAAAAACAAATAATCTAGTCAAAAAATGGGCAGAAGATATGAACAGACCCTTCTCCAAAGAAGACATACAAATGGCTAATAGATACATGAAAAATTTTTCAACATTACTAGCCATCAGGGAAATACAAATTAATTATTTCACTAATAACCTTTCATTGTTTAAAGTGGCCTTCTCACTGCGTCAAAATATTGCAAGATGTATTGAGTTCCCTTAACACCTGAATTGAGTGTAGTGTTAGAAATTTGTTTTAAAACTTGTATAGAGGTTTTTTAAAATATTCATCATTTTTATTATCAATTTTAACTTATATTTTAGTCAGATATTTTGTCTAAATATTATAAAACTTTTATAGTACATTAAGTCTTCCTTTACCATCAATGTATGGCTGAAATAAGAGCTAGGATCCCAGTTCTACTCACTTACATTTTAAACGATGGTCATAAAGTCATATTGCATTTAAAGAGCTATGGAAGACCCCAATTATTGCCCAACTGTCATAGGATGTCACTGAGCTGAACCTAGATATTATTGTTGAACATCTCCTTCTAGACTGTCTTCAGTTATGGTATCCTAGCATCCCTTGAGACTAAACCAATGAAGACTTATAAGAGAAAATAAGGTACCAAATTTTAAAAATATCCACTCAGTTATTAACATTATACATCACACTGGTGATTTAGATCTCTTACTTTTTAGGGTCATCAGAATTTCCTCTAGTAAAGGTTGAGCCAATGGTAGACTAACTTCTTTCTATCTCATTATGCTTCTTCAGATGAATATAGTTATGTAAATAGGTGTGCCGTTATTTTAAGATTATTTTCCATTTATTTCATAGATTGATTATGGCATATATAGGGAGATAACATCATGATAGACAAATTCATAGTTTTGCACGCTTGTGTTCCAATATATGACAGTAACCTCCAGATGCAATGATTCTATAATCACTGGAGGAAAAATTCTTTGGAAAAACTCCGTGGGTTCTAACCTTTTTAGAGGCATGGGCGGGAGAACTACAGGTCTTCTATGTTCTCTCTATTTACTATATGCTCAGTAAGACAGTTGAATTATGTCCATTGTTACTCTCTTATTTCAGGTAAGGTCAAAAATTGGCTATTGTCCACAATTTGATGCTTTGCTGGATTACATGACTGCTCGGGAAATTATGGTCATGTATGCCAGGTTGTGGGGCATTCCTGAGACCCAGATTACACAATATGTGAATAAATTGTTGCAATCACTGAATCTGGAACCCTATGCTGACAAGTTTATTTACACTTACAGGTGAGATATTGTACTGGTGCTCTCATTGCAGCTAATATTGATGAGTCTTCTGTGTTTCTGCTCTTTGGAATGGGTGCCCACTGTTTAACCAGAGTTCCACTGACAAACAGAGGCAACTATGAAGCATTCTCATGCCCTTCCAGGGTTTAGATGCCAGCAGTAAAGCAGACCTAGACAGTATCATATCTTCTCTTTGCAGAGATGGAACTCAAAATCTTAGTGCTATTAGAATTGTAGCCATTGAATTACAAAAGAGACCGTTTTTCTACCTCTATAGTTCTGTGTCTTTCAGATACGGAAAATGTAAGGTTCTTTGTATTAGCCTGGCCACTATGTAGTTTATGTATCTAGGAATCCCAAGGAATCTCAAGAATAAGAATATAAATGGCACTGATAAACTGGCTAAAATTGATGTTGTAAACAAAAGTCACTTTTCTACATTTCAAATCAAAATGATTTGATTTATACAGGTGGTTGTGGGTCTGGTGCCTTGGTTGAGTTTCATGTAATCAGCATTTTTGTACCACTGCTTGTTTGTTCCCTGACTTGGCATTTTGGAAACAGGCAAATTGTTTTCTGTAAAAGATGACATGTATTAAATAGATGTTTGATGTATTAAATTACTGTAATGTAATTTAATCTCTGCTTCTGCTTTCTTGACCATGAAGTGGAGGAAACAAACGTAGACTGAGTAATGCCATTGCCCTAATGGGAAAGCCCTCAGTCATCTTCCTGGATGAGCCATCAACTGGCATGGACCCAGGGGCCCGGCGCCTGCTCTGGAACACAGTAACAAGGGCACGTGAAAGTGGCAAAGTCATCATCATTACCTCTCACAGGTGTGGTTTATTGGGAGACTTTTTTTTTTTTTTTTTTTTTTTTTTTTTTTTTTTTTTTTTATTTCACAGCGGAAGAGAGATCACAAGGAGGCAGAGAGGCAGGCAGAGAGAGAGAGGGGGAAGCAGGCTCCCCGCCAAGCAGAGAGCCCGATGCGGGCCTCGATCCCAGGACCCTGAGATCATGACCTGGGCCGAAAGCAGAGGCTTTAACCCACTGAGCCACCCAGGCGCCCTATTGGGAGACTTGATTAAATGTTGGAAGTGTTTTCATGGCTATGGGAGGGCATTATCTGGGGCTTGTAATATTGGACAGTAAATGTGCCTAAGTATGAGCTCCTCCTGAATCCTGGAGAAAGGAATGGCCAAGAATTCTCACTGAGAGGAGAGGGCAGAAATTTTATGATCTGTTCCATTTGAGAATTTAGTCCTCAACTACTTTGTACTTGAAAGTATCTCCACTTTCCAGGATGTTGATGATGGGCAAATGCAGCTTCCCTTTTTAAAGAGCTTCAGAATACTGGAAAGTTGAACTACAGAATGTCTTCCAGTGGAGACCTTTTAGCCTTACATCATTCTGATGTCTTGTTTTGCTAGTATGGAGGAATGCGATGCCCTCTGTACCAGGCTGGCCATCATGGTGAAGGGAAAATTCATGTGCCTGGGCAGCCCTCAGCACCTCAAGAACAAGTTTGGCAATGTTTACCTTCTGAAGACTAAGTTCAAGATGGATACAGATGAGAATGAATTAGAGGATTTTAAAACATATATTGCAACAGTTTTTCCAGGTAAATTAGGTTGGTTAGGCTAAGTTTGTTAGAGATGTGTTCAATCATATTAGTTGTTTTCACTACCCTGATGGCATGTATTTCCAATAACTATTTCTTGTGAGTTATTGATATATATTGATCTTCCATACTGACATCCTTTTTATTTTAAAAAAAATTTAAATTATTTTTAAAGAGAGAGGGTGCACAGGCTGGGGTGGGGGAGGATAGAGGGTGAGAGAGAATCTTAACCAGGCCCCCATGCTGAGTGTGGAGCCCAATGTGGGGCTCGATTTCACAACCTGAGATCATAACCTGAGCCAAAATTATGAGTTGGATGCTTAACCAATGGAACCACCTAGGCACCCTTGGAGATCCTTTTTAATGTTTGTTTTTATAAAATACTTGTGCCTGGTTGTGATAAGAAGTTTTCACAGAAAAAACCCACAAACAAATACAGTTGATCCTTGAACAACATGAGTTTGAATGGCATGGATCAACTTATACATGGATTTTTTTTTGGTAAGTATAGTACTGTAAATGTGTTTTCCTTATAGTTTTCTTAATAGCATTTTGTTTTCTCTAGCTTACTGTATTGTAATAATATAGCATATAATACGTATAACATTCACAATATATGTTAATTTACTGTCAGTAAGGCTTCTGGTCAACAGTAGGCCATCAGTAGTTAAGTTTTGGAGGAGTTGAAAGTTATACACTAATCCCTGTATTGGTCAAAGGTCAATATCACTCACCAACCTTTTGTATATTAACTAGTAGGGCAGTTATAGATTAGGACTATCTATATGATTTATATATCTAAAGTCATATGTTTGAGCATAATTCTCAATTATTTGCCCATATAGTCTGTATAAATCTGCTAGGGATGCTATAATAAGATACCACAGACAAGGTGGCTAAACAACAGAAATTTATTTTCTCACAGTTCCCTGGCTAGAAGTCCAATACCAAGGTTTCAGAAAGTCTAGTTTCCCCTAAGCCTTCTCTCTTTGGCTTGCTGATGGCTGCCTTCTTGCTGTATCTTCCCACAACCTTATCTCTGTGTGCACATCCCCGCTGTCTTTTCCTCCTCTTGTAAGGAAACCAGTTATAGTGGATTGAGGCCCTATCCTTAAAACCACATTTAACACTAGTTACCTCCTTAAAGACCCTTTGTCCAAACACAGTCACATTTGGGATTAGGATATGAATTTGGGGGGATACAATTCAGTCCATAACATCATCCATCAAAGCTTTAAAGATTTTTTTTCCTTGCACTAATAATGTAACACTGGTCTCTTTCTGTCAGAGCCAGGATATGGAATTAAGATTCAGATAAGAATCAGTAAGTTTTTCTCTCCTTCCAAAGGTAGCATGCTTCTGTAAGCTAAATTCAATAAGCATCTCTCTGCCTATATGGTACAATACCAGAGAAAGCAACTATTTTTTTCTGTCCTTCAATTCTTTTTCCTAAACATAAAGCAGGGACAGGTCAAGACTTAATAATTCTAATTTTTACCTTAGCTTCCATCCTGCTATGCTGAGCAAAATATCACAGAAATCTATTGTGTGTCAGGTGGGAGAGTCAGAATTTTATCTTCTAAGCAATGGAAAATAGCATGATGGATTATGCAATAAGAACAGAGATCAGAAAATAGAAAGAAATGGATTGTAGAGTACATGCAGGGAACATATGTGTGGGAAATAGAATTTCTGTAGTACATAGTCCATTAGAAAGTTCAATATTCACTTATGTATTCATTGGCAAAATATTTCCAAGTACCTGTATCAGAGTTCTATTTGATGTGGTTCCTAAATCACCACAAAGAAAAGCTGGGACCAGAAAAAGCTCACTTTGTGCTATTCTAGCAACTTGCTGTACTTGAAGGAGGGACACCAAACGCTGCCTATCGCCAAGGATGTGGACCCAAGAACTTTAGTGGGACTGCGGGTTTGAGGCCCTTTTTCACCTGTAAGGTGGTTGTTGCCCCATTCTTCCTCACATTATTTTGAGCAAATAACTATTCAAATATGACATGGAACCCATATGTAAATATTGGCCTTTAAAAAGATGAAATAACTATTACATACAAAGGCAGCTGGAATATCCACTTCTATAATGGGCTTACCAAAGAACTATTTAGAGTAAATGCTTGCATGAAAGAAAATACTAAATCATAGTAGGAAGGCTAAAAAATTAGATGGCTACACAACAAATAGATATGGAAAGACTACTGACAGCATTTTTTAAAGTAAACAATTCAGGAGTGTCTGGGTGGCTCAGTCAGTTAAGCATCTGCTTTTGGCTCTGGTCATGATAAATCAGGGTCCTGGGATGGAGCCACACATTGGGCTCCCTGTTCAGTGGGGAGTCTGCTTTTCCCTTTCCCTCTGCCCCTCCCGCCCTTGCGCACTCTCACGTGTGTGCTCTCTCTCTCTCTCTCAAATAAATAAATAAAATCTTTAAATAAATAAAGTAAACATTTCAGAAATAATTAAGTACCAGGAACAAATAGACAGTATAGGAAGTATAAGGGAAATGGAGATTGGAATGGAGAAAAAGAGGAAAACATCAAACAGAAAGATAAACAAGCATTTGAGAGAAAGAAAGAAGGAAAGGAATGTTAATACAACACAATCATAAAAATAGTCTACAAAGAAAAAATGTCACAGAATAGAATAAATAGTAAATACTATCAAGTAATTTCCTAAAATAAAAGAAGACAAAACCTAACTGAAAAGGCAATCAGATACCCACCAAAAATCTGACCTCAAATCATTAATGCCAGTGAATATTCTAATATAACTATTGCACTTTAATAATAGAGTATGGGGGGGCCTTTGGATTTGCAGTCATATATAAAGGAAATAAAATCAGATTGAGCACAGACTTTATAACAACAAAGTTTTATGCTAGGAGAGTATGTAAGATATTTAAGATACACAGTGAAACCCTCTCTTCCTCGGCGCTGCCTGCGGAGGTGGCGGCCATCTGTTACTGGGCATCATGGCTGCCCTCAGACCTTTGGTGAAGCCCAAGATCGTTAAAAAGAGGACCAAGAAGTTCATCCGGCACCAGTCAGACCGATATGTCAAAATTAAGCGCAACTGGCGGAAACCCAGAGGCATTGACAATAGGGTGCGCAGAAGATTCAAGGGCCAGATCTTGATGCCCAACATTGGTTACGGGAGCAACAAGAAAACAAAGCACATGTTGCCCAGTGGCTTCAGGAAGTTCCTAGTCCACAATGTCAAGGAGCTTGAAGTGCTGTTGATGTGCAACAAGTCTTACTGTGCAGAGATTGCTCACAATGTCTCCTCCAAGAACCGCAAAGCTATTGTGGAAAGAGCAGCCCAGCTGGCAATCAGAGTCACCAATCCCAATGCCAGGCTGTGCAGCGAAGAAAATGAATAGACAGCTTGTTGTGCACATATTTGTGTTAATAAAACCATGAAAACTACAAAAAAAAAAAAGATACACAGTGAAAGAAAAATGCAAGCAAACTTTTTTCCTCCACCCAAAATGACTTTGAAGATCAAAAGTCACCGTTATGAACACATAAGAACTCAGGGAATATTGTCCCATCAGCCCTTTCTGAGGGAAAAATCTACAGATGAACAAAGAAATGATTGGAGAAGCTTCTGTGTAAGAATTTAATGAAGGGTATATCACATAATTGATATATATTTTAGAAATGCATGTATAATACACTTATCAAAAACAGGGGAAGAAGGCAAATAATACATGGAAAGTTAATTAAATATGATTATTGAATATATACTGGACATTAGCTGTGAATGATAGGAATATAGCTTTAAATTGCATGTTGGTAGAAGGAACTAAGAGATTACTAGCACAGAGAATGTTCATAAATGGAAACAAAAGATAGTATTTCAAAAAGATGGGATTATGGGCACTAGTATAAAGGTATTAAATGAAGCTCTTCATTAGAACAAAAATATAAACCTTTGTATATTGCAAATATAACAGGAAGCAGAACCAACTACCATACTGAGAGTGTTGGTGTGTGTGTGTGTTCATTTATGCATGTACGTAGATCTGTGTATTTCCATTTCCAGGTAAATATAGAACAATGTAGGGGAACTGCTACAGAAAATATTGGTACTATCAATCAATCAGTAAATAAAAAGGCTTAGCTCCAAAAAAATGAAAAATAATATTTTTTTCAGTTTGGCTAACAAGCAAATTCCAACTCTCTGCTGTATATAAAAAAACACTACTAAAGCAAATTGAGTAAGAGACTAAAAATAGAAAAATGGTCTTCATGATTTTATGCTAGCTCCAATATACAACTTTCAGCAATATATTAAAATTTTAGCACAATCTTCTTACTGTATGGTGTCCATTAATGCCAGCCTTATATAAGCAAATGCTTTCATCCTGTTTCTTCCTGCAGGTGCCTGTCTCTTCCTACTTATTTTGTCAGTTGTTTGTCCAGTGTTTGCCTAATCACAGAACTGATGAGTTAAAGAAAAGACATAAATTTGCAATTTGTCCAAACTTTCTTTGTTTGAAGTGTGCAGGTAACACCCTTTCCCACTTTTCACACCTCTGAGGTGAAACCAAAGTTGGTACAACCAATTATAAAAAGAGAAATGGTTCAAAAATTCCACCTTCAGGTAAATCTTAGATACTTGCATCTACCTGTCCTATGAGATAAGTAAAATTTAATATTTAAATCAGTGATATTCACAATATTCAGACTCTGGAAACACCTCATGTATCTATCAGCATGGAAAATAAATGAATGGAAGTACATTATGAAATAATCATATACCAGATTGCTGTACAGAAAGGAAAAATGAATTAATCATAACTATATGAAACAACATGAATGAAACTTATGAGTGATGTCATCAAGATGGCAAGATAGGTCATTCCTGACTTCAGTCCCAGTCACAAGAAGAGCAACTAGCAATTATCCATAGATGAGACACCACTGTGAAAATCCCAGAACCTGGGAGTGAGGCTAAAGAAGCCTTCTGGACAACAGAGACTGAGAAGGATTACATTAGAAGGGTAAGAGGAGCAGCTATATACTACAGCATCACCCTTTCCCCAGGCTGGCACACTGAGAATGCTCTCCTAGGCCTATGGTTTCTCCAATGGGAAAAAGAAAGCCAAAGGTGAACATCAGGTTCTCCAGTATTGCTGGACACTTTCGGGGAGGCCCACTTGGGTCTCACTTTACAGGTATCACTGAGGAGCTTTACCACTGAGGATCACATAGGAACAGAGAAGGTGGGTAGTACTTAAAGCAACCAGCACTCAGATCATGGCAGATCAAATTCTTACTTGCACTGGCATTGGAGCAGAGATCCTAGTCAGTGACTCTGCTCATCTGCAGAGCTGAGCTGGTGCTGTCATGCCTGGGAGCTGGAGGGTACTTCTGCCTGATTTGGTCCCTAGCCAACAAGCTGTGCCAGGTGTCGAGCCCATTCTACAGCCTTGCTTCCCAGAGAAGCAAATGCAAATTCCTGACCAACTGCTGAGTATAGCCTCCAGTCCTGCTCAACTGTGAAGTCTGGCCAGAGAACCCAGGAAGCCAATGAGCCCACCTGACAGCTGCACTTTCATCACTATCTTGTCAGAGATTCCAGCCAATAGCTCTGCCCAGTTGCAGAGCTGAACCATTGGCCCTATCTGACCAGTGAACTCCGTGGGCAGTCTGCCTTATTTGGGTCCCCAGCCAACAAGTTGTACCAGCTGTGGAGCTTTTTCTATAGACGTACCTGAAGAGAGAAGCAAGTTTGCAGCCACACTCAACTGCTGAATATAGCCTATGACCAACCTGATCAGGAAGCTTGGACTGAAACCAAACCAACAGTCCTGTCCTACTGTTAAGTATAGTCTCTGGCCCCCCATAACCAGAGAGCATGCATAGTGATCTTGGACAGCCTTGGAACCTAGCCTATGGTACTGCTCACCAGCAGATCCTAGACTGTGACCTTGCCCGATTGCTGAGAAAGCCTATGGAGCCCAGTCAGTGACCCCAAATAATCATGGAACATAGCTGGTGGCCCCATCTGAAGACAGAACCCAGACAGTGACCCTGCCAACTGTGGAGCACAGTCTCTAGCTCCATGTAACCATGAGATACAGCTGGAGGCCCCCTAAAAAGTAGCCCAGCCTGTGACCTTACCCAACAATGAAACACAGCCAGCACCTTACTAGATTTTAAGGGTCAGCCAGCCATCCTGCCCAGGTCTGAGACACAGTCATAGCCCCTGCATAATTTTAGAGCACAACTTAGGCCTTATCTGACTCTTAGGTCTTGCTTGTGGCTCCACTAGAACACAGAGACCAGATGGTATCACCATCCTGTTAGAGAGCACAGCCTCAGGCCTCCCCCAAACAAAAGCAATGGTGCTTAGCCCCTAGCCCTACTCCAAAACACCTATTGGCACCACCCTGGTAGGGAACACAGCCTGTACTTCATCTGGCCAGAAGTGGTTACAGAACACAGTTAATGCTTGAATGCAGAGCTCAGCTGGTAGGATAATCAAACCATAGAACACAGAGAGCCACCCCTCTTCCCCCCACCTCAGAGCACAAGCATTGGACCCACCCAAACCAAGACCCTGATAACAAGCATTGTCTGCCCATGGAAGCTACCACATACATAGTCCAGTACCTCAAGCTAGTGGGGGAATGTCTGTCCCTGATGAAGTGAACCTATAAAGTCTAGGAGACTACTTACTCAAATGTGCAGGTACAAACACAAGGAATCAAGGACCAGAGAGAATCAAGTAAACATAATACCACCAAAAGAAACTAATAGATCTCCAATAACTGACCCTAAAGAGAGATCTATGAACTATCTGACAAAGAATTTAGAATAATCCTTTAAAGAGGTTTAGTGAACTACAAGAACACACAGACAACTAAATACAATTAGTCGTACCACGCATGAACAAAATGTGGTTGTGATGGGTGTGCAAACAGTGAGTGTGTGGAGTGGTGACCTCCTAAGATAAATGTTCCTCCTGAGTCAAGCATTTATTCCCTGGATGAGTCCATTGAGCTGCAACAAGAATCCGACAGTTTCTAGCCTAGAAACCTTAAAGCAGCCCAATTTTCCAGACGCTCCTTTGCTTTTCAATTAGTCTCATCCAGGGAGGTATGTGTTTATTAAATGTCTAGCCAGGCACTGTGAATTCCCACAATCTTCAGGCACAGTGTGAGAGTAGTGAGCACAAAGGGCTTAGCGAGTACCTATGTGTGTTTGTTCTTTGCTCCCAGGGCCACTGGGCAGGAGGGTACTTTTGGACCCAGATTCTGACACCAGAACTGTTAAAAAAAAAACTGGTGCATATTACAATTTTCAAGAATTTATTAGAGCATATATCAATTCTAATTGGGCAGCACCACACTAAAGGTGATGAGGAGGACTCCACAACCAGGAGCTAAGGGAGAGGTTTACATAGAAAAGACATGTGGGTAAGGAAGGGAATATTTGGTTTGCTATAGCTTAAGCAGTTGTCTAATTTACAAAAACCTAGTTGGCTATTTGTAGTTGTCTGTTCTTGAGCTTTGTTTTCTCAGATTCAAGAGCATTTTACACTGGTTTAGGTTTTGATTTACTTACAGGCTACCAAGATATTGGACTCACCTCACCCTCATGACTTCTTTGATTACTTTAACATATATTTTAAAACAATTTTAACCCCAATTAATTGAAGTAGTAATAATTTGCAAATATGCAATGATAAGTATAAAACATCTGTTTGTTCTGAGTTTGAAATGGATACCCCCCCTTCCTTCTCATTCCACCAGTGGATTCTTATTCACCTGTAAAAGAAACAAGAACACACAGCCTGACTTTGGGGATTTATATGTGTGATTTCCTCTTCCACAGGGCGTGTGAATAGTAAGCCTTGCCCTGTTTTACTCCCCAGCAAACACACTGTACATGCATACATACGCAACTGGAATGAAAATCCTGCCAGTTCATAGTCTCAAAACTTGATTTATAGTAACAATAACATTTTAGAAGGCTCAAGTTTTTTACACTATACATATGAGCTAACAATTTTTTTATGACTGAAGCCTGCTAAAAGAATTAACCATGTCACATATACTAAAGAGGTGGGCTTTTGGATGATGTCCCTCTTTTATTTGCCACATTTATTCATCCCTTTGTTGTGTATAATTAAGATGATGTAGCAATATTTTGGAACTTTAAAATGAAATCTGTAAGATTATTCATCTATCTTTCCTTTCCTAGGTAGTGAATTAAAACATGAGAATCAAGGGATCCTTAACTACTACATTCCCAGCAAGGACAATGGCTGGGGAAAGGTGATTGTAACAACCACGCTCTTCTAATGTTACATATTAAGAGAGCACTAATGACAAAAAGTGTTTGGGACTGTCACGTAGAATGGGAGCCTAATGATATAGAAGGAGCAGAGACTTTAGTTTACCTTTTAATGGTTCCTAGAGTTTAATTGCTTCAGATTTCTACCTCCAAATCCCAGTTTTTGTCCCCCTCAAGAAAATGGGAACAGAGAACTGCTTCATCGCAGATTCTCAATGAACTATTCTATCATTTTCTCATCTCCCCCATTTGTGCCTTTATCATCAAACAATAATTTGGTAAGAGTTGGAAGAACTGGTGGAGAGACTCACCTGGGTTGGGCACTGGAGGGGATGGCTGCAGTGGTAACTGTACTTTTTTATTGCTGTCATTGCTAAAGGTATTTGGTATTTTGGAGGAAGTTAAAGAGAAATTCAGTTTAGAAGACTATTCCATCAGTCAGATAACACTGGAACAAGTCTTCCTGACCTTTGCTACCCCAGAGAACACAGAAGATGATTGAAAAAAAACAAGGTGCAATGAGATTCACTTCTAACTAGTGACACTATGTCTTCCTTAATACTCTACTACACTTGGATACATAGAGGGACATTTCTGTTTGTGTATATCTCGGTATATATCTCAGTATATATCTTGTGTATATCTTGTGTATATTCTGTTTGTGTATATATGTATACATATATGTGTATATGTGCGTGTATATATATATGTGTGTGTATATATATACATATATATATATGTATAATAAAGAGTCCCACAAAGGAGACCATATGTCAGTTCTTTGTAGATTTACAAGGATGGCATGTGCAAATCTAAAGACAATTGGTAAAATTCCTGTTTTCTATGCTAGAAACATGTAAGAGCAGCATTTATCAGGGTGGGGAAAAAGGACTTATTCCTGAGTATTTTGATTGTTCGAACAGAATCATCCAGAAAAGATCGGGCTGTCAGATGGGACAGCCTGAAGAGCAAAAGCTTTCTGTTTTAGTAGCTGAATTATATGTAAGAGGATTGTAAAGCCTGGAGGACAAATAAGCTTTCCCATGGATATCCATGTGCACACACACACACACATACACCAATTTTATAACAAAAAGTGTCAAATTAAAATCAATGTCAACGTTTATGGGGATAAGTTGATTATTTCCAAAATTCAAAACAAGATTCTATATTTGTCTACATTTATATAGAGTCCAAGAAAGGAAGGAAAAACATTTTTAAAAAATAATATGTTTACTTCTCTACTCTTGCCCAATTCTCTGATTAAGAATGAATGGAGAAATAAGGTATGGAGGGAGACACAGTTCTTCTGATTCTTGTTTGGGCACATGGAGTCCCCCATAAAAACACATGAGAAGTCTAATTACTTCTCTAGATTCATGGGCAGATAAACAGACAAGGAGGATGATCCTCCTGAAATTACAAGATGGAAAGAGTCACTGAAGCTGTTCTATTTTGGGGTGATTTGGGGATAATGGTTTATATATCCTCAATTGTATACTGTAATAAAGTGATATCCAGAAACTATTCTGTTTTATTGTTTTTAGTTGTAATATAACTTTCTGTGGGTTCCAACCAATATTACCCATAGATCTCTGCCATGTGATTTCAGTGACTGCAAAATTTGTTTCCCAGGCTGGCCATCTCTAAAAAAGGAAAGGAAACTCATTTTATTAATTTAAATTTATTTAATTAATTTTATTTAGTTGTATCTCATCATCACTTGGCTTTATTAATGATCCTTTAAAAAATTCTTTTAGTCAGGTAGTCTTTTCCACTGTCCCTACTTCTCACCCCACCTCTTATCTTCCAGCAAGAAACAACAACAACAACAAAATGTGTACATTTCTCTACTAAGCACTTTACATACACTGCATCATTTAATACTACTACAATCCTCTGGGTTAGGTAGTGCTGCTATTATCCTCATTGTACATGGAGGCTTAGAGGGGTAAAGGGATTTTACCCACGGTCACCCAGCAAGAAAGCAGGAATACCTGTCAATATCCTCATTAGAAGCCAGGAAACCACACAGCAATTTAAACAGTGAAAGTTAAAAAAATTATTAACTATAACAGGGGGTTAACCAGAAGAAAGTACAGAGAAAGCTCAAGAATACACTATGGCAGAGAGAAAATATGAAAGGAAGAAACAAACTTGGAAGAAGACTCCTCCCCAAGGCTGAGATTCAGATCTTCTTGGAGAAGATGAAGTTGGTGGGAAGTTCCTTGGCCTTGGGTCAAGGCTGTTCCACACCTGCTGAGCAAGCGGGAAATGCCCCCATTGGGTACAGGCTGCCTAGGCCGGCCGACAGGGAACTGGCTGGATCTAGCAAGCAGGAAACTTTTCTGTGGTTGTTGGCAGGCTGGTGCTAAGAAGAGGTACCTGCAAGAATCACTGAGTATCCACAGTTAATGAGGGTGGGGGTGTAGGGTGCATGCGACGAAATGTCCTCCACACCAGATGCTGGCAGCAGCAAGGTGGTAGCAAGAAGAGTCAGGAGAAAACACCTGAACCTGGAACAGCAGCCGTTGGTCCTGCAGGGTCTCTCCAGCACCCTCTCCTGACAAAGCTTAACCTGGTAGTTCAAGAGCCCAGTTCCACTTAGTGTTGAGAGGCCAGACCCCACACCTGGTCCAGTGGGGAAGACATTTGCCCTCTGATAGAATCCAGAACCTGGGCTTCCAAACATCAAACTACAATGGAGGTGCCTATCGGCGGGGTGGGCGTCCACCAAGAGAAACATCCATCGATAAATTGGAGCAGCATGAGAGAGGTCCGGGGGGTGAGGCCCACTGAGGGGCTGGCGGGTCAGGGCACGGCGTACAGAGGACGCAGGAGGGGGACTCCAAACGCTGAGCGCCCACTGGCAGAAGCAGTGCATGCCACCAGGGCGAGGCACGGGCCCCGCGTCTGGGGCTTTGACATGGCTTTGAGTGGCCCCCCGAGCAGAGTTGCGGGCCCCTGTGCATTCACCTCAAGTTTTCTGTTGACGCCCACATACCTTAGAGGGCGGGGGGCCACTTGATCTCCTCCCAATTCCTGCCACCAGCTACTGGCACACTGAGTGTGACTCTGACACTTGAGGGAGAGGGGAGCCAGCGGCAGAGGGAAGGTTGATCGGATCGTCCCCTGGGGTGCAGAGGCTAAGCACCTGGGAACAAGCAAACGGGCCCGAGGTAGGGCCCTCAAGGGCCTGGGGCCTGGCGCAGCGTGCGAGGTAAGAGTTTAGTGAGGCCTCACACTCTGAGGGGTCCCGGGGAGGGTCCAGTGCGCAGGTGGGTGAAGGTCTTCGCGCTGAGAAGGTGGTGAAGCCTGAGCGCGCGAGGACTGCAGGGAGCGAGGGACGGGGTGGGGACTGGGCACGCGCGCGCATGCGCGAGGCGGGCGGCGGCACCTGCGCGGGCGGCCGCGCCCTGGCGGTTGGGGAAGGCGTTAGGAGGAGGCACGGTGCGGGGGACGCGAGTCCCTCAGAGGTGGAGGTGGAGGTGTGGCCTTGGCGGTTTCCAGGCCTGAACGGTGAGTGTGGGACCTCTCCGCTCTGCTGTCTTCTCCCCACATTCCCCAGGGGAGGCGGAGGGTGCTCCCCGGTCTGCTCCGGAGGCCGACCCCCGGCCGCACTCTGAGCGCAGAGCCCGAAAGTGCGAACTCCACACAACACCCCCAAGCCCCCGAAGACGCTGGAACCCTCCACAGCCCTCTCTGCTCCCCTCCAGAACGATACCCAAATCCCCTTGTACGTAATATACGTAATATTACCTATACCTTACTGTCGAATGTCAGGGGCCGCCACACCCGGTGTCGACCCTCCGCCCCGAGTTTTGCGTGTCCCTCGCTGGACCTCACTCCCATCCTTTTCCTCTCCAGGTCCCCCTGCTCTGGAGAGAGCTTCCAGGGCTTCCCAGGGAGGAGAAAGCGCCCTCCCCCTCAAAAACCCCAAAACAAGCACAGGAAGTAAAAGACATTTCTCTGGACCCTGAAACACACAGAGAAGCTAATGAGAGCAGAGTAAACAAAATTATGTTTTGGCTGTGCCAAATATTTGAAAGTCGGGGCTCTGGAGGCACATGTTGTGGGTCGAGGCCTGGGGAGTCCCGAATTTATTTGCTGTGTGACTGTCCCAGTCAGCTGGGGCTGCTGTAACAGAATACTGTAGGCTGGGTGACTTGAAAACAACCAGTGCATTTCTCACAGTTCTGGAGGCTGGGAAGTCTCCGATCGAAGCTCCATGCAGATTCAGCGTGTGGTGAGAGCCTGCTTTCTGATTCACAGACAGGCATCTTCTCACTGTGTCCTTCACGTGGTGGAGGGAGCAAGGGAGCTCTCTGGGGCCTGTGTCAGAAGGTCACTAATCCCACTCATCGGGGCTCCATCCTCATGACCTAATCGCATGCCGCGTGCCCCTCATGGTGATACCATCACATTGGGGTTAGGATTTCAACATACAAATCAGGGGAGAAGAGGAAGACACAGACATTCAGAGTATAGCAATGACATAATGTAAATTCTTTGACTTCACGAAGCCTCAATATCATCATCTAAAACTGGATACTACTTGTACCCATCTCTGAGGGTGATTTGAATATTTCAACTGACAGAACGTAGTAAATGTTCAATAAGTAGAGGAAGGGTCTAGAAGTTAAGTGCTGCAGGAAGCTCAAGTGTCTCCGTTCTCCTCTGCCAAAGCAGAAATTGCACTGAACTAAGTTAAACAGGAAAGGAGGACTATGCAAGGCTCTAGGAACTGGGAAGAGAGACCAGAACTCAGTCTGAGCTCAGTTCTGCTGAAACAAAGAATGGGAAGGTGTTTGAGGGCTGAGTGAGACAATGCAAATGTGCTGGAGGACGGACGGTAAAGGGAAGGTTGACCAGTAGAACACATTGAGTAACTTCCTGAAGTTTGCTCCTGTGGTTCTCTCTGTGATTTGGCCATGTGTGTTCGCTGTTGGTGCCTCTTAGAATCTAGCGCCTACCCTCCCACAGAGACTGGGAATAGGGATACTATCTTCCTTGAGGATTACATTTCAAAGGATGACTCCCAGGTCCTTCAGAGAGAGAGTCTGGCATTGTAAAACAGGAAGAGGCTTGTAAAAGAGTTATATATGTTTAAAACAGAGAAAGGATGTATAATTAAAGGTGTTCTAAAGCAGATGCCCAGAGAAAAGGGTGGTCAGGACCTACAGCCAGGGAGAGTCATATGTATGGTATTAGTCCAGCTCAGAGGAACATTCAAACAATCTTGGTCACCTCATTTTATGCAAAGTAGGCACAGGATTTAAAAGGAAAGATACCTGTGTTTTAGCAGAATTAAGAAAGTTGCTCAGTGCTTTTCAGAAAAGGAAATGAAGTATAGTGAGTATAGGTCTCGTTCTAAGAATTTAGGAGTGTAAGGAGTATAATGACTTCATTTTCAGTAACTCCATTGAATTGTTTTTTTAGAGCCCACACATCAACAGGTTGCCTTAAAATTTTTTACACACACTAGTTTCATGTCTTCAACTTCCTCCTCCTTTCCCTCCCACCCCAGTGTTGCATCCAAGTTTGGGATGGACAGGAGTGGGAGTGCATTTAATATTTAAGGCCAGATTACTACAGATGAACTGGTTCCTAGCCTGGCTCTTGTGGAGTCAGACCTCTTCGGCCTGAAGATTCTCCTAGACCTATCTCGGGGATAGTGAAAAGGGTGGGATGACAGGATATTAAGAAGCCCAGCTTTTCTTCTTGGTGCATAATTTCAAATCATTTTTGCTACCATAGAAAGGATGAATAGAAAAAAATCGATTTTGTTCTTTTAGGCTTAGGTGTTCCTCTCTCTGAAACTCCTCCCCCCCAGAAAAATTTGAATGGGGGATGGGACACTAAAATTGTATCGAGTTGCAAACTTATAATTAATATTTCAAAATATTACCCACTATAAGAGCAAGAGAAAAAAGTTTCTGGGATAGTTAGCACATCAGGTAGTTCTTCACAGATTTATAACCCCCAACATCTGAAGAAGTGATTAGAAAAATGGTACAGGTGCGTTGTAGAGAATTCAAGTCTTATAGACATACCAAATTGTAGAATGTGTCAATCTCCTGTATTTCACTCTTGAGAGACAAATACTATCAACACATTAGAATATACTCTACCATTTTTCTTCTCTCTACATAAACTAACATATATGTATATCTTTACAAAAAAGTATTTATATCAAATAGAATGTTTTTCATCTTTTCCCACTTCACAATAATTATCCTCTCATGAAAGTACAGACCTGAGATCATGACCTGAGCCGAAGGCAGAGGCTTTAACCCACTGAGCCACCTAGGCGCCCTATCCTTCTCTTTGAAACAGATGAATAGGATTTTACTGAAGGGATTGCCATTATTTATGTAATCATTCTGTTTATGTTTTATCTTATTATTTCCAGTGTTCTGGTGAATCATGACTTTTCTGTATGAATCTTTGTTTTGCTGTAGTTACGCTTGAGGAACTTTGTTTCTGGGTTGTTGTTTTTGTTTTTTTTTTTCCATCTCTTTAAGACTTTGGTCAGAGTAAATGCCTTTATTGTTAATGTAGCAGGTACCTACTGAGTGTCTTTTATCTACCAGTGAGGGGTAATCTTTACCCTGATGTGAAGCCCTGCCTTCTAATGAAAAATTCAAGAATGGCCTAATTGCACAGTTAGAAGGCTGTATGAATTGTAAGTTGATGTTATTGCCACTGCCATGTAAACAAAACACCTGTCATGCCATTTTGAATGAGGTTAGTCTTGTATTAATTGAGGTTTTCGGGATTGCAGTCTTTAAATAAATAATGTACAATGCACTAGGCTCCATGTTGTTTGAAACCCAAAGGAAAATGACACTATCCCCACTATAGGGCTGTCAAAGGTGTCTTGTCACAATTTTAATACTAAAGATTGTTTTTTAGCCTCTGTGTTCAGTATCTAGGAGCTATAATGATTTTTAAAATTTTTTCGCTTGAGGTATAATTTACATAAAATGGAATGCCAGGTTTTGAGTGACAGTTTGATAAGTTTTGAAAAGTGTATACCTCTGTGAAGACACGGACCATCTGTATCACAACAGAGAATATCCTCCTGTCCCTTTGTTTTCAACCACCACTCACCCTGGACACCCTAACCCTTGATAGGATTTTGCCTGTTCTGGGTATTCCATATGAATGCAGTCATGTGGGATGTACATTTTGTGCCTGGCTCTTTCGCCTTATACCCTTTGTCACATCCTCCCATACCTAGAGTACTGATCTGTTTTATGTTCCTATAATTTTTTATGACATGTTTATATATTCTAGATAGAAGATCTTTATCAGATACATGTACTGTGAATATTTTCTTTTTCTGGCTTGCCTTTTGGTTTTCTTAGCTGTGTCTTTCGAAAAGTAAAAGTTTTTTTATATTACTTAACGTCCAGTTTATAGATTTTTCTTTTGTATCCTAAGTAAGAAATCT
Source organism: Ailurus styani (assembly GCA_002007465.1). Taxonomy (NCBI): domain Eukaryota; kingdom Metazoa; phylum Chordata; class Mammalia; order Carnivora; family Ailuridae; genus Ailurus; species Ailurus styani. The sequence goes on along the minus strand of LNAC01000228.1, from coordinate 2,071,126 downwards.
TCACATATCAGGTTATGAGGATTTTCTCCTGTTTTCTTTTGAAAGCTTTATATTTTTAGACTTCTAATTTAGATCTGTGACATATTTTTGGGTTCATTTTTATGTATGGTATGAGGTAAGGTCAATGCTCATTTTTTTTCCATACACATACCCAGTTGTCCCAGCACCATTTTTTGAAAAGTCTTTTCTTTACCTGTTGAATTCCCTTGGTAATTTGTGGGGAAAATTATGTGGATCATAAATATATGACTGTATTTCTGGACTCTAATCCGCGTTGTTGATCTATGTTTCTGTCTCTTCACCAATACCACAGTATTTTTTTCTATTTTTGTGGTGCTTATTTCCCCCTTCTATTTGAAGAACTCTATATTTTATGTTATTATTATTATTATTATTATTATTATTATTTGCCCCAGGGGTACAGGTCTGTGAATCATCAGGCTTACATCTTTCACAGCATTCACCTAAGCACAAACCCTCCCCAATGTCCATAACCCATCCACCCTATCCCTACCCTCCCACCCCCCAGTAACCCTCAGTTTGTTTTGTGAGATTAGGAGTCTCTTATGGTTTGTCTCCTTCCCCATCCCATCTTGTTTCATTATTTTTCCCTCCCTACCCCCCACAACNGATTTCATTTCTTTTGATAGCTGCATAGTATTCCATTGTATATATATACACCACATCTTCTTTATCCATTTATCTGTTGATGGACATCTAGGTTCTTTCCATAGTTTGGCTATTGTGGGCATTGCTGCTATAAACATTCTCTTCTTCATTTTCTTACTGTAAGTTTTTGTTTTGTGGTTACTGGGTCACACATGTCATCATCTATATAACAATCTATTTTAATTTGATAACAACTTAAATTTGAACACATTCCCAAATCACATTTTTACTCTTTTCTCATTTTATGTTTTTATGTTATTTTTACATCTTTTTATATATGTATCCCTTAATTCTTATAGTTTTCATTAATTTTATTACATTTGTCTTTTAAACATCTTAAATAGCTTTAAAAGTGATGAGTCCACTAACTTTACTATATAATTACATTTTCCAGTGAAATTTTTACCTTTGTATGTTTAATTAATTAGTGCCACTTCTTTTCAGCTTCAAAGTCCCTTTAATATTTCTTGAAACGCTGTTTTAGTAGTGATGAACCTCTTTATCTTTTGTTTGTTTAGAAAACTTTTCATCTGTCCCTCAAATATGAATGATAACCTTGTCAGGTAGAGTATTCTTGGTTGTAAGTTTTCTTCTTTTCAGCACTTTGAATATGTCATGCCAGTCCCATCTGGCTTGCAAATTTCTGTGTAGAAATTTGCTGTTACTCCTATGGGGTTCCTTTCTGTGTAACAGTTTGCTTTTCTCTTGCTGCTTTTAAGTTCTCTATTTAACTTTTGACATTTTAATTATAATGTCTCTTTGCCGGCGTCCAGCTCCAGTAGGTCAAAGGGTCCCTGAAGGATGGACGGTGTCAGCGAAAGGAGTGAGAGAGCCAAGAGATTCTTTCTGATCACCAAGCATCTCTACTCTGCTAGCCCCAGTATCTTTACTTATAGGCAGTGAGTCAGGCAGTATATGACATAACAACAATAGTATGATCTTTAAGATTTATTATTTTTAGAGATACAAAGCACTTTGATCGGTGAAAAAACATTTTTTATATATTTTTCCAGGTACCAACCCCTCAATCATGACAGAGATAGATTATCCATTTTTATCCATTTTTTAGAAGCATGACCCTTAATGGATTTGCCCCAGGCATACAGGTACAAGTGGGTCATGCTCTTATTTTTAGAAAAGGATTAAAGAAATTCCCACAGGGCGTCCGGGTGGCTCAGTGGGTTAAAGCCTCTGCCTTCAGCTCAGGTCATAATCTCAGGGTCCTGGGATCGAGGCCCGCATCGGGCTCCCTGCTCAGCAGGGAGCCTGCTTCCTCCTCTCTCTCTGCCTGCCTCTCAGCCTACTTGTGATCTCTCTCTCTCTCTGTCAAATAAATAAATAAAATATTTAAAAATAAAAATAAAAAAATAAAGAAATTCCCACAAAAGTAGAATAACAAGGTATTTTTTAAAGAAAAACAAGTGAAGTGAGAAAATGTCAAGTTACTAGTATGATTAATACATAGGCTTTATGGTTAGACATAGTAGTGATAGTTACACAAGTCAGGCTTCAGTAGTTTGCACAGTTTGTTTCTTTGTGACTGAGTACATAGACACTGTGGGGGGTCCTGTTCTTGCTATTCTTTGCTATTCTTGCTATTCTTTGAACAAATGGCAAGATCTTTTTTAACACTTTTTTGTCTTTATATTAACTGCTACATCTACATTCTCATTGTAAACACCAGTATAGGAGAATGTGGAAGTGGGTGTTGTAAGAACATTCGTGGAGTGCAGGCCTCGAGGAGGGCACCATAGCTTGCCATTAATTATTACGGGAACATGTAGTAATCAATGCTCTGCTTTTGCTTGTGCCCTGTCTTTAGATATGGCTCTCCTTCTCCGGGCAGAGGTAGCCCCTAGCTCCTGGGCTTCAAGGTGTCTTAAAATTTTTCCTCCTGATCTGCAAGAGCTCAAAGAGCTAACAGCAGAAGGAACTGTTACAGAGATAGGATCTGAGGTCCTTGTCATGGGGCTAAGGGTCAGATCCTTCTCATATGGCCTTGTCTGAATAATCTTGGTCTGGTTAGGAGTACCTAGAAGCCCAATTATAAGTAATAGGATAAATCCTAAGATAGAGACCAGAAACAGTGGAAGATACCCGGTTCACTTTGTTTGGCAGGAGCTATGCAAACGCTGGTGTTTCCACGCTGTGACTATGTCAGCCAGCAAGGTCCATGCGGCTCCCAGCATTTCTTGATGTGGCTCTCTCCATGTTTATCTTATTTGAAACTTTCCAGGCTTTCTGGACCCGGATGTCTGTTTCCTTCCCTAGGTTAGAGAAATTTTCAGTAATTATTTCTTCAAATAAGTTTTCTTCCCTTTTCTCTTTCTCTTCTTTTTCTGGGACCCTTATAGTGTGAATGTTATTCAGCTTGATGTCCTAGCAGTTCCTTAAGTTATCTTCATTATTTAAGTTCTTTTTTTACTTTTGCATTTGTGTCTGGATAAGTTCCATTGCTTTATCTTCCAGCTCGCTGATCCATTCTTCTACTGTGTTTAGTCTGTTTTTGAACCCCTGTAGTATATTTTTCATTATTATATTCTTAAGGTCTGTGACTTCTGTTTGATACTAAGTCCTCACTGTGTTCATCCATTCTTCTCCTGAGTTTGGTGAACATATTTATGAGTATTTGAATTCTTTATTAGGTAGGCTGCTTATGTAGCCATCATTAAGATTTTTTTCTGACCTTTTGTCTTATCTTATTCTACTGTTTGGAAAATATATCTCTGTTTCCTCATTTTCCTTGACTCTCTGTGTTTGCATCTTTGTATTAGTTACTGAAGTAGTGGCCTTGTTTAGATAATGATCCTCATCCTTCAACCTTGACCTAGATCTCTTAAATGTTTGTGATTGTCTAAACCACCTGATTTATGCCCTTCATGAGGGTGTGCCAGGACCCAACCGTGATCCAAGGGAAGAAATCTCATTTAGCACCTACTTGTGGGTGCTTGGAAGCCACGCCCAGGTAGCAGATTTTAAAGTATACAAATATATGCAGTTCTCTGGGGCCACAATGATAATCCCTGCTGGCCTCCAGACCAGGAGGTCTAGAAGATCCCTTAAGCCACTGTTGTAAAAATTGAGGTTCCAGATGAGTATATAAGCTTCTTTCTGGGAGATCTCATTGAGCTCTGGCAAGGACAAGGGAGTGCACAAGAATGGTGGTCTCCCTGCTTATATTCCCTGGGACCACCTACTTAGCCTCTAAGTGTGTGAAACCTAAAGTCTGTCTGAAGTTGTGTTTCAGTCTCCTGTCTATGAAGTACCCTGGCAATGGTGGTCTTCCAAGAATTGTCTTTCCATTTGTTACAGTCCCGTGGATTTCTGGAATGCCAGCCCTCTTGGCCACTAGGGCCTGGTGACTGAGGATTGTCTCCTGTGTGATTTCATGCTCCAGCTGACTTTAGCATGGCAGCTGGAGATCATCTGGAGTAGGACATGCTTCTTGGCTTCAGAAAGACAGCAGTAAAATGTGTTGGTACATGCGCCCATGCGCTTCACCAGTGCAACAGAAGAGTGCCTTGTCTTTGTACATATGCTGGCTTTAAGCTGGGAGTAGGACAATAACATAACTGCTCACACAGTTTTTAAGAATGTTATTTTGAATTCTTTGTCAGACACTTCCTATATCTCCTTTTTTTAGGGTTAGTTGTCAGAGTTTTTTTTTTTTTCCCTTTGGTGGTGTCATGTTTCCTTGATTATTCATAACTCTTGTGGCCTTGTGTCTGTGTCTGGCACTTCAAGAAGTAGGTGCATCATCCAATCTTCACAGACTGGCTTTGTTAGGTAAAGCACTTCACCAGTTAACCAGTCCAGAGTTTTTGGGTGGGTGATCTGGCGGTGTCCACAAATGGGCTGCTGCTGTGTGGGCTGATCTGGTGTCTGGGTCAACAGTTGTAAAGGCCTGGCGTTCGGGTGCATGGGGACCAGCCTGGTGTCCAGCTCTATGGGGGCAGGCCTGGCACTTAGGTCTGTGGTAATGGACCTGGACCTGGGTCTATTTGGGTAAAACTAGATCCTGGGTTCACAGGAGACATCCAGTACCCTGTATCACTGTGGTGAGCCTAGCAACAGGTCTGTGGGTACTGGTCTGGTACTGGAACAGGTAAGGAGCCTGGTTTCACAGGATACTGGAGCCATAGGTACTGGCCTCACACTAGGGTGAACTGGGAACCTGGTCCATGGGGATTGTTTATAGCTTCAGGGTGTTTCGAGGGTTGGTTTGGCCCTGGGGTGGGGTTTGGGTACCTGGGTCCATGGAAGCAGGGCTGATGGTGGGGTGGACCAGAAACCTGAACCTCTGGGAACTAGGATGCAATTTAGGTCTGGTGCTGGGGTAAGCTGGCAGCCTGAGCTCATAGGTACCCACCTGGAACCTGGGTTTATAGGGACCACTTGGGAGCTTGAGGCCACAGGAACTACCATGGTCATGGAATTGGCCAGAATTGGGGTGAACTAGGAGCCTGGGTTTATAGGAACCCACCAGGATCTTGGTGTTATGAGCTGGCTGGCATAATGATTAACTAGGGGTCTGCTGCTGTGGTAGCTGACTGGTGCGAGAGTAGACTGGACGGGTAGGTTTCTGGGAGTCCACTGGGAGCCTGGTTGCTGTAGGAGCCACCTGGAGACAATCTTTTTTTTTAAGATGGAGATTACATCTTCAGCATATAGGATAAGTTTATAACTGATAAGTTATATAACTTTATATATGTTATATAACTGGAGTATAAGTATATAACTTTATATATACATGCAAAAGGAAATGATAAGTATATAACTTTATATACATGGCAGAAGTAAATATATTGTACATAATATATAATTTCAGTTATATATATGAATTCCATGCAAGAACTTTATGTGTATCTTATCTTAGTAATTGTTCAATTTATAAAACTCATATTCTGGTATTATAGAAAAAAGCCAAGAAGAAAAATACTATGTATTTTAGTGATTTCTGAGACTTCTACCAGAAAGCCAAAAAAAATTCAGCCATTCAAAATTGTGTTGAAATCTAATTTATCCTCTTGGCTCCTGATTAAATGCTGCCAGATCTAATAAATCTGCCAAGAGCTGGTATCATGAATTAGCTCTTCTTTCTATATTTTTGAGCTTTCTTTACTCACATTTCCCATATTCTGTTGTGTATTTTCGGTATGGTTTTAGGAAGCAGGTATGACTCTCATTTCGTAAATTATGAATGAAACTGGGTGTAAAAACAGTATGTATTTTCAAGTTTGCTTTATTGTACAATATATAACACATATACAAGACTATATTATATGAGCAATGTAAACTATAATAGTAGAAATACCTACTCATTTTTTATAGTATTAAATAAGAACATTTTCAGGAATTTAGAGCCACTTGTAAGCCTCTCTCCAAACAGCCTATGGGTATTCTGATATTTAGAATAATTCTTTCCTTGTTTCATTGTACTTCCTATGAATGTATTCTTTAAGATTTATTTATTTATTAGAGCTAGTGAATGAGGGAAGGGGCAGAGGGAGAGCTAGAGAGAGGATCTCAAGCAGACTCTCTGCTGAGCATGGGGCCCAACTCGGGGCTTGAGCCTAGACCCTAGGATCGTGACCTGAGCCAAAACCAAGAGTTGGACACTTAGCTGACTGAGCCATGGAGGCGCCCACTGTAAATGTATTCTTAATCACTATGTGCTGAAGTTTTACCTTTTGAGCTTTAGCTAAATGAGAACTAAATGGACATGTTCTTCTTGGACTTGATTTTCATTGGTCAGTACTATATTGGTATGTTTATTTACACTGTGTGTAATTGTAGTTCATCCCTGGCATTGATTTTCAATATTCTGTTGTATGCATACGCTGCAGTTGCCATTCCGTTGTTGACTTTGGGTTGTTTTTAGGTTTTGTGTATTATGAATATTTAGATTAAGTGTGTTCATGGGTATTTTCCTTATTGCATGTACATATGTGTTTTATTTAGCTAAATATATCATTGTGAAACCATTCACACCATCATTCTGTGAAAGAATTAAGATTCAGCCCTCATACCTACAGGCATATAACCATTTGGAGAAATGGAACCACATCTTATATTTTAAACCTATTAGAACTTCATTAGATATTAAGTAAACAAATATAAAAATGGAAACAACATAATTTTCTTTATTTCCAATATGTAATTATTCTTGCTGTCAATATTTGAGGCTGATTAAAAAGAAAATCAGGAGAAAGAAGTAATTCTATTATTTGCTTGATGTTCACATTATTAGGTAACTTAATATTATAAAACCTTTCCTCTACCCCTGGAGGTGAATTGTAGAGAATGGATTTGTTGACATTCAACCAATTTGCAGTGCTCCTCTGGGAAAATTTTACCTTAAAGGTGGGTAAAGGCATCCATGTAAAATGTTCATAAATGGCCATTTGTTGCAGTTCAGGGTTGTGTGTGTACATACACTTTTGAAAAAATCAATTCCAGAGCTGTAAGGTTGCTCTTTCAAATGTTTAAAACTGTTTAAAATGTTTAATCAGTAGAATAGTATGACCTACAAGAAAGTTGGGAGGGGTGGGGGTGCAGGTGGAACAAGACAGTCTGGGAAGCATTTGGCTGTTCGAGAGTAAAATTGGCAGGAGTTTAATATCATAGAACTATTCATTTGCACTGAATATGTGTCCTTAAATTAATTAACAACATCTTTTTGTTTCTGTTCTAGAGGAGGCAGTTCTTTACTTTAACACTGGAAGTCTTAACAGCACTGGTGTTTCCAGTGATGATTTTGGTATTCCGTACACACATTGCTATAAAAGTCGTTGGACCTTACATTTATACTCCTCAGCCCATCAATTCTTTGCCACCTTTCCTCAAAAATCCTGAAGAATGGGAATTGATTTATGTGCCTTCTAATATTGATGTGATACAGGAGATCACTGAGAACGTAAAGAAGATTCTGAACATCAGTATAAAAGGTTAGAAATTAAGGTTTTCTGTAACACAAAATTGTTTTTCAATGGAGATAAAGCAGTGCTTTAAAAAATAATAAAATTAAAGGAGTCACAATTTCAGATTCCCAATTTATAAAATTGCAGTGTAACTATAAAGTCAGTGTGTGTTGGTGGAGGGATAGACACATAGATCAGTGAAACAATATAGGCATACCACAGGTTCAGTTACAGATTACTGCAGTAAAGCTAGTCAAATGAGTTTTTTCATTTCCCAGTGCATATAAAAGTTATGTTTACACTATACTATAATCTGTTAAGTATGTAGTCCCATTATGTCTAAAAAAGCAACTCATACCTGAATTTAAAAATACTTCATTGCTAAAAAATGCTAACCATCATCTGAGCTTTCAGCAAGTCATAATCACTGATCACATATCACCATACAAATATATTAATGATGAAAAGGTTTGAAATATTGCAAGAATTACCAAAATGTGACATATAGATGAAATGAGCCAATGCTGTTGGAAAAATGGTATCAGTAGACTTGCTTGACTCAGGGTTGCCACAGACCTTCAATTTAAAAAAAAAAACAGTATCTTCAAAGTACAATAAAACAAGTTATACCTTTGGAGAATACAGAGATAGAACTATACAAAGATGCCAAGATATTGTTTGCAATATTGGAAGGATAAGTTTTTCAACAAATAGTGCTAAACAGTTGGACATCAGTAGCCAAAACAATGAACCTCACATCGTAGGCAAAAAAAATACATCAAAATGGATCGCAGATCTAAAAGTAAACTGAGAGGCACCTAGGTGGCTCAGTCAGTTAAGCATCTACCTTCAGCTCAGTCATGGTCCTGGGATTAAGCCCCACATTGGGCTCTCTTCTTGGCCCGGAGTCTGCTTCTCCCTCTCCCTCTCCCTCTCCCTCTGTCTGCTGAGCTGCCTGCTTTTACTCTCTCTCTCTCTCTCTCTCTCTCTCTCTCTCTCTCTGTGTTAAGTAAATAAATCTTTTAAAAAATAAAAAATTAAATGTAAAATGATAAAACCTTTAGGAGAGAACATAGGAAAAATTCTTTGTAACTTTGTAAAGAGTTGAAGAATTCTTAGACACCATTCTTGAAAGAAAAAAATGAAAAATTGGACTTCTAATATATAATATTATTTCCTTTTGGGGTTAAAATATGCGTGTATAATTTTTCACAATCAACTTAGAACATTTTATACTACTTTATTTTCACATCTACGTAAGTTGAAAACTATACCAGAAAGTGTTGTAATTTATGAACATATTTTAAAGAACTTAAGAAAACTATTTACCCAGATATTTACTGTAGCTCTTGCTTGTAACTTCTTTTTTTTATTATGTTCAGTTAGCTAGTTTGTTCAGCTTTGTTCAGTTAGCTATGTTCAGTTAGTTTATTATGTATCATATAGTACATCATTAGTTTTTGATATAGTGTTCAGTGATTCATCAGTTGCATATAACACCCAGTGCTCATTACAGCACATGCGCTCCTTGATACCCCTCACCCAACAACCCCATCCCTCAACCCCCTCCCCTCCAAAACCCTCAGTTTGTTTCCCAGAGTCCATAATCTCTCATGGTTTGTCTCCCTCTTTGATTTCCCCTGTTCAGTTTTCCCTCCCTTCCCCTATAGTCTTCAGTGCTATTCCTCATGTTCCACAAATGAGTGAAACCATATGATAATTGTCTTTCTCTGCTTGACTTATTTCACTTATCATGATTCCCTCCAGTTCCACCCATATTGGTGCAAATGGTGGGTATTCATCTTTTCTGATGACTAATATTCCATTGTACATATGGACCACATTTTCTTTATCCATTCATCCTTGAAGGGCATCTCAACTCCTTCCACAGTTTGGCTGTTGTGGACATCGCTGCTATGAACGTTGGGGTGCATGTGCCCCTTCTTTTCACTACATCTGTATCTTTGGGGTAAATATCCAGTATGCAGTTGCTGGGTCATGGGGTAGCTCTATTCTTAACATATTGAGGAACCTCCATACTGTTTTCCAAAGTGGCTGTACTAGTTTACATTCCCAACAGTGTAAGAGGGTTCACCTTTCTCCACATCCTTGCCAACACTTTTTTTCTGTCTTGTTAATTTTTGCCATTCTAATTGGTATAAGGTTGTATCTCAGTGTGATTTTGATTTGGATTTCCCTAATGGTTAGTGAGGTTGAACATTTTTTTATGTGTCTGTTAGACATTTGTATGTCTCCTTTGGAGAAGTATCTGTTCACATCTTCTGCTCATTTTTCAACTGGATTATTTGTTTTTTTGGGTGTTGAGTTTGAGAAGTTCTTTTAGATCTTGGATACTGGCCCTTTGTCTGTAGTGTTATTTGCAAATATCTTCTCCCATTCTGTGGGTTGCCTCTTAGTTTTGTTGACTGTTTCCTTTGCTGTGCAGAATCTTTTCATCTTGATCAAGTCCGAAAAGTTCATTTTTAGGGCACCTGCGTGGCTTAGTCATTAAGTATCTGCCTTCAGCTCAGGTCATGATCCCAGGGTCCTGGGATCGAGCCCTGCATCATGCGCCCTGCTCAGCGGGGAGCCTGCTTCTCCCTCTCCCACTCCCCCTGCTTGTGTTCCCTCTCTCACTGACAAATGAAAAACTTTTTTTAAAAAGTTCATTTTTGCTTTTGTTTCCCTTGCCTTTGGAGACGTGTCATGAAAGAAGTTGCTGGGGCTGATTTCAAAGAGGTTACTGCCTATGTTCTCCTCTAGGATTTTGATGGATTCCTATCTCACATTGAGGTCTTTCATCCATTTAGAATTTATCTTTATGCATCGTGTAAGAGAATGGTCCAGTTTCATTCTTCTGTATGTAGCTGTCCAGGTTTCCCAGCACCATTTATTAAAGAGACTCTTTTTTCCATTGGATTTTTTTTTAAGATTTTATTTACTCATTTATTTAGAGGGAGAGAGAGAGCATGAGCAGGGGGAGCAGGAGAGAGAGAAGCAGGCTCCCTGCTAAGCAGGGAACCCAATGCGGGACTCCATCCCGGGACCCTGGGATTATGACCTGAGCCGAAGGCAGACGCTTAACTGACTAAGCCACCCAGGCACAGCCTCCATTGGATATTTTTTCCTGATTTGTCAAGGATTAGTTGACCATAGAGTTGAGGGTCCATTTCTGGAGTCTCTATTCTGTTCCATTGATTTATGTGTCTGTTTTTCTGCCAGTACCATGCTGTCTTGGGTGATCACAGCTTTGTAATAAGCATAAAATCAGGCAAAGTGATGCCCCCTAGCTTTGTTTTTGAAGTTCCAGGTTTCCTCTTCTATCATTTTCCTTCTTTCTGAAGAACTTTAACAATTTTTTAGATCAGGGCTACTGGCAATGAGACAATGAGTTCCCTTTGTTTTCCTTCATCTAAGAATGTCTTTAATTCATCTTCATTCCTGAAGATTATTTTCATTTGGTATAAAATTTGGGGTCGACATTCCTCTCAACATTTAAAGAAATATTTGTCAGTTTCTTCTGACCTCCTTGCTTTTTTAAAAGAATCTTGTTTTGAAAAGAATCCGTGTTTTCGTGTAGGTGATGTATCATTTATCTCTGGCTGCTTTCAAGATATTTTCTGTCCTTATTTGTCAAAACTATGATTATGGTATGTCCAAGTGTGGATTCTTTTGGTTTATTCTGTTAGGGGTTTACTGAGCATTTTTAATCTGTAAATTTCTATCTTTCACCAAATTTGGGCAGTTTTCAACAATTATTTCTGAAAGTCATATTTTCCCATAAGTCATTAAGGATCTATTTGAGTTTCTTCCCATTTTTTCCCCTCTCTGTTCAGATTAGGAAATGTCTACTGATCTGTCTTCACTGACTTCTTCCTCTGTTATCTCTGTATAGCTATTGAGCCATCAAATGTGTTGGTTTTTTTAAAAACACAATTTGAAGTGATCTCTACCTCCTGATTTATCTTGTTTTGATACAGCTTTTTGTGGGCCCCTGGATGGTTCAGTTGGTAGAGCCTGTGACACTTGCTCTCAGGGTTGTGAGTTCAAGCCCCACATTGGTTGTGGAGCCTGCTAGAAAGAAAGAAAGAAAGAAAGAGAGAGAGAGAGAGAGAGAGAGAGAGAAAGGAAGAAAAAGAAAGAAAGAAAGAAAGAAAGAAAAGAAAAGAAACTACAAAACAGCTTTTTTTTTTTAGTTAACATATAATGTATTATTTGTCCCAGGAGTACAGGTCTGTGAATTGTCTGTCAGGCTTACAAATTTCACAGCACTCACCGTAGCACAAACCTTCCCCAATGTCCATAACACAGCCATCCTATCCCTACCCCCCCACCCCCCAGTAACCCTCAGTTTGTTTCCTGAGATTAAGAGTCTCTTATGGTTTGCCTCCTTCCTGATCCCATCTTGTTTCATTTTTTTCCCTCTCTACCCCCCACGACCCCTCCACTCTGCACTCAAATTTCTCATATCAGAGAGATCATATGATAATTGACTTTCTCTGATTGACTTATTTCACTTAGCATAATACCCTCTAGTTCCATCCACATCATTCCAAACGGCAAGATTTCATGCAAAACAGCTTTTTGAGATCTAAGGTACATATTCACCCTTTTAAAGCATACAATTCAGTGGCTTTTAGTATATTCACAGAGTTGTGTATCCATTACCACAATCAATTTTAGGGCATTTTCATCACCAAAAATAAACCCTGTAATCTTTAGCCATGGCTCTACAATTTTCCATCCCACCAGGATTAGGAAAACATTTACTTTTGGTCTCTATAGATTGGCCTATCTTTTGTAAATGGTTTATATATAAACCTTTTATTTAAATTCTATACACATGGAAGTTGTGGTCTTTTGTGACTGGCTTTTTTCACTTAGCATAAAGTTTTCAAGGTTCATCTATATTGTAGTTTGTATCAATACTTCATTCCTCTTCATTGTCAGGTAATAGCCCATTGTATGGATATACTGCATTCACTTTGTATGTCCTTCATCACTTGACAGACATTTGGGTTGTTTCCACCTTTTGCCTGTCATAAATCATACTGCTATGAACATTCATCTCTAAGTTTTATGTAGACATATGTTTTTATTTCTTTTGGTTATATACTTAAGACTGGAATGAATACGTCCTGTGGTAATTAGGTTTAAGTTTTTGAGGGGCTACCAAAAGTTGTTATCTAAAGTTATCTGAATTTGTTTTACTATTTTATATTCTAATCAGCCGTGTATGAAGTTTCCAGTTTTTCTATGTTCTCACCAGCACTTGTTATCATCAGTCTTTTTGATTATAACTATCTCAGCAAATGTGAATTGGTATCTCATTGTGAGTTTGATTTGCATTTCCCTTATGACAAATGACTTGTCTTTATGTATATTTTATGATTGTTATTTAAAATTGGAGTAGGGGCGCCTGGGTGGCTCAGTGGGTTAAAGCCTCTGCCTTCGGCTCAGGTCATGATCTCAGGGTCCTGAGATCAAGCCCCGCATCGGGTTCCCTGCTCAGCAGGGAGTCTGCTTCCTCCTCTCTCTGCCTGCATCTCTGCCTACTTGTAATCTCTCTCTCTGGCAAATAATAAAAATAAAATCTTTAAAAATATATTAAAAAAATAAAATTGGAGTAAAGTTTTATACCTAAAATTGTTTTGAACCCCCAATATCCATTAAGTAGTTGTGATACCAATATTTGAAAAACAGTGTTTTTAAGTTTACAATATTGGGATAAGCTTTTATCCATGTATTTCCCCTTAGGAGGAATTATAAGATATTCCCATTATAGTGAACAATTTATCCTCTCTACAGTTCAAGGGTTTGCTTCAGAAATGGAACTTGAAAAGTACATTAAGTATGACTATGGATCTCGTAAAGTACTGGCTGCCATCGTTTTTGACTATAACTTCGAAAGCAGCAGTGACCCTCTGCCACTTCAGGTAAGAATGTTTTATTTAGAATTTTCTAAATACATAGTTTTCTAGTAGTTGTACTTCCAGTTTCTAGGATTTAAATTACTTTGCTGTTACTAACCCAATTTTACGGATGAAGCAACTAATTTTCAAGATCAAACTACTAGTATACAGTAGAGCGAGAATGTGAATCCAGATCTGAGTAACTAATTTCTGTGCTGTTAATTGTTGCATTATGATAAAGAACTGCACACGGAAGGCCTTAGACTCGTGGGAAAGTTTGACCACTCAGGCATTGCTTTAGTTCTACAAAGAGTAGTGAAACAAGCTACAGAATAGATGCATTTTCACTAACAAGGAACCAAGCACGTAAAAAAAAAATCCTTTTTCTTTGAATGAAACACAGAACTTAAGTCCTTTCATAAATGACTAGAAAAAATTCTAAGGCTCAGCCACATTGATTCAGAACTAGGATATCCATAAACACTGAGAAAGGATCTGATTATAGCATAGCCCATGGGAAGGAGAAAGGAAGACAGTGCCTTGAACTTGGTGTCTGCTTAGCAGATCTTGCTAGGCATTCTATCCTGGTGGTGATAGAAATAAATGATCAATGTATAATATCTAGACATGTAGCCAAGTTCTGTGTTTATAATGCAGATGCGTGTTAGTAGAAGGCAAAATTTATAAAACCCCTGGTAGGATAATATACATTCTTTTTGTATGTCCCATCCTTTCATGACTCCATGCTTCTGTACCAACTTCTTCCATTTACTAAGTCATAATTAAACATATGCTGATAATGGATTTAGGCTCAATAGTATGCATTGGCTCAAAGTGTGTAGTTAACATTTCAAGTTTTATTATAATTACTAAATGACTGTGCTTGTGTCCTCAAATATTCCAGCCACTACCTGTATGCTAAACTGAAATAGGGTCACTGCTTGATGTAATGAAAGATTTAAATAGGATCCTGTCTCCCAACATAATTGACAAAATGAACAGGATAAAATAGAAAATTATCTGTCACACAAAGATCCAAGAAAACTACAATTTGGGGGGGGTGTTCTGATTCATTTATTTACAGAATAGTATTACATTATATAAAGAGATCACAATTTACCTATCAATTCTGCTACTGGACACTTGGCATATTTATAGCTTTTTTTTTTTTCTTTTTTGCTACTGAAACACTGCCACTATGAACATTAGATGCTCTGGGTATATGCTTGGACATAGAATTTCTGGGGCATGGTCACATCCTAAAATTTATTATGTAATGCCAAATTGTTTTCTGAAGTGATGATACCAGTTCAGACTCCCAGCAACAATGTCTGAAAGTTCTCATTATTAAACTTAATATTTTCAGATGTGTGTATTCACTAATTCCATGGATATGAATTAGCTAATTCCACCGGTGTGAAGTGGTATGTATCTTTGGCTTTAATTTCCATTTCCTTGGTTCCTAATGAGATTAGCATATGTCCATGTTCTAAGTGATGAATTATTTGTTAGTGAGGTATACATTTGGCCTTTTCCCCCAATTTTCTGTGGTAAAATCTATTTTACATATTAATTGACCAATTTCTTTGTATATCCTACATAGGGACCCCTTGTCTCTCATATGTATTGCAGGTATATTTTTCCAGTTTGTGGCTTTTCTTTCAGTTATTTTGTGGTGATCAGATTTTCTTTTGATGACTAGATTTTTGTATTTTAATGCAGCCAAGTTTTAAATTCTTTTTCTATATTCTTTTTTAAAAGTTTTTATTTTATTTTTTTAAAGATTTTTTATTATTTATTTATTTGACAGAGAGAGATACAGCGAGAGAGGGAACACAAGCAGGGGGAGTGGGAGAGGGAGAAGCAGGCTCCCCGTTAAGCAGGGAGCCCGATGTGGGGCTCGATCCCAGGACCCTGGGATCATGTCCTGAGCCGAAGGCAGACGCTTAACAACTGAGCCACCCAGGCGCCCCTAAAAGTTTTTATTTTAATTCCAGTTAGTTAACATACAGTGCTATATTACTTTCGGGTGTACAATAAAGTGACTCAGTAATTCTGTACATCACTCAGTGCTCATCACAAGTGCACTTTTTAATCTTCATCACCTATTTTACTCATTTCCCACCCCACCTCCCCTCTGGTAACATCAGTTTGTCCTCTATAATTAAGACTCTCTTTCTTGATTTCCCTCTCTCTCTCTCTCTTATTTCTTCCCTTTGCTTGTTTGTTTTGAAGAAAACCAGAATTTGAATGAGTAAAGACAATCAACTGACACAAACATGGAAATGAATCAGAGGTTGGAATTATCTAACAAAGATTTCAAAGCAGCCACCATAAATGTTTCAACAAAAAATTAAAATTGTCTTGAAATGAGAAAATAGAAAATCTTAGCAAAGACACAGAAATTATAAACAAGCAATTATAAACTTTACAATGATGTTTAAAAAACTAGTTGAATGGCTGAATAGTAGAAAGGACAGAGCATAGGATATAATACTGAAGAATAAATTTAACCAAAAATGTGCAAGGGGTTTACACTGAAAACTACAATGCACTCTTGAAAGAAAGAAGACTAAAATAAATGTGAAGATAGCCCAAGTTCCTGGGTAGGAAGGCCTAATATTGTTAAGATGTCTTTGGGGGCACATGGGTGGGTCAGTCAGATAAGTGTCTGACTCTTGATCTCAGCTCAGGTCTTGATCTCAGGGTTGTGAGTTCAAGCCCTGCATTGGGCTCCACACTGGGTATGGAGCCTACTTAAAAAACAAAGATATCAGTACTACCCATAGTTAACCTACTGATCCATCACAACTGCTATCAAAATTCCAGCAGCTTTCTATGCAGAAAGAGAAAAGCCAGTCTTCAAACTCATATAGAATTGCAAGAGGCCCAACTAGTAAAAACAGTTTTAAAAAAGAGCAAAGTCAGAGGATTCACATTACCGAACTGCAACCTTACCACAATGCTACAGTAATCAAAACAGTGTGTCACTGGCATGTGAACAGGAATAGACCAATGATATAAAATTGAGAGTCTAGAAATAAATCCACATATTTATGGCCAGTTTTTGAAAATGATGCAAAGTACTACTGGGTATTTACCCTAAAAATACAAATGTAGTGATCCAAAGGGACACGTGCACCCAAATGTTTATAGCAACAATATCCATAATAACCAAACTATGGAAAGAACATTGATGTCCAGCAACATATGAATGAATAAAGAAGATGTGGTATATATATATATATATACATACACAATGAAATACTATGCAGCCATCAAAAATGAAATCTTGCCATTTGCAATGACGTGGATAGAACTAGAAGGTGTTATGCTAAGTAAAATAAGTCAATCCAAGAAAGACAATTATCATGTTCTCTCTGATATGAAGAATTTGAGAGGCAAGGTGGGAGGTTGTGGGGGGACGGGAGGGGAAAAAATGAAACAAGCTGGGACTGGGGAGGGAGACAAACCATAGGAGACTCTTAATCTCAGGAAACAAACTGAAGTTTGCTGGGGGGTTGGGGAGGAGGATAGGGTGGCTGGGTTATGGACATTGGGGAAGGTATGTGCTGTGGTGAGTACTGTGAGTTGTGTAAGACTGATGATTCAGAGACCTGTACCCCTGAAGCAAATAACACATTATATGTCAAATAAATAAATACTTAAAAAAAAAGAAAATGGTGCAAAGTTCATTCAGGGGGAAAGAACAATTTCTTTAACAAATGACAACTGATTTTCTACATACAAAAGACTGAAAGTGAGCCACTACACACTATATACAAAAATCAACTCAAAGTGGACTAATGATCTAAACATAGGAGCTAAAAACAAAACTCTCAGAAGTGCACTTGTGAATAAATCTTAATGGGGGGGGTCGAGTTAAGATGGTGGAGGATCAGGACACCCTGAACTTGTCCCTTGAATACAGCTAATTACTTATCAAATCACTCTAAACACCCAGGAAATCATTCGGGGAGAGCTGAGAGAACAGAAACTGCAAGTCTACAAGTAGAAAAGCCACCACCTTTTGGTAGGTAGGAGGTACAGAGATCAGGGAGACAGAGCTGTGGATACAGTGGTGAGGAAGGAGCCTGCTTAAAAAGTGAAATGCAAAATCAGAGCTTTTAGAAGTCTGCTACTGTGGGGGACGTGCCTAGCCTAAAGGTGCTCAAGTGGCAAAGCAAGATGGAATCCCAGGTGTGACACCCTG
Source organism: Ailurus styani (assembly GCA_002007465.1). Taxonomy (NCBI): domain Eukaryota; kingdom Metazoa; phylum Chordata; class Mammalia; order Carnivora; family Ailuridae; genus Ailurus; species Ailurus styani. The sequence continues at coordinate 2,053,412 of LNAC01000228.1, read as the reverse complement.
GTCTAAGGATCACCTGGATCACAAGAATGGGTGGCAACTAAGTGCTATACTCTTCCCAGTATTTCAGTGAGTCTAGGTGCCAGTTTTCTGCTCTGTGTTGCCATAAACTGTGAACCACTGTGCAGGTGTGGTCCTGCAACCACTTCCCTGGGACAGGCCAGCAAACGGCAGAAATGTGGTGAGTTCTCCCCAGGAGGAACAGTGTAGGTCCACGCCACAGGTGTTTGAAACTCAATCACGTACCTGAAATAAAAAAGCTGGGACACAGGCGGGGTGAAGGCAGGGTTCTGACAGGAACCAGGGAGATAAGAGAGATTGGTTGCTCTTCTATAAGGGCTCACTGAAGAGTAGAGTGTGCAAACTTCCAGCTCTGGGACTAGGGAGGGGGCCTCTGCCATATTTGTCCCACTCATCAATGCTGAAAGCCTTCAAGGAGAAAAACAGCACCACCTAGTGGAGTCCCAACCTGCTTACACCAACCCCTGCTGCCCTGTGCCCTGGAGGCACATTTCTGCTAGGATTAGGCCACCTGAGGATCAGTGCAACACGACGGGCCTCTCCCCTGAAGACCTGCAAAACAACTCTTCCACAGTTTACTTATCATAGAGGGCTGCTCTATGGGGAAAATAGTTTCTGGCCTCCTTTGCACTTTTATTCTTTTTTTATTATTTCATTTATTTTCTCATTTTTTCAAGTTTTTTTTCCTATTTTTATTTATGTATACTTTATATATTTTTTTTTATTTTTTGTTTACTTTCATTATATTTTATTTTACTTTCTTATTTTGGAATCTAGATTCTTTTAACAAGAAGACCAAACATATGCCCAGAATCTAGTTTTGTTATTGTTGGTTTTTTTTTTTTTCTTTTCTGGACAAAATGATGAGACAAGAGAAATTCATGCCAAAAGAAAGAACAGGAGGTAGTACTCACGGCCAGGAACTTAATCAATACAGATATAAGTAGGATGTCTGAACTAGAATTTAAAACAACGAGTATAATTTATTAGCTGGGCTTGAAAAAACGCATAGAAGACACTAGGAAATCTCTTACTACAGAGATAAAAGAACTAAAATTTATTCAGGCCAAAATTAAAAATGCTGTAAACAAGATGCAATCCCAAGTGAAAGCCATAAAAAACGAGGATGGATGAAGTAGAGGAGTAAATCAGTGATATGGAAGTTATAATTATGGAAAACAATGAAGCTGAAAAGAAGAGGGAAAGAAAGGTAACAGACCACAAAGACAGACTTAGGGAACTCAGTGACTTCTTAAAATATAGTAACATTCATATCATAGTAGTCCCAGAAGATGAAGGGGGGGGACAGGAGCTTTATTCAAACAAGTTATAGCTGAAAACTTCCCTAATCTGAGGAAGGACACAGACATCGAAATCCAGGAAGCACAGAGAATTCCCACTCAACAACAAAAGCCAACCATCACCAAGGCATATCATACTCAGATTCACAGAATACACAGACGAGAAAAGAATCCTGAAAGGAGCAAGGGGAAAAAAGTCCTTTACATGCAAGGGAAGACATATTAGGTTCACAGCAGATCTGTCCACAGAAACTTGGCAGGCCAGAAAAGAGTAGAAGGAAACATTCAACACTCTGAATGGGGAAAATTCTGCAGCCAGGAGTACTTCATCAAGGCAGTCATTCAGAACAGAAGGATAAAGAAAGAGGTTACCAGACAAACAAAAACTGAATGAATTCATGACCACTAACCCAGCCCTGTAAGAAATTTTAAGGGGGACTCTTTTGAGTGAAGAAGAAAAAAGAACAAAAGCAACAAAGACTAGAAAGGACCAGAGAACATCACCAGAAACACCAACTCTACAGGTAACACAATGGTACTACATTCATATCTTTCAATAATCACTCTGAGTATAGATGGACTAAATGATCCAGTCAAAAGGCATAGAATATCAAAATAGATTTAAAAACAAGATCCATCTGTATTCTGCATACAAGAGACTCATTTTAGACCTAAAGACACCTGCATATTGAAAGTGAGGGGACGGAGAACCATCTCTCATGCTAATGGATGTCAAAAGAAAACAAGAATAGCCATACTTATATCAGAAAAAATAGATTTTAAACCAAAGATGTAAGAAGACATGAAGAAGGGATTTATATTATAATTAAGGGGTTTATTCATTAGGAAGATCTAATAATTGTAAATATGCCCCCAACTTGGGAGCATCCAAATATATAAGTCAATTAATAATAAACATAAACTCATTGGTAATATAGTAATTGTAGGGGACTTTAACACCCCACACACAGCAATGGACAGAAGAATTGAAGCAGAAAATCAACAAGAAAACAATAGCCTTGAATGACACACTGGACCAGATGGACTTAACAGATATACTCCAGACATTTCATCCTAAAGCAGTAGAATACACTTCTTTTCAAGTGCACATGGAACTTTTTCCAAAATAGATCACATACTGGGTCACAATTCAGCCTTCAACTTGTACAAAAAGATAGAGACCACAGCGCTATGAAACTGGAAGTCAACCACAGGAAAATTTTGGAAAGACCTCATATACGTGGAGGCTAAAGAACATCCTACTAAAGAATGAATGGATAGGGTGGATGGGTTATGGACATTGGGGAGGGTTTGTGCTTTGGTGAATGCTGTGAAAGATGTAAGCCTGATGATTCACAGACCTGTACCCCTGGGGCAAAGAATAAAAAAAATAAAACAATAAAAATAAATAAAAAACAAAACAAAACAAACAAACAAAAAGAATGAATGGGTTACCCAGGAAATTAAAGAAGCTTTTAAAAAATACATGAAAACAAATGAAAATGAAAACACAACAGTTCAAAACCTTCGGGTTACAGCAAAGGCAGTCCTAAGAGGGAAGTATATATTGCAATACAGGTCTACCTCAAGAAGCAAGAAAAGTTTGAAATACACAACCTAACCTTACATCTAAAAGGGGTAGAAAATAGCAAATAAAGCCTAAAGCCAGCAGCAGGGAAATGGTAAAGATTAGAGCAGAAATAAATGATATAGAAACAACCGCAAAAACAAAACAGTAGAACGAATTAATGAAAGTAATTAGCTTCTGCTTCGAAAGAATTAATAAAATTGATAAACCCCTAGCAAGACTTATCAAGAAGAAAAGAGATAGGGTGCCTGGGTGGCTCAGTCAGTTAAGTGTCTGCCTTCAGCTAAAGTCATGATTCCAGGGTCCTAGGATCAAGTCCCGACATGGGATCTCTGCTCAGCAGGAAGCCTGCTTCTTCCTCTCCCTCTGCCTCCCTCTGCCTGCCAGTCTGTCTGCTTGTGCTTTCTCTCAAATAAATAAATAAAATCTTAAAAAAAAAGAAAGAAGAAGAAGAAGAAGAAGAAGAAGAAGAAGAAGAAGAAGAAGAAGGAAGAAGAAGAAGAAGAAGAAGAAGAAGAAGAAGAAGAAGAAGAAGAAAAGAAGAAGAAGAAGAAGAAAAGAAGGAAAGAGAAAGGACCCAAATAGATAAAATCATGAATGAAAGAGATCACAACCAAAACCAGAGAAATACAAAGAGTTATCAGAGAATACTATGAAAAAGTATATGCCAACAAACTGGGAAACCTGAAAGAAGTGGACAAATTCCTAGAAACCTACAACCTACCAAAACTGAGACAGGAAGAAATAGAAAATTTGAACAGACATAACCAGAAAGAAATTGAATCCATAATCAGAAATCTCCCAACAAGCCAAAGCCCAGAGCCAGATGGGTTCCCAGGGGAATTCTACCAGACATTTAAAGAAGAGTTAATACCTATTTTCCTCAAAACAGTTCCAAAAAATAGAAATGGAAGGAAAACTTGCAAACTCATTCTACAAAGCCACTATTACCTTGATTCCAAAATGAAAGACCACACTAAAAAGGAAAATTACAGGCCAATATCCCTGATGAACATGGATGCCAAAATTCTTACCCAGATAATAGCCAATAGGATCCAACAGTACATTAAAAGAATTATTCACCACGATCAAGAGGGATTTATTCCTGAGTTGCAGGGATGGTTCGGTATTTGCAAATCAATGAAAATGATATACCACATTAATGAAAGAATGAAAACCATATGATTCTCAGTCGATGCAGAAAAAACATTTACCTTTTCAGGTTTTCTAGTATGATCAGTATGATTTCTGTTTCCTGACTGTAGCTTGAACAAATATATAGCTGTCTGTTGTGTACAGGTTCCACCTTTTATGCCATCTCCTTTGAGCAATTAGGTTGACTCCCATATATTTCTACTACAAATAATGTTACAACAAACTTATGCATGTTTCCTTTATATTGTTGGAGGTGTACAAGTCTGTTCCTGGAAGCAGGATTGCTGAATCAAACCATAAATGCATGTGTAGTTTTATTAAACATTACCAGATTCTCCATTATAGTTGTGCCATTTTGCATCCCATACCCAATGTATTAAAGTGCCCGTTTGTCTACAGCTTCACTGACAGAGCATGTTGTTAAGCTTTTGATTTTTCCAGTGTGATGGGTAAGACATAGCTCTGTAATTTTAATTTGTGTTTATTTCATTTTATGCCACTGAGAAGCTTTTCATATATTTATGGGCCATTTGTGTGTGTCTTTTTGGAACTATCTATATTCTGAGAGGACTTTAGATGTTCTTATGATCAGAGGACTTATGTTGTGCTTTTAGTCACTGTCATTTCCCAGTGTTCAGAATCACTGACATCAGATGAGTCTCATCTTTCAAACCATGTGTTATCCCATTTGGATTTAACTTTTCTTTATTTTTAATATGTGCATTTCAGTTTTATATGGTTTTAATCATGATTTGTTTCCTATTGCTACTTCTAGGTAAAATATCATCTGCGTTTTGTTAGGATACAGAGATCTTTGATATGGCCAGACAGGCTGGGCTGGAAGACATCCTTACTCTTTCCCGTTTATCCCTCTGTAGGACCCAGAAACGCAGATCATGACGATGGAGGAAGTCCTGGTGAGCAAATTGTTAAACATCCTTATTTCATTATCTCAGTTGCATATTAACCTACACATACGGTTATATGTTTGTTTTATACATGTATATACCCGTGTGTTTATGTGTTCTTAACTTTAATTTTTCTAATTAAATTTATATTTTATCAAAACTACTTTCAATCCTATACATTAGTTGTGATTTAGTGTTTTGCTTTCAAAATACAAACACCTACATGTGTTGGTGTCACTTGCCTATTCATGTCTATATATAAGTTTATTGATTTGACCTAAAGGTTTTACAATTGTGTTAATTTTTAATTCAGATTTTTATTTTGAAAATTATCTTACATGAAAAACCCTTGATTTGGAATTTGGATTTACCAACTCTCTTGAGATTTTTATCTTTAGCAAATATTTATAGAAGAAAAAAGCTGTGCACATTCTAGCACAAGGAACAAAAGTTGGAAACAACTTAAAATCAGTAAAAGAATAGATGAGCCTATTCGTCATTAAAAATAATCTTTACAGAGTCTACTAAGATGGAATTTAAGTTTAAGGATTAAACTGAATCAGTACATACATGTAATTAAATAGGTAGTTGGAGATGGGTGGGGATTCTTCCAGGCAGTGAAAGTAAAATCATGAACACATACAGGACAGGATGCCACATTCAGGGAACTGCATGGCCTTTTTTTGTTTTCTTTATTTATTAGCTAGAATGCAGAGTGCATGTGAGGCTCTTAGAAATGAAGTTAGGAGGCAAAAAGGTCATTAAAGACCTGGTGTGTAGGTGAAGGAGTATGAAATTTCTCCTGGAAGTTATGAGAGACACAGGTTATAGCAATATTTAGCATTAATGGGAGAAATGATTTAATATGGTAGTGGATGCGTATCTTCAAGTGATAATACTCATAGTTTATCTTTGGTTTTTGTTGTATCTGTTGCTGAGCAAATAGTGCTGTGGCCTATGTTTCACAATTTATATGATAATTCTATAAATGATCAAGATATTTCAGAGAATGACTTTTCTCAGATGTTGGGATTTTATTTTGTTACTTCATTTCTCAACTTCAAGTAGCACAATACTTGAGAACAAGCAATGTATACCCTTAGATTTCCTTAATACCATGCTATTTGGGGGGAAATGTTAGAGAAGGAAGGATGAAGGACTGAATGCTAGGTAAAAAAAGGAGGACAAAGGTACAAAGACTAAGAAAGATTGGCAGGGAAATGAGTAGAAAATTAAGATAATCTATTACATGAATCAAGGGAGGAATGGAAAACTGTGCTTAATTTTTCAGTTATATTACCACAAATGAACTCTTGTAATATTTTAAAGTTTAAAACAACAATCCCTCCACAGAACAGTTTCAAGTAATGTAACACACATTTTATTTAAATATCTATTTAAAGATTTATATTTATTCAGGAGTTCCGTGTTTTTTCAGATATTTTGTTGGCTCCAAATTTTGAAAGTATCTTTTTCCAACTTTTGATTTTATCTATGCTGTTCTTTATTGAAATAGCAGAAGTCTTTAATTTGATGTAATTTAGCATATTTTGGCCACATGGTCTTTTTCAGGGCATTTGTTTAAGAAGTCCATCCCTACTTCTAAGTTCAAAAATATTCTTCTACTATTTCCTTTATTGTTTTTCCTTCTATGATTTGGTTGTTAATCCACGAGGAAAGAGTTCACGTTTGTATGTAGTTTGGGCTAGGGATTCAGTATTGGTTTTTTTTTACCACAGAGAAGAAAACAGTTTTCCCAAAACTGTTTAAAATAATGTCCTAAAATTCTCTTTTTTTTTTCTATTAGTCTGTTTTTTTTTTAGATTCTTTATTTTTTTATTTATTTGAGAGAGAGAGAGAGAGATACAGCAACAGAAATAGCGAGAGAGAGCATAAGCAGGGAGGAGAGGGAGAAGCAGACTCCCCACTGAGCAGGAGGGCAACAAGGGGCTCGATCTCACAACCCTGAGATCATGACCTGAGCCAAAATCAAGAGTTGGATGCCCAACTGACTGAGCCATCCTGGGTGTCCCTGAGAGTTCTTTAGATTTTCTTTCTTTTTTTTTTTTTTAAAGATTTTATTTATTTATTTGACAGAGAGAGAGAGATCACAAGTAGGCAGAGAGTCAGGCAGAGAGAGAGGAGAGAGGAGGAAGCAGGCTCCCCGCTGAGCAAGGAGCCCAATGCGGGCCTCCATCCCAGGACCCTGAGATCATGACCTGAGCCAAAGGCAGAGGCTTTAACCCACTGAGCCACCAGGCGCCCCAGTCTTTCTACTCTTAAACCAATATAGTATTACTATTAGAGTGGTTTTGTGTACTGCGTCTTAATATCACCCAAGACCCAAAAAAACTCAAATTATGGAACCAGCAGATAAGAACTTGTTGTAAGGTGGCTATTATAACTATTCTCAGTCATCGAATTAAAAGAAGTGTACAATGAAAGAAGTGGTAAGTCTCAACAGAGAATTAAAACTATAAAAAACTATAAAAAAAACTATAAAAAACTATAAAACTATAAAACTATAAAAAACTAAAAAAAACTATAAAAAAGGGAATAAAACAAAGTCTAGAATTGGAAAATATAGGACAGATTTAATAGTGAAGGTAACAGAAGAAAGAGTAAATGAACTTGGAACAATAAAATGTATTCAGTTTGAAAAACAAAAAAATTTTTATTGAAATGTGGGGCAATACCAAAAGTTCTAACATATGTGTAATTAGAGTCTCTGATGGATAAAAGAGAAGAAAGCAGAAAAAAGTATGTGTAGAAAAATGGCTTTAAGAGCCTTAAATATGATTAAAGGCGGTAACCATAAAGTGGCTGGAGCAGTATACAAATATCTGATAAAACAGATTTCAAACAAAGGGTCAATTTGTCAGGAGGATATAACAATTATAAATATGCATGCATCTAATAACAGCTTCAAAATACATGAAGCAAAAATTGACAGAATTAAAGGGAGAATTAGGCAATACCACAGTTGTCAATGGAGATATTAGTATCCTTCTCTCAGTAGTTGACAGAACATCTAAACAAAAAAATTGTAAAGAAATAGATGATATGAAGAACGTTTTCAGTTTCCCTGAATTGATTGACACAGAGCAATTACTCAACAGTGGTAGAATACACATTCTTTTTAAGTGCACATGGCATTTTCACCAGAATAACTCATAATGAGTTAAATAAATCTTGTTGAAATTAAAGACTGAAATCATATAGAGTGTAATGAGTCAAAGAAGTCACAAAGAAATCAGAATATATTTTAAATTGAATAATAAGAAAACCTGACATGTTAATATTTGGGAGCAAAACCAGAGGAATATAGCTAAAGCCATGCTTAGAAATAAGCTTATAGTTTTAAATGTTCATATTAGAAAAATGGAAAAGTGCAAAATTAATTATCAGAGTTCCAATTTTAGAAAATGGATAAAAACAAATTAAAATATAAGTTGTCTTTTGTATGGTTGCTTTTAAGTTGTATGGTTGACATGGAACAATTTTTCTTGAGGGCCATTCTGCTTACTCTGTGGAATTTATCTGTGATTCTGAGCTTCATTTCTGTATTCACATTTCCAAGTCTTATTATTAAATATTCTAATATTTAATTAAATCTGCATTCTTTTTGTAAATAAAGATTACATTAGCAAGCCTACCGCTGTTATTAAGTATATTTAATTTTGGGAAGATGTGAATCAGATTCAGCTGAAGACATATCCCTTACATCTATGTCAAAACTCTGATATGTTCTCAGGGTAATTATGTGCATTTAGCCTTGATACACCAGTAAATTTGGGTTCTGTAGGTGATAAACTATGACTTACTTGAACTGCCATGTTATTTATGTATCTGAGCGGTTCTTTAGTCTATTTGACAGTGTTTGTTTTATCATGCAGGGTACATCAGAGAAGGGTTCCTGGCTGTACAGCATGCCTTAGATAAGGCCATCATGCTGTATCATGAAAGCAGTGCTAGCCAGAAACTGTTTGATAATATCAGTATCTTTATACAGAGATTTCCACACCCAGCTTATTCTCATGATGGATTAATTTGGATCACTAGTCCCTTCCTACCTTTGATGTTCATACTGATGTTCTCTCCAACTGTACTTTCCATCATGCGATCCATTGTCTGGGAAAGGGAAAAAAGATTGAAGGTAATCTCAATTTCTTTTCTTGTTTCAAGTTCTTATTAAATTCCATTTATTTAAATTTATTTAAATTCCAGTTAGTTAACATATAATGTAAAATTAGTTTCAGGAGTAGAATTTAGAGATTCACCACTTATATACAACACCTGGTGCCCATCACAAGTGCCCTCTTTAATCCCCATCACTCATTTAACCCATCCTACCACCCACCTCCCCTCCAGCAGCCCTCAGTTTGTTCTTTATAGTTAAGAGTCTTTTTTATGGTTTGCCTCTCTCTTTTTTCACCCCTATGTTCATTTGTTTCTGTAAAACTGTTTTTAGGCCTGCGGGGCTCTTTTGTATGGAGAGTTGGACTATTTCTGCATATTTATCATTAGTGGGTAGTTGTTACATCCCAGTAGCAGAAAACATAAAATGAGAAAAGTGAATACTGATGCCACTTAACAGTTTTTCAAGCTGGCAGAATTTCAGAGAGAAGATTGTCTCTTGGGAGCAACAGGAAGAGAAAACCTGAAGGCATGCAGGGAGACAAAAAGGGTCACTGGAGGAATTTGAAGTCTTTAATAACTAGAGTAACAGTGAACAGCTCCTGGCTAAATTAACATAAAACCCCACATCTTAGGCCTTTACCTTGATACCTGTTACCCTGAATAATGTCTGGGTCTCAACAAAAAAATTATTAGGCACATCAAAAATTAAGAAAAAAACATAGTCCAAAGAGGCAAATCAGTCATCAAAATCAGACACAGGTAAAACACAAATGTTGGAAATATCAGACAAGGAATTTTAAATTACTATAATTAATCATTTAAAGGCTCTAAGGGAAAGGTATATGTGTCCAGGATCATCAAGACAGCCCCTAATATCTGAAATTCTCTAGAAGGACTAGTGGGACTCAGCATATAGTTAATGCTCACAGCTAGGAATTATTATAGTGGTATAGCAAGTGAACGTAGCTGCCTCAGAAGAGGATATGACACAGGCAAAGCCTGGAGGAATTCACCTATAGGCTTCTTCAGTTAACCCCACAAGATCTCACACAGAGCACACTCTTGCCTCAGCAATGAAAATCCAGCAGTATGTTTGTGATGTTCATGTTCAGGGGAGCCCATTAGAGATTTAGTACCCAAGGTTTTCATGGGGACTGGTCATGTAGACACCCTTTACCTAGCATGTACCAAAATTCCACACTCCTAGAAAGCAGGTATTCAGCATAAACCATAGTGTTTGTACCAACAGTTTTGGCACAGTCACTTACCCTTATCATTTAGGGAAAGTTTTCTATCCGTGTAGGGAGCAGTTTACCAACCAAGTTCCCATATACCAGCCAAGGGCCAACTTATAAATATGCCTTTATTTTTTTAATTAATTTATTTTTTATTTAAATTTGATTAATTAACATATAGTGTATTATTAGTTTCAGAGGTAGAGTTTAGTGATTCATCAGTTGCATATAACACCCAGTGCTCATTACATACCTTTCTAAAAATAGTAGTCTCAGACCTCTTTTGTTAACTCTTTTCTACACAGTAGGTAACATGCAAGATCAGATAGGTAATGTTATCAGACAGATCAAAACTATTAAAAGGAGTCAAATAGAATTTCTAGACATAAAAAAACATGCTAACAAAAATGAAGAATGCTTTTGATTGGCTCATCTAGACTTGAGGAAAGAATCATAGAATTGAATATGACAGTCGAAATTACACAAACTGAAATGGAAAGACAAAACAAAAATATAAAATGTAAAATATAAATGTAAAATATAAAAACCCAGAATAAAGCATTTAAAAAGTGTAGGACAATATAAATAGTATAACTTATACATAATTTAAATCCCAAAAAAGGAGATAAGAGAATAGAGCCAAGAAATAATGGCAGAGAATTTTCCAAATTTAATGACAGACATCAAATCACAGGTCTAAGAAGCTCAGAGAACACACAGCAGGAAAAATAACACACACACACACACACACACACACACAGGGTATATTCAAACTGTTGAAAATTAAAGCCCAAAAAGAAAATCTTGAAATCAACTAGAGTAGGGATAAAGACATGTTGCCTACAAGGAACAAGCATAAGTATAGTTAACCTCTAGCATACAGTTGGATTAAAAAAAAATAGATGCATTTCTCTTATACTCTGAGAATAAGAGTATACTTATTCATTATAAGTATACTTATTATACTTCTTCATCTAGAAGTAGAGTATAATGGAAAAGAGAGATTAATATTTCAAAGTTTAATTTAATTTAATTTTTTTATTATTATTTGCCCCAGGGGTACAGGTCTGTGAATCATCAGGCTTACACCTTTCACAGTATTCACCAAAGCACAAACCCTCCCCCAATGTCCATAACCCATCCACCCTTCAAAGTTTAATTTTAGATGTTTTACCTTTTGATCCATTACTAGGTGTAGTAATGAAGAAAGATCTCTGAACTCAGAAGAAGTATATTTTAATGCCAGCTAACTGCATAATTTTGAACAGCACACTTTCTGAGCCTTGACTTTTCTTATTCATTACATGGAGATGATATTAACCATTTACATAGGTTTTTATGGAAATTTAAATAGAAAAATATATGTAAGTGGTATTAATTGCTGATACATGTAATATTTGATTTGTGTTGACTTTCCTACAGGAGTACCAGCTTACAATTGGATTTAAAAACTGGATCATCTGGGCTGCCTATTTCTTCACATTCTTCTTTTTTTATATCGTTATTATCTCTATGATATGTATTTTATTCTCTGCCAAGGCAAGTGTGTAATTTCATGCTACCCAGTAAAAATACCATGAGTCACATATGTAATACTGGTTTTTTAGAAGCCAGTAGAAATTTTTAAAACCATAAAGAACAGGTGAAATTATGTTAATGATATTTTAAATTTAACCTGATATGTACAAAATATTATTTGAATATGCAAACAATTTAAAAATTAAGAGATTTTTTACATTCTTTTTTTATATTTTATTTATATTATTTATTTATTTGAGAGAGTGAAAAATTTATTTATTTGAGAGAGAGAGCAAGAGGGAGCACAAGCATGGGCCGGGGGAGAGGGAGAAGCAGACTCCCCTCTGAGCAGGGAGCCTGACACAGGGCTGTATCCCAGAACCCCAGGATCATGACCTGAGCTGAAGGCAGATTCTTAACCAACTGAGCCTCCCAGGCAGCCCTACATTTTTTTGTACTGTCTTCCTACTCCAGTGTGTGTTGTATATTTACAGCACATCTGAATTCATATGCTATATTTTCATCAGAAGTACTTGATCTGGAGGCACCTGGGTGGCTCATTTTGTTGAGCATCTGCCTTTGGCTCAGGTCATGATCTCAGGGTCTTGGGATCAAGCCCCACATTGGGCTTCCTGCTAGGCAGAGAGCTGGCTTCTCCCTCTCCCTCTGCCTGCTGTTCTGCCTACTTGTGCTCTCTCTATCAAATAAATAAATAAAATCTTTTTTTTTAAAAAGTCTTCTTTTAAAAAAAAAGAAAAAATACTTGATCTGTATTAGACACCGCCTTCATTTTTCAATTTAAATCAAGATAACTAAAATTAAATGAAAATAAAATTTAGGTCCTCAGTCACACTAGCTACATTTTAAGTGCTCAATAGCTACGTGTGTTTAGTGGCTTCTGTGTTTGACATCTTAGTTCTTGCTGATTACAGCCTGCCCTAACTATCCTTTGGGAGGCAAAAGATAATTATACTGTGAACTGGTTGGTCTCAGGTGCCAGGAGGATGAAATATAGATTTTATTTATTTCTGCTATAGCGCAAACTTAGAGCCTGCTCTATCTCTGAGAAAAACATAAACCCTTCTGTAAGAAATAAGTTACTTAGTTTACTTTCATCTCATTGAGTTTCAGTCACTGAGCAGTGATCTACCACATTAGCGCTGTCATTTGCTCCCTCTTTTCTTATGTTTATGTGACAGTACTTGGTGTACCTTACCTGATGTCATAATTGGTTTTTTGTAGATTTTCAGTGATCCTATCTTTCGCTTCAGTGACGGTAGTTTCATCTTTGTCTTTCTTATGTGTTATGCCATTGCTTCAATATTCTTTGCCTTTATGGTTAGCACATTCTTCAATAAAGGTAAGTCTAAGACTCATTCTATAACAGATTTTGGGAGTATTTGATTATTCCACTGTAATTAATGTACAGTGTTATATTAGTTTCAGGAGTACAATATAGCGATGCAGTAATTATGTACATTACTCAGTACAAATCACGATAAGTATGCTATTAATCCCCTTCACCTGTTTCATCCATCCCTTCAAAAGTTAAAAATAAAGCTACCTTATGATTCAGTAATCACACTACTGGGTATCTATCCTAAAATACAAAAACACTAATAAAAAGGGATACATGCACCCCTATGTGTATTATTTATTATTATTTGTTATATTATAATTATATACACAATATATAAATATATAATATAAATATATAATATAAATATATAATATAAATATATATTAAATATATAATACATACAATAATATAATTATAATATAATATTTTATTATATATTTTATTATATTTATTATTAGCATTATTTACAATAGCCAAGATGTGGAAGCAGCCCAGGTATCCATCAGTTGATGAACAAATAAAGAAGATGTGGTATCTATATATATAATGGAATACTATTAAGCCATAAAAAATGAAGTCTTGCCATTTGCAATAACATGGATGGAGCTAGAGAGTATAATGCTAAGTAAAATAAGTGAGTCAGAGAAAGATATATGCCATATGATTTCACTCATATGTTAATTTAAGAAACAAAACAAATGATCAAAGGGAAAAAAAGAGAGAGAGATAAACTAAGAAACAGACTTTTAATTATGGAGAACAGACTGATGGTTACCAAAGGGGATGTGAATGGTGGATGGGGAAAATAGGGGTTTGGGATTAAGGAATACATATATCATGATGGTAAAAAAATAAAATAAAAAATAAAAAGATAAATAAAAATATATAAATAAATAAGTGAAATAACTGCACTGTCATATTCATTACAGCATTATTCACAATAGCCAAACCATGAATGCAACCTAAATTGTCCTTCAGTGGGTGAATGGCTAAAGAAAATGTGGTATATACATTCAAAGGGATATTTTTCTCCCTTACAAACAAGGGAAATTCTGCCATTTGTAAAAATGTTGACCTTAGAGGACATTGTGTTGTGAAACAAGCAAGACGCAAAAGAACAATATGGCATGATGCCACTTATATAAGAAACCTAAAGTAGTTGTTCTTTATAGATGGTATAGAATGGTGGTTGCCAGGGAGTTGGGGGAAGGGAAGCAGGGAGGTATTAGTCAAAGGGTATGGAGTTTCATTATGAAAGATGAAGAAGTATCTTAGAGATCTACTATACAACAATAGTGACTATAATTAACAATACTGTACTGTACACTTAAAACACTTGCTAAGAGATACATTTTATGTTATGTATTCATATCACCAAAAAAATAATAATAAGTAGAGAGAGCAGAGGGAAACTGTGGGAGGTGACAGATATGTTTATAGCATAGATTGTAATGTATTCACAAGTATACACAGGTATATACCCACCTCCAGACTCATCAAGATGTTTACATTAAGTAAGTATGTATAGCTCTTTATGTCAGGTATACCTCAATAAAGTGATTTAAAGAAAGAGAAAGACAGTTTATATCATTGTAATTTGAGTGTTTTTTATGTTGGCCTTATTAACTTTATTTTTGTTTCAAGTTTTTATTTAAATTCTAGTTAGTTAACATATAGTGTAATATTAGTTTCAAAAGTAGAATTTGGTGATTCATCACTTATATATAACAGCTCCTGCTCATCACAGCAAGTGCCCTCCTTAATACCCATCATCCATTTAGCCCATCCACAACCCACCTCCCTCCATTAACCCTCAGTGTGTTCTCTATAGTTGAATCTCTTATGGTTTGCCTCTCTTTCTTTCCCCCTTCACCTGTGTTCATCTGTTTTGTTTCTTAATTCCACATATGAATGAAGTCATATGGTATTTGTCTTCCTCTGACTTGTTTCATTTAGTAGTTCCATCCACATCATTGCACAGGGCAAGATTTCATTCTTTTTGGTGGCTAAGTAATATTCCACTCTGTTGGGGGGGGTGCGGGTGTGTGTGTACACCACATCTTTATGCATTCATCGGTCAGTAAAACATTGGGCTCTTACCATAGTTTGGCTATTGTTGATAATGCTGCTATGAATATTGGGGTTCATCTACCCCTCTGAATCTGTAATTTTTATATCCTTTGGGTAAATACCAAGTAGTACAATTGCTGGGTTGTAGGATAGTTCTATTTTTAACTTTTTGAGAAACCTCCATACTGTTGTCTGGAGTGGCTGTACCAGCTTTCATTCCCACCAACAGTGTAAGAGTATTCCTCTTTCTCCATATCCTTTCCAACATGTGTTGTTGTCGGTGCTGTTAATTTTAGCCATTCTGACAGGTGTGAGGTGGTTTCTCATCATGGTTTTGATTTGTATTTCCCTGATGCTGAATGATGTTGAGCATCTTTTCATGTATCTGTAAGCCATCTGGATGTCTTCTTTGGAAAAATGCCTATTTGTGTCTCCTGCCCATTTCTTAACTGGATTATTTGTTTTTCAGGTGCTGAATTTGATAAGTTCTTTATAGATTTTAGATACTAACTCTTCATCAGATATGTTGTTTGCAAATATTTTTCCCATTCCATAGGTTACCTTTTAGTTTTGTTTCCTTCAACATGCAGAAAACTTTTATCTTGATGAAGTCCTAATAGTTCATTTTTGCTTTCCCTTGTCTCTGACGATATGCCTAGCAGGAAGTTGCTGTGGCCTAAGTTAAAGAGGTTGCTGCCTGTGTTCTCTAGGATTTCAATGGTTTCCTGTCTCACATTGAGGTCTTTCATCCATTCTGAATTTATTTATGTATATGGTTTGAGAAAGTGATCCAGTTTCATTCTTCTGCATGTGGCTGTCCAGTTTGCCCAACACCCTTTGTTGAAGAGAGTGCTTTTTTCCATTGGATATTCTTTCCTGTTTTGTTGAAAATTAGTTGACTGTGATTTGAGTGGTTTTAACTTCCTTCATCAGTGTTGATTTTATATCATCTCAATGATAATATTAACGAGAATTCTTTTTCTAGCCTATAAGATTCCATGCTTATGGACCTAACCATATCTAACTCTCAGTAGTTAGCAACTTATTCAACTATTTTTTATTTTGGGCATCATGATTTAGATTGGAAGCATATGTTTAAAATTTCATAAAGAGCTTTTTATTCTACCCAGTACTTCAGACTCTGCAAACTCTAACAATTATTAGTAATTATTAATAATGGTGGTGTGCATTTATAATTTCTCAAGCCAAGTGCTCATGAATAAATTTTTGTTTAAATGACTATAAATATCCTATACACTAACTGTTAATTCACTTATTTAACACATATTCAGAAGCACATACTGTGTGCCAGACGTTGGTGATACAAGGATGAAAAAAAAAGACAAATACTCTTCCCTCATAGAGCTTATGTTCTATTCCCTATACTATAGTAGAAAAAGTTATTCATTATTTTCCATATTGCTTTAGAGTGACCTTATAATTTCCTTATTTTCAGTCCGTTCAGCTGCTTCTGCTGGAAGTCTCCTATATTTTGCCAGTTTCTTTCCATTTAATTCCATTACTCAATTCTACGGACAGATGACTCTCACCAAGTGTGGAAGTGCATACATTCTACAGGCCAAAATCAAGACAGATAAGCAGGTAAAAGAGGTGCAAAAGCTGAAGATATTCATTGAAACAACATTTCCAGGTACAAAAGCTTAGGCATGACTCTCTCAACTAAGCTTCTGTTGAGCCCTAGTGTTCCCAAACTTTTCACCCCATGATGTAGACTTAAGTAAGGCCCTCAGTCCCTCTTTGTCATTACACAATTACAATGAATGCTTCTCCCTGTGATTCTAACTACATCCTACAATATAATTCTTCCCAGCTATGAAATAATTACTTAATGTACTAATTATCAGCTCCAATATTTAAGATTTCTCCTGGTTACCTTAGTCAAGGTATGTTCAAGAAACGCCAACTAGGTCACAGCGGTGAAGCTGAGCCACGAGGCCAAGCAGAAGCTGCAGCTCCTTGAGGGTAGCCAGTTTGCCATCTTCTGGGGCTTTATTCCTCTCATGATTTACCTGAGATTCAAGGGTGGGGTTGCAGATCCTGGAACGCCTGAACCAACTGTTTTGAGCTAACATTGGAAATAAGGGTTATCTGGATTTGAAAGCAATCAATGGACAGGAACAACATGGAAGGTGTGCGCTCTGGCTGGGATAGAGACGGTTCATCGAGCAGATGTTCACCAGTTGAATGGCACAGGGCTCTTCTCAGATGAATCTGTGGCAGAATGGAACCTCAACTGACTTATTTATCATAGACTATATCAAAATACATGTTTTTTTAAAATGTTTAAAAAAAAAGAAATGCTAACTAGCACTAGCAGCTCTCTTGTCATTTTTCAAGTAGAATTTGTTTGTATGAGGGACATAACTATATATACAACCAAAAAATAAATGTCTGCACAGTGCAGATGTCCTCTCTATGTAAATGACAGGCCACTGTTAGTCAGAGATAACCAGCCTATATGTCCCCATGCCTGTGTCTTCTCTCTGTGGTTAATCATATCCCCATGCTTTGCACAGTGCCTAGCACACAGTAGGTATTCAGTAAACTTCTGCTGAAAGCCAAAAGGGTGACATAGTCAGATTTGCATTTTTTTTTAAGATTTTATTCATTTATTTGACAGAGAGCAGTCACAGTATGCAGAGAAGCAGGCAGAGAGAGGAGGAAGCAGGCTCCCTGCCGAGTAGATGCAGCCTCGATCCCAGGACCCTGAGATCATGACCTGACCGGAGGGCAGAGGTTTAACACACTGAGCCACCCAGGCGCCCTCAGATTTGCATTTAGAAAGACCAATTCACCTTCAGAATTTAAACTAGTGATATATTTTTGGTATCAGTTCCCATACTTGTTGTACCATAGTTGTTGTTTTGGTTTGGTTTGGTTTTTTCCTTAGTCTATGTAATTGCTGGTCTAATTGGCTGTCTTCCTCATTTAAAAATTCCCTTATGGCAAGGACCATATCCTGGAGTAGAAACAAAATTGGAGACTGACCCAGTATGGAAGTATGTTAGGGCTTGGCCAATCAAATTAGGTCACAAAGGGGATGAAAAAAGAAAGTTCAGGTATCTGTCTCCTGTCTGGCTTTCCTGAGATGAAATTCAGAAATTTCAAAATTAACAACAACAAATCCTTCTCCCTCCAAAACTTTTTCATTTTAACTGTGATGGAATTATCAGGATCCTAGTGCCCTAACTCTTTCTTGCTGAGAGGATTATTTTCCTCCCCAAGAAATATAAAAGGGCGGATCTTCAATTGCAGGGGAAAAAATACAGTCAGGAATAAAGTGAAAGAAGCACCTTTTTGCCTTGCAACTTTTCACTGGTGCAAATACAGGGACACAAAACTGACCTGTACCTCTTTCCAACAGTTTTCCTGTTCCCACCTCTGTGCATTTTTATACAACAGGGACAGGGGGATGTAGTCAGCAATGTCACATGTGACTAGAAAAATAAATCTGCAAGCAACATGTCTTTTTTTTTTTAATTAGGAGCTTTGATTTACTCCCTCCTTTGAATTGACTCTAGCCTTTGCTTTGGTTTAAAAAATATATGTGCCTAGATATGGCCCTTGTTTCAACTTACCCCTCACAAAAAGCACCTCTTTCCCCTTTTCAGCTCCCTAAAGCATGAGCACCAAGGGACGGTCCATTACCACATAATTAGCAAGGACTTTACCTGGGGAAAGGTGAGTGTACCAGGCCCTCCCAAAACCACAGGAGGTGTGTGACCTTAGAGTTGGTGGATAATATAAAGCATTGAAATTCAAGCATCTGAGCGATTCTGGACAAACCTGGCCATCAGAGACCATTTCTATTTTTCCCTTTCTTGGGTACTGTGTAAAGTCAATTGTTTCCTTCCAGCTCTTGCCATAGTAGTTTATAGAGCATGGCTTAAGCCTATATTATCTTGGCTTCTTAGTAGTTACTCGTAATTTGAGGGCATAGATAGAGGAGTTCTGTTTCAGGAGGTGTGAGGTTTATAAATTCACAGTATCCTGGAATACTGACATTAACGGGTAGACAGGCAAAACTTTTCCTCTCTAACTGGGATTTATTAGCTTTCTAGGGAGTCTCCAGGTCCATGCAAGGTGGGAGTAAACAGAGCCTTTTCCCCCTTCTAATCAACCCAGTATTTTCCCTCACCTATCCCTTTGAGGGCCTTTAGTAACAGTGATTTTTTTCTGCTGCCTTGAAGGTATTTGGTATCATGAAGTCAATCAAAGATGAATATGGATTAGAAATTTATTTCATGGGCAACCTAGGTGGTTCAGTCGGTTAAGCATTTGCTTTTGGCTGGGTCATGATCCTGGAGTCCTGGGATCGAGCCCCATGTCAGGCTCCCTGCTCAGTAGGGAGTCTGCTTCTCCCTCTCCCTCTGCTCCTCCCCGCTTGTGTTCTCTCTCTCACTCACTCTCTCTCACTCACTCTCTCTCAAACAAATAAATAAAATCTTAAAAAAAAATTATTTCATTAGATCACGCTGGAGCAAATATTCCTGGCCTTGCCCAAACCGAAACAAACAAACAAACCTAAATTATAAAGACAATTGAACAGTGGTTCCAACTACCACCTGACACCTCCCCACCAGCCTTCGGTATATAAAAATGACCGTAAGTTTTCTGTCCTTTGTGCTTTGTGTTTGAGCAACAAAAAGGTAAAGATATATACTCCTGCTATATCCTAATTACTACACAGGGGAGAGGCTAGGCTGGTGTTCCCAGACTTTATGACTATGCACAAGATTCACCTGGGGGACATTTCTTTAAAATGAAGATTCCTGGAGTCCAAACCCAGTAGATTCTGATTCAGTCAGAGTGTTGGAGAACCCAGGAATCTGCATTTTAACAAGT
Organism: Ailurus styani; assembly: GCA_002007465.1. Classification (NCBI taxonomy): domain Eukaryota; kingdom Metazoa; phylum Chordata; class Mammalia; order Carnivora; family Ailuridae; genus Ailurus; species Ailurus styani. The sequence goes on along the minus strand of LNAC01000228.1, from coordinate 2,033,253 downwards.
ACGCCACAGGATTCCGTTGCGTGTTTGGCTTTGGGGCAAAAAATGGGCTAGGCCTTCCAGGGAATTCTCAAATTAAGGCTTGCAATTTTAACACCTAAGAAGTCATTTTTTATTCTTGGGAATTTTTCCTGACAGTACAAAATACTACCAGGTGACAGCATATTTTCAGTCACATCAGCATTCAAATAAGACTTCTAGTAAAGCTATAATGAAAGCAAGATAAATGTTTTTCTCTTTCCTTTCTTTCCCAACTTACCAGTGTCAAGACCTCCTTGCCAAAGTAGCTTTGGCTACTTGTGTCATAAAATAATTTAAAGGAAGTTACATCAGCCTAATTTGCTTCTACAGTTTCGGATTTTTATTGATATCGTGAGGTCTAAAGTAGACATCCTAAGAAGTAGAGCACTGGCATCTAGACTTTCTCAGGAAAGTGTTCATCCTGAGGTCTCTTGCTTTCTTGTCTTTGCAACCTTATGACCCAACTGATGTCACTTGGGTTCTCCCCTTTTCATCTGATATCAACCAATAAAGGTGCATAACAAACTTACTTAGATCCCACATACAACTAAGAGAAAGGTGAAAGGCAGTTTTTAAGACAAAAGGGATGTGTTTCTGTTTAATAAAATGCACAAACCCAGGGGACGCCTGGGTGGCTCAGTCGGGTAAGCGTCTGCCTTCAGCTCAGGTCCTGATCCCAGGGTCCTGGGGTCCAGTCCCATATCAGGCTCCCTGCTCAGCGGGGAGCCTGCTTCTCCCTCTGCCTGCTGCTCCCCCTGCTTGTGCTCGAGTGCTCTCTGACAAATAAATAATCTTAAAAAAGATAAAATAAAATGCACAGATCCAAGAGATAATGGGAAAATAAACGTTAACCTGAGCAGCATTGACTTCAGATCTTGACCGCTTAAGTAAGGTATCAAAAATAACCATGTCCCTGGCCCCTGCACAATTTAGTGCACTAATTTAAAAATTAGTGATTTAAAATGTAAACTCTTTATTTTAAAAAATGTTAAATAACCATGCTGCCCCCAATTATGATTGTAGCCACCTTAAACGTTTATAAGTCATACTTCTCTCCACTAAGGAGATTAAAATCAAAGAAAGGTAAAATGTTGATTCTGGTTGAAACTGGGCATTAGGTAAATGGGAGTTCATTATACTAACCCTTTAACTTCTATTTGTCTGAAAATGCCAATAATGTTTTTTCTTTCATCTAGTTAAGGAAGCTAAAATATGAGTAAAAAATTAATTATCAATAAAAGACAGTAAAGTTCCAAGAAGGGAGAAAAAAACTCCAGGCTATAGTGGTATTTGCCTGAAACGGATTCTGAGAGGAACAGGGAAGGAATGCTGACCATCAGAGTAATGGGTTAAGAGGAGCCATGATTAATGCCTTTGGCCCTAACAGGGCAAGGTGATGTTCCCAAGTTCAAACTACTTTCCTGGGGCACCTGGGTGGCTCAGCGTTAAGTGTCTGCCTTAGGCTCAGGTCATGATCCCAGGCTCCTTGCTCAGCGGGGAGTCTGCATCTCCCTCTCCCTCTCCCTCTGCCTGCCACTCCCCCTGCTTGTGCCTGCGCTCTCTCTCTCTCTCAAATAAATGAATACAGTTTTAGGGGGGGAAAAAAACCACTTTTCTAGAGTCTGTTTTGCCCCCACTCAAGACTCTTACTTATGACTTTCCTCCTGACCCACCTCCACAACCCCACACATCCACACCCACCTAACTGCAGCTCAAGGCAGGAAGTTGGGCTCCTCCGAGTCACATTTGACTCTACAGTAAGGAAACTGACAAAACTTTCCAGCAATGTACTCCTCTAGTCTTCCGTGTCTATTCTCTTCCTGACTGTTCATTTTCTCTCCCAGGGCTTGCAATGTCTTCTATGCAGAAACAGTTTCAAGGACCTCATCTAGCATTGTGGCAGAAATACGACACAAGCTGGTAAGGCCACCTGGAGAAATTTCTAGGTTTTCTGTCACCTACACTCTTGTTTTTATGCTAGTCTGAGTTATGGGTATTCTAAAGGAGGAAGAGATTTTAAAATACACTTAACAAGCAACAGTAATGAGCCTCATCTAGAGAATGACCTTCTTCCCTCCCTCTTTTCTCCTTTGTTTTGTATCCTCTTGGTCACCCACTTTCTCCTTCCGTGTCTTCCATTCTCAGCTCTTTTACTACTTCCCTCCATTATGGGGACTTACTACTTTTAGCATTAATTATTCAAAGGTACAGGGAGTGACAACACAATATGAGAATTGGAGCTCATGGATCCAGCCTCTTCTATCACCATAATTATGTAATTAGCCATAAGACTGGTTGGGAGCTGAAGAAAAGCATTAAGTGGAAAAGGTACAACACCTACCAACACCACACATGTTAAAATGGCATCCCATCTCAACTACACACACAGCTTCCTCCTCATAGAAGCAGCAATCACTAAGGTAGGTAGGACACTGATAAAAAGTGTTCCGTCGGTCCACAAGATGGCAGTCCTACTTTGGACTGTACAGCTTAATAGGAAATTTTGCAGTGGTGCAAAATACAAATACACTTAGAATTTTATTTATGTAGCTGATGTCATGAATTATATTTCAGTTCCTACCACATTTGAACAGAATTTTTTGTTTGGGTCACAGTTATGTTTTGAGGTGTGGGTGGTACAACTGAAGAATTAGGGAACATTCTAAATAGGGGTGTGTGTGTATCCTATCTACCCTGAACTGTTGCATGAAGTTTTAAAGACTGGACTCTCAGGTGTGCAACTAATTTGGGGGTAAAGCTTAAAAAGTACTGGAAACAGAGGTTTATGTCCCATGTTAATGAATTTGAATTTTATCCTGAAAAACATGGGGAATCACTGAAAAATTTTAAGCAGGTGGGCGACTTGATCAGAGCACTGTTTCCCCAACCTCACTCACTGGTATAACACCTGCATGATTTTTGCCATATCTATCACCAATAGTTTATTTAGGGTTGTTTAAACCTACTTTTATTCTTTTTGCAAATGTATTTAAAGAGGAAGTTCATTACCAGCATTGCTTGTCATAATATTCAAAATAAATATACAACTATTGAAATGTAAGAGTGTTCATTTATGAACAACTTAAAAGCATCTTATGCACCACTAGTGTTAAATCTGCCACACTTTGGGTCACTTCTCCTGTGTGGTATGGACTGAGATGGGCGCCCCCTGAAGGCACAGAAATTGGATTTGCACCAGATTCTGAATGGCCAGGTTGGGTCTTAGATGTCGCCTGAAATCCTGTTAGACAGTTATAGGAGTGAAGTAAATCAGCCACAGGCCAAAGAGTTCGACCTAAGTTTGTCTATGCCTTGTAAATGTCTACAGCACCACCACCCCTTCTGAAATTTTAATGTGCATATGAATCTTGTAAAATGCAGATTTTGATTCAGTATGGAGATTCTGCATTTCTAAATCCAAATGGTATTGATGCTGCTGGTTTCCCAACCGTGCTACAGTAGTCTGTAAGTTCCTTAAGGGCAAAGACCACGCCTTAATCTTGTGTCTGACACAAGGCGATTTCACGGTTAATACTCGTTGAAAGTGAACTTTCCTCCCCCGGAGAGTGACATGACTCCCAGTACTCAAGTTTCAGCTCAGAAGTACCCCCAATACGCACGCCCTACTCTTCAAGACATGTTTTCTCATATGGATATTATAGTTAGGTTTTTGCTTTCTACGTAGCCCCAGCCTAGAATGTAAGGTTCACGAGAGCAGAGACCCTAGCGGGTAGGACTGCCTCGGTTTCAAGATTCATCCTTTTGTGTCTCCCGCCGGTTCCAGGAGTCAGAGCAGCGAGTTCATTGGACAAGGCCTCTACCCTCATACAGCTAATGATCTAGTGAGGACTTTAGCAAGCAAGAAGCAGTCATGCCCGGCTTCGAAGCCCAGGTGTCTGCAGAAAGGAAAATAGATCAGGAAGATCGTCCTCCACAGCGCCGGATCTCCTCCACAGCGCCGGATCTCCTCCACAGCGCCCGATCTCCTCCACAGCGCGCAATCTCCTCCACAGCGCGCGATCTCCTCCACAGCGCACGATCGCCTCCACAGCCCGCGATCTCCTCCACAGCGCCGGATCTCCTCCACAGCGCGCGATCTCCTCCACAGCGCCCGATCGCCTCCACAGCCCGCGATCTCCTCCACAGCGCGCGACCGCCTCCACAGCGCCCGATCTCCTCCACAGCGCCCGATCTCCTCCACAGCGCCCGATCGCCTCCACAGCGCGCGACCGCCTCCACAGCGCCGGATCGCCTCCACAGCGCCCGATCTCCTCCACAGTGCGCGATCGCCTCCACAGTGCGCGATCGCCTCCACAGCGCCGGATCTCCTCTACAGGCCAGCAGGGAGCCGCGGGAGGTGGAAACCGGGGAAAAGGGGCTGTCTCATTGGACAATCCGGATCGGGAGACTCCAAAGTGGCGGGGTGGGGGGTGTGATGGGCTGCCCTAGACTAAGAGCAGGGTTACAGAGTGGGGGATATAGGATATCGGGCCAGGACGAGAATTCAAAAAGTGGCAAAATAAGTAATCTTCTGCGCATTTACTTACAAAACTTTGCGTCGGCCTATTCTGCGTCTTGGAGGAATTGGACTGGCCCAACCTCCACCATGGAGCAGTCGAGCGCGGTCCGCATAGAGAGTCCTCTTCACGTAGAAGGCGTGGGAAAGGGCGCGCGGGGGAAGCTGGGAAACTCCTCTCGTCGGCCACCATCTTGCTTTCCTTTAAGCCGGCAGTGACCGTGGATTAGAGCAAGCCTGAGCCATGAAGCTGCTAAGCAGAGCCGGGTCCTTCTCGGTGAGCACAGCCGGCGCGCATGGGGCACGGTTGGGGAGCAGTTTGTCAGCAAGGTGATACGGACCGGAGGCTTGGTTTGGAGCTCCGGGGCCTTGGGCTTCCGTCTGCCCTTCAGCCGGACTCTGCGGTCCGAGTGGTCTGCAAGCTGGGTGGGTCGGGCACTGGAGGCCCAGCTCATGCTACGAGCAGAAGAGACCTAACGCCGGAAAACGTGAAGAGAACAGGGAAAGGGCTTGAGAGCGGCGGTGAAGCGACTCGGTGGCGAGACCGCTGAAGGTCACTGCTGCACTCGTGTGCCCGAGGAGGAAACCACGAGTCCTGGGGGGCAGGAGGCCGGCGTAGACCTACCCCTCCACCCTCACCCTGTCAGCTCTGGTCTCTGCTGCTTAGTCTATCACGGAGCATCAGTTTCCCCAACGGTTAAGTGAGCTTATGAGTAAAATCTTCGGGAAGAAATAAGTTAATGCCTATATAGTGCTTATCACGGTTGTAGAACTTATTATGGTTCCGTGCCAGGATAACGTGTTTTTCTTGATGTCTTGTTAGAGAATTCAAGGAGGGGCTCTTTGTCGGCCCTCGGGAGCTGCTTAAGACGGCTGCTCCAAGCCCAAGCGAAACAGTTGTCACTAGGGGCGAACTCCTCAAATGTCAGTGTGCTACCGCTATAGAGTGGTGTTTATCAAGAGGGGAAGTGAGGAACACTTAAGAATCTCAGCTTGGCCAGTTTTGCCCCCAAGGATTAGTTAGCAATATATGAGTACATTTTTGGTTGTAACAGCCTGTGGGGGAGTGCCGCTGGCATCTGGAGTCCAGACATGCTGCTAAATATCCTACAGTGCACAAGCATATCCCCTCCACGACAAAAAATTACCTAGCCCAAAATGCCAGTAGTATCTGGGTTACTAGGTAACCAGTAACCTGCTAGACAGAGGTGCAGAAAAACAGGGAATGGAGTTTCCCTGTGCCTAATGTTGAAATAGATACACTGTGGATTTTTACAAATGGTGGTAATTTAAATTACAGCCTAAATTACCCTTCGACAAACCAGTGATTAACAACGCTGAGACCAGCCTAGTTAGAGTGGCAAAAGACCCCCAGATCTCCTCCATTCCATCCGTCCCAACTTTCCAGTAGATAAAAGAACTCAAAGAACTCAAAGCAGTTGGAGAGGACCAATGTAATCAAATTGCAGTAAACTTGAAAGCAATTATTGTTTCTAATTGTATCACTTACTTTACAAAAGAATAAATGTATACATGTTATTGAAGTTACCCAGTAATTGACAATTATGAGGATAATTCTTCACGGCTGATTTGAATGGGACAAATTATAGTCAGTACATAATCAAAGTTTCACTGCTTCTTGAGGTGAAAGCACCTAAAGCTCCCATGGCAATGGAACTGTAGATGATTCATATTTGAACAGCTATGCTCACATAGCTTAAATTTTACTTTTTAGAAAATCAAAAGGTAAAATCACAAGTAGGGTTAACTATACCATGTCCAGCAAATGAAATTGATGGTAAAATAAAACTAACTGTAATTTATAGTTAAAAAGTACGAATAGCAAGTGAAAACTAGGAGCCAACTCAGTACAGCACTGATGTTGAATATGTAACAACCAGCTCTTCAGGACATCACAGAGTAGGGGCATTACAGCCTCTGATGGGAGTCCTCCAGAAGCTCCAGCAATATGTTCATTTGATTTGGGGATAACATCTCTTCTAATAACCTCGTGAGCCTTAGAATGCGTTCTATAGCATTGTTTATCATTTACCCCCAAAACAATAAAGTTATGCATTTTGGACCCATTGTCCAGCATTTAAGAGGACCCTTTTACCTTTTCAGTGGCTGCATATAATGAACTGAGAATCTGCTGTAGCTGAAACTATTGTTAATCCTAGGATGATATAAATGTGTATTAGTCAAAGAAATAAAAACCCTTGGTTGTGTGGTCTTATTCTAGCATCCAAAAGAGTGAAGATACTGTGCAAAATATTGGGGTCTTGGAGGAATTTTCCTTGGTATACTTTGTCCTTTTTTAAATGTTACTAAAATGATTATAGAGATGAAGTCATTTCACTTGGGAAGTAAACTAAACTAAAACGAGACTCTGGACAGATAAGTGAAGTAGTAATGCTAAAATCTGTAAGTTTATGGATGGGGCAGCCCTACACTTTTTCAAAAAACTCCAAAGAATTAGAGCCAGAAAGAGCCACCTGGAGCTTTAATAAGATAGTTAACAGGGAAAAGAAAATACAGTGGTTTTTTACATTCTAAAAAAATGAACATCTAGGATTAGGTATTCCTTCAGGCGGGCGCCTGGGTGGCTCAGTGGGTTAAGGCCTCTGCTTTCGGCTCAGGTCATGATCTCAGGTATTCCTTCAGGCTCTACAAATCACAAATAGAGATTTAAGAGTGGTTGCGAAATAGTAAGTCAGCTAAATCCTCCCATAATGTTATTTTATCAGTGAACACCTTCTGTTGCTTGAGCACACCAGAATACAAGACACTTTTCTTGAGAGAAATGTGTGTAATCTGTCTTTTTTGTTTTTAGAGGTTTTACTCCCTGAAAGTTGCTCCCAAAGTGAAAGCCACAGCCGCCCCTGCAGGAGTGCCTTCACATCCTCAGGACCTTGAGGTCAGTCCCACTGAGTTGCTCACTGGAACCCATACAGGGCCTTTCTGTCTTTGATAATATAAAAGCATTGATCACATCTCATTCTATTTTCAATACAGTTTACCAAATTACCAAACGGCTTAGTAATTGCTTCTCTGGAAAACTATGCTCCTGCATCAAGAATTGGTTTGTTCATTAAAGCAGGCAGTAGACACGAGGACTCCAACAACTTAGGAACCTCTCATTTGCTTCGTCTTGCATCCAGTTTGGTAAGCATCTTTACTACCTCACTCTGTTCAGGCATGCTATGGTATTTAGATCCTACAGAAAAAAACTATTGTGTGTTTTTTGGCAAACTTCATTTTATAATTCTTAAACTGGAAAAGGGTCCGCTGTTTAGGTAAAAGTTCTTTTTGAATCTAATGACAATTAGACATTAGATTGTGATATAGTGTGATGTTTGCAAACTTGGCATTAAGAAATTACTAAAAACAGTTGTTCTTTCTTTTTCCAGACTACAAAAGGAGCTTCATCTTTCAAGATAACCCGTGGAATTGAAGCAGTTGGTGGTAAATTAAGGTTTGTTAAAAATAGGTAACAGTAAATAAATAGTGAAAACACCAGAAAATATTCGATCATAAGGGAACTTTTCTCTCTTATCAAGGCAATTAAGGATTTGTTAAACAGACACAAGAAGAAGGCTAATGAGTTTAACGACATCAAAATGTAAAACATCTTTATGCCTTAAAGTGAAAAATTCAAGTAACTGGCAGTAAATGTTTGCAACATGCATAACGTGGAGAGGGTTATTTGGAAAATAAAGAACTACAAATTAGAAGACAAACAAATAGACAATGGGTGGACAAAGGATAAGAACAAGCTATTCCCAGAGGCAGAAGCCAGAAACTCTGATTTTTACTTGTAATCACAATGTGATGCCATTACCCATCAGACTTCTATATTGTGTTGGCTGTATTAAGGAAGAGGGAGTATCTTTTCTACGATTAGTAGAATAAATTGATACAACTACTTAGAAAAGGAAAATCTAGTAATATTGAAAAGGAGCATATCTTGCAAATTAAGTTTTCAATCCACATGTGCAAAGATACTGTTTATTTTTGTAAAGCCTTGGAAGCAATCTAAATGCCACTTTCAGGGAAATGGGATAAATAAAGTACAATCTAGTGATGTGATGAGAATAGTACATAGCAGTTAAGGGATGAACTAGATTGTTCCAGTTAAATGTTTTGTGGAAAAATAAGATATTTTTAAGGTATGAGTTTTTTTAAAAAACAGTATGTAGTGCTGTCTTTAAAAGAAGAGGGAGGGGGATGCCTGTGTGGCCCAGTGAGTTAAATGGCTGCCTTTGGCTCAGGTCATGTTCCCAGGGTCCTGGGATCGAGCCCCGAGTTGTGTTCCCTGCTCAGTAGGAACCCTGCTGCTCCCTCTTCCACTCCCCCTGTTTGTGTTCCCTCTCTTGCTATCTCTCTCTGTCAAATAAATAAATAAAATCTTTTTTAAAAAAGCAAGTTATTGCTTGCCATTATGCTTGTCTCTAGAGTGGGAAGGAGGAAGTGAGGTCAGCCAGAGAAGGGTACAAAGAGATCTTCAGCTTTAATTGCCATTTTTTTAAGTTGTAAAATGTACATAAAATTTTAGTGTTACATGCCTTTGGCGTGAAGTGGCATTAAGAAACCATCGCTACCATCCATCTCCACAATGTTTTTAATGTTTTCCCCAACTGAAACTCTAGCTATTAAACAGTAACTCCCCACTCTCTTCCTGCAGCCCCCTACAGTGGCCATTCTACGTTCTATGATTTTGACTTTTCTAGGTTCCTCCAGAAAGTGGAATCACGGTATTTGTTCTTCCAAGACTGACTTATTTCACTTAGCATAATGTCTTCAACGTGCATCCATGTGTAACATGTCAAGATTGCCTTCCTTGAAAATAGTTTCTTAAATATTTTATATTTTGGTTGATGCATATGTGTATTTTTATACTTCAAAATAATTTTTCCAAAGGAATTGGTTGATTTAACAAAGATATAAGGAAAGCTTATTCTTCTGATTTAGATAATTCACTGTAATTTATTTCCAATGCAGTGTGACTTCAACCAGGGAAAACATGGCCTACACTGTGGAATGCCTGCGGGACCATGTGTAAGTACCTGCATGTGTTGAGGACACCTGCTTTGAAAAAAACACTTAGGTGCTCAGTTCTTGTCTTTTTTAATGTGGCCTTCAGACCTCTGATTTTGCTTTTGGGTTCTTACTCAGAAACTGTAGGACATTGTGCTTACCACAAGGCCTAAGACTTAATACTGAGAACATGACATTTATGTAGCATGGACATTGGTTTTAAACTTTTGACTCAAAACTCTCATCTTGATGTCTTCTGTAGTGATATCCTAATGGAGTTCCTGCTCAATGTCACCACAGCACCAGAATTTCGTCGTTGGGAAGTGGCTGCCCTTCAGTCTCAGCTAAGGATTGACAAAGCTGTGGCTTTTCAGAATCCACAGGCTCGTAAGTACATTTTCAGATCCTGTTCAGTTTCTTCTAAGATACTGGGTTTTTGAGGGGTACCTGGGTCGTCCATTCTGTTGCATGTCTGCCTTCGGCTGGGATCATGATCCTGGGGCCCTGGGATCGAGCCCCACATCGGGCTTCCTGCTCAGCGGGGAGCCTGCTTCTCCCTCTCCCTCTGCTGCTTCCCCTGCTTGGGCTGTCACTCTCTCTCTGTGTCAAATAAATAAATGAAATCTTGTATAAAAAAAAGATAATTGGGTTTTTGAGAAGATCAATTTGTAGAGGGAAGAAATTGCCATTGAAATTTTTCTCTGCTTGGGTTTAAAACTGCCTTTTTTTGGAAAAAGTTCTAGTGTCTTATTTATATTGTTCTTGTGTTTCTAAACATTCATATTGTTGATTATTTTTCATCTTTGATAGGATGTAAGTTAATTATAGAATCCCTGTTTCAGAATTTAGAATACAGTGTATTTTCAGTAGTTTGTTTACACCAAACCCAGCAACAGTTCATGATTGCTGCTTGTTATTACTGTTTAGCCACTTACCTTTACTGGATCTCCCCAAAGCAAGCAATTTAATTTTTTTAAAAATAAGAACTTTCTTGGTGTTCATATTTTGTGTTTATGTAATGTTAAATATATAATCTTGACAAGTATGACTAGCAAGACAAATTAGTAAATAAGCACCACTGACTCTTAGAAGTCCTACAGATGTTTGCAAGTGGGCCACTCAGGTCTAAACAGGTGACCAGCTGCAGGGACCCTGCATGGGATGGGCCTCACTCAGAATGCAAGCCTGTCGGGTGTCTGGAACAAAGTGAGAGCTTGGTTTATGTTAGCTAAGATTATTTCACAGTAATACTTTGTTTTACAAAGGAGTATGATCTTCCTTACGCTGGACCTCCACCAAAGAAATACAAAATTGTAGAAAAGATGACTTACGTGTCAATAGTGGCTTCTTCCCTGCTATTAGGTATGAGGTTCCAGCCCTCATCATTTCCACCTGGATAGTTACTAATGTCTCCTGGCCGCTCTCTTTCCCCAAGTCTGTATCTTCACTCCATCTACCACATTACCATTACAGCAATCCTTCTGACACGAAAATCCTTTAAAGGCTTCTTACTGTCTGTGGGATAAAGTTAGCATATATGTTAACTTTCACAGACTGGCCCTTACCCACCTCTCTTCCCTCTTGCTCTACCTTCTTCCCCTCCCAGCAGCAATTTTCCTTGGAATCCGTTGTCATACTTACGCCTCTGTTTTCTCTGCCTGAAATGCCACTCCGTTATCATTCCCCTGGTAAACACCTACCCATTCTGTAAGACTCATTCCAGATTTTGCTTCTGTTACTCCTTTCCAATTCTCACTGCCCTTCCCTTGCACCCCTGCTGCTCTTTTGATCTAGTGCTGACATCACACCCATCATGCTTTATTTTACCATTTTCCCTCTCAATATATTGAGGGCAGGCATTTGTCTTACTCACCTCTGTATTTCCATCACCTAACAGTGCCTGGCATAGGGAGGTTGCCCAAGTAATGAGGAAAGGCACTGACTGAAGCAGGAAGCCGCTACAGTGCCCGTGCTCCAGCGAGGAGTACGCTTTGAACCCTGCAAGCTAGCGATAGGACTTAACGCTGGCACTTTCATGTATCTTCTTAATCTGACAACTCCTCATTACTTAGAGACCGTAGGAGTAAAACTGAGGTAAATGACTTATCCAAGGGCACATGGTACATTGGTGGCAGAACTATAACTAGATTCAGACTTGCTAAAACCCAGGCCATTATACTTTCCAGACGATACCAGGTAGATTAAAGTTAGAGAAGTGGTCAGGTGAGCCCTGGTATATAGAAGCTGCTGTCATTAAATGTCTTACTTTTCGCAGCACATTCAGCTGGCCAACTTCTAAATTTCAAGCCCTCATGACACTTGAATGCCTTAAGGTGAACCAAAATTATATAGTCTAGTTGCTTCCTAGGTTCTAAAACCATTGTCTTATTTGAATTATGTTTCCACAAATACTTCTTTCCTTATTTTATAGATGTCCTGGAAAATTTGCATGCCGCAGCCTACCGAAATGCCTTGGCCAATTCCCTCTATTGTCCTGATTATAGGATTGGAAAAGTGACACCAGATGAGGTACTGATAAAACACATTACATTTTAAAATGTGCTTGTTTTCACATTAAATTGAACATTTATCTGCCATTTTAGGTTTGTTTGTTAATTTTTTTTTATCTTCAAATTTTAAAAATTCACCTGTTGGCTTTATTTTTCCATCATCAGCTTGCCTTTTTTTTAATTAAGATTTTATTTATTTATTTATTTGACAGAGGGATAGAGATTACAAGTAGGCAGAGAGGCAGGCAGAGAGAGAGGAGGAAGCTGGTGAGCAGGGAGCCCAAGCAGGGCTCCATCCCAGGATCCCAAGATCATGACCTGAGCCAAAGGCAGAGGCTTTAACCCACTGAGCCACCCAGGCGCCCCATCAGCTTGCCTTTTTAACTGAAATTCTATCTGAACAATTTTTACAGCTTTTAACTAAAAAAAGTTTTTCTCACAAAAGGGACATGTTCATTTCAGAAAATCCAAAAAACAAGGATAAGCAAAAAAGAAAAGATCTAACATACCTAAAAGCACTGAATGTTAATGCCTGGGTGTGTTTTCTTCTAGACCTTTTTCTGTGTATATTTATCTCTTTTAAATAGTTTATAAGTGTTAAATTTCATCGTCTTTTGACCAAAAGTCTTCCTTCAACACCTCAATATGCAGCTTGGAGTGAATCCACGTCACCTCCCCGTCGGTCATCAGCCTGCTCGCTCGCTTATGGGCCTGCTTCAGCACCTGGCCTTCCTTTGCTTTGCTTACTTTGTTACATATGTCATAGCCATATATGTAACATAAAACTTCACATCCAAAATGTGAAACATTTTGTCAAATGTCAAAGGTATATCAACTGCAAGTGTAGGCGCGTGTATATAATCTTAATTTCCTACTCCTACCATCCTGCAAAAAAATGTTTTATCAAAAAACATTAAAAGACAAATTGGGAACTATCAATACTTGCAGTGTGTGTCTATGACTCATAAGTTAAGGTTTTATTCTCATTTTATTTCTGGTTAGTCGCTAGAGAAAACTGTATATCCTACCCCTTTACTCTTTTATTTCCTGGTTAGAAAACTCGTCACTTATCAATCAACAGTTTAATGCCTACCATTCACATGGCACTTTTTAAAAATCATAACTGATATCATTCAACCTAAACAGTGAACATTTTTCATAAGACTGGTCTCTAATGAGTTTTGAAATTTTTCAGAATTGAAATCATCCATGTGAAGATACATTATTGAGGTAGTTAAAAGAGTATACGTAGCAGGGTGCCTGGGTGGCTCAGTGGGTTAAAGCCTCTGCCTTCGGCTCAGGTCATGATCTCAGGGTCCTGGGATTGAGCCCCGCATCGGGCTCTCTGCTCAGCAGGGAGCCTGCTTCCTCCTCTCTCTCTCTGCCTGCCTCTCTGCCTACTTGTAATCTCTCTCTTTGTCAAATAAATAAAATCTTTTAAAAAAAAAAGAAAGTATACGTAGCAAAACATTTGCCCACAAGGATATCTACTGTAACATTGCTTATAATAGTGAAAAATTAGACACTAGGTAAATTAGACACTAGTTAAATATCCAACTTTAGGGGGCTGGTTAAGTAACTTATTAAGTATCTATGGAATGGAATACTATTCAGCCATTCAAAAATATTGATAGGGAAAAATTCCATAGCATATTTTCAGGTTAGAAAACATAATTTATGAATAGATATACCATAGGGACTCAATTTTTAGAAAATAAAGTGTGCGGGAGGGTGTGTGTGTGTGTGTGTGTATCCTAGAAAGATACTAAGATACTAACCATGGTTACCTCAAAGTTATTAGCATTTTTAAATGTGTCCTTGATCTAAAGGAAATTCTAAAGAAATTGGTGCTAGAATACCGTGAGTGATGGCAGCATTCAGTAGGGGGAAAAAATGTGATTCCACGGTGACTCAAGATGTAGGCACCATTCACTTTAGGGCACAAATTCTGGTAACTTGATTCAGTCACATTACTTTAGCCTAATGATTCTCAACATTATGACCCATTCCCTAGGAACCTTTTTTAGCTGATTTTTTTCTACTCTGCTTCAAAGTGAATTTTTAATGTCACAGATACACTGTTTACATATGTACATGTATATATATTTGTGTTTTATAAATAAAAGGAGTAAAATGTTTTTCTTGCCCCCAAGAGCCAATTTTCACTCCTTGGGAGCAACAGTGCTCCTGTTGAGAATAGGTTTTAGCCCTGCTACTGTAGAATGTTAATAGTACTTTTTAGCTATCTATAGAAAGACGAAAGAAGTTTGCTGCCCATCTGCTAAAATCACATTATAATAAAAATCATAATCTTAGTCTCATTTTTTTCAAATTCAAGCCAGTATGTGCTCGAATTTTTTTCAGGCCATTTTTTAATTCCTTTTTTTTAATACAGCTTTATTGAGATACAGTTCACATGTCATACAGTTCACCTGCATAAAGTGTACAATTCAGGGCCATCTGGGTGTCTTAGTCAGTTAAGTATTCGACTCTTAGTTTCAGGTCAGGTCATGATCTCAGGGTCATAAGATCGAGCCCCATGTTAGGCTCCACACTGGGCATGGAGCCTGCTTGAGAGTCTCTCTCTCCTTCCCCTGACTCACGGGCATGTGCACGTGCACGCTCTCTTTCTCTCTCTAAAATAAAGAAAATCTTAAAAAAAAATAATAAAGCACACAATTCAGTAGTTTTCACTATATTCACAGTCATGTAACCATTACCACATTAAGTCCTAGTTCTTTTAATCAATAGTTTAAAAAATAAAAGCAGTGTAATTCAGCACTAAATAGTCTGTAGCTCACTATGGCATCTTTTATGCGTGAGTGTTTATTTTCTATTGACCTGCAGTTTTAATTTTTTACAGTTTTTTGTATTTATACCGATATAACCTCATAAATGTTCTTAACTTCTTCAGTTGCATTACTTTGTTCAGAACCATTTCACAAGTGCAAGAATGGCTTTGATTGGACTTGGTAAGTTGGGAATTGTTTGCATGTCAGTCTCTTTCTTAAAGAGTAGTCTTTTTAAACTGTAATTATGTGAGCACAGGATTGAACCATATTTGATAACTCAGTCCTTTGTTGATGTCAGACAAGCACTGTGTGATAGGATTTTAATTGGTAGGTTATTTTGTTTTAGCAAACAGAATCCAGCATTTAACTATGTAAACCACTGGCTTTGAGTTTATTACAGTATTTGAAAAATCTATGATAAAGGACAAATAAAGCAATTTTACAAGTTTTTTGTTTTAAAGAAGTATAATTTAATTGAAAATAGGTAAGGGCATGAAAAAACAATTCATGGGGAAAATGTGGATATGTGTGTGTAGCCAGTTATTGTAAAAGACAGCCTCGCCTAATAGTTAAAATTTTAACCCATGAGATTGGCAAAAGTTAAAAGATTGACACTGCCCAGGATTAACCAGGGCATGGAGAAAGTAAGTACTCTCAGAATTGTTGGTGGGAATATAAACTGGTACATTTTTGGAGGTCTATTTAAATATACTAAAATTTTAAATACTGATACATTTAGACCCAGTGATTCTGTTTTTAAGGATTTATCTTACAGAAACAGTTGGTCAAGTTTACAAAATAGTTAGGCAAAGATATTATTTGCAGTATTGTTTTTTGGTTCATTTGTTTTGTAAATAACAGCATAATTGAGGTATAATCCAAATACCATAAAATCCACCTTTTTAAAGTATACAGTTCCATGAGTTTTATTATATTTAGAGGGTGCTGTAACTATTACCACTATCTAATTTCAGAACATTTTCATCATTCCCCAAAAACCCTGTATTCATTATATATTCACTCCTTATTCCACCACCTCCTTGCCCCTGGCAACCACTAAACTACTTCCTATCTCTGTAGAGTTGACTCTCTGGACATTTCATATAAATGGAATTCTACAATTTGTGGCCTGTTTTAACTGACTTCTTTCGCTTGACATAATGTTTCAGAGTCCATCCATACTGTAGCATGTGCCAATGTTCCATTCCCTTTTCTGACTAAAATACTCCATTATTACTTTTTGTTCATCTGTTCATCACTTGGGCATTTGAGGTGTTTTCAAAATTTGGCTATTGTAAATAAAAACGTTCATGTGTAAGTTTTAGAACCACCTGTTTTTCATTCTTCAGGGTATATTATTAGAAGCAAAATTGTCAGTACCTGTGGTAACTGTTGAACCATTTGTGGAACTGGCAGACTGTTTTCCAAGGCAGTTGAAGCATTTGACATTCCCCCCACCCCCACCGTGCACAAGCGTTAAAATATCACTACTTCATCACCAGTACTTATTATTATCCGTCTTTCCGATTATGGCCATCTTAGTGTCTGAAGTGGTATCTCATTCCATTTGTGTCTCCATAATAACTAATAACATTGAACATCTTTTTTGCTTTTTGGGCGTTTGTATATCTTCTTTGGAGAAATGTCTGTTCAAGTCCTTTGCCCATTTTTTGGGTTCTTTTAATTATTATTATTTTTGAGTTACAAGAGTTTTTTATATACTTTGGATACTAAATCCTTATCAGATATATCATTTGCAAACATTTTTTTCCCGGTCTGTGGATCCATTTCACTCTTGAAAGTGTTTTTTGATGTGGTGTGTATACATATGATGGAATATTACTCAGCCATCAAAAAGAATGAAATCTTGCGATTTGCAATAACATGGGTGGAACTAGAGGGTATTATGCTAAGTGAAATATGTCAGTCAGAGAAAGACAATTATCAAATGATTTCACTCATAGGTGGAATTTAAGAAACAAAACGGATGAACATAGGGGAAGGGAAAGAAAACAAAAAGACAAAATCAGAGAGGGAGACAAACCATAAGAGACGCTATAACTGTAGGAAACAAACTGAGGGTTGCTGGAGGGGAAGTGGGTAGGGAGATGGAATAACTAGGTGTTGACATTAAGGAGGGCACATGATTGTAATGAGTGCTGGGTGTTATATGCAACTGATGGATCACGAAACTCTACCTCTGAAAGTAGTACTACACTATGTTCATTGATTTTAAATTTTAAAAAAAGTGTTCTTTGATGCACAATGCAGTATTGTTTTAATAGCCAATGACTAGAAACATGTTAATGTCCATCAAGAAGGGACTGATTAAATAAATGATAGTACATCCATATAGTGGAATTCTTTACTGCCATTAAATGTTTGCTATAGACCACTCAGATATAAATTACAAAAGACAAGTTAGAAACAATAATATGGTTAGAAACACCATTTTAAAAATTTAAAAATGAGGATAATATTAATACAAGTATAAAAAAGTTCTAGGAGTGCCTGGGGGGCTCAGTGGGTTAAGCCTCTGCCTTCGGCTTGGGTCATGATCTCAGGGTCCTGGGATCCAGCCCCGCATCGGGCTCTCTGCTCAGCAGGGAGCCTGCTTCCCCTCCTCCCTCTGCCTGCCTCTCAGCCTACTTGTGATCTCTCTCTCTCTTTCAAATGAATACATAAATTAATTAAAAATTTAAAAAAGTTCTAGATGAGTATGTATTAGTAAACTATAAATGGAATCTCTGGGAGAGTAGCATCAGGCAGGGGGACTCTTGTTTCTTTACTGTTTATTTCTGTAATGACTTGAATTGTATAATCACATTTTTAAAACATGTTTTACAATTTTAAAAATTATGGTTCTAACTTTGTTTTGTTTCTATTGAAATAGGTGTGAGTCACCCTGTTCTAAAGCAAGTTGCAGAACAGTTTCTCAACATGAGGGGTGGGCTTGGTTTACCTGGTGCAAAGGCCAAATACCGTGGAGGTAAGCATTTTGTTCTGTTAGGGCTGATGTATCAGAAGGACGTTGCCCATCAGAATAGTGTATTGGGGTAGGATAGGTCTGATTACTTACCACCCAGCAGACTCAGTGTGCAAGGACGGGTTTAGATTGGTAGGGTGTTGTATATTAAACATGTTTTGTGTGTGTGCTGTGAGGAGAGCAAGATGGTATGCTGGGAGCACCAGGCCAGAAAAAACCTTAATCTTAATGTGTCATAGAGAATGTAGAAGAATAAAGCTGAGTGGTGACCAAACCTCTTTCTTCCTCACTCTCTTCTTATGTGGCACCAGGTGAAATCCGAGAGCAGAATGGAGACAGTCTTGTTCATGCTGCCCTTGTAGCTGAAAGTGCTGCCACAGGAAGTACGGAAGCAAATGCATTTAGTGTTCTCCAGTATGTCCTTGGTGCCGGACCACATGTCAAGAGGGGCAGCAATCCCACCAGCTCTCTGTACCAGGCTGTTGCCAAGGGAGTTCACCAGCCATTTGATGTGAGTCTGAATAGTCAGCATCTCTCCTTTTGTTTGTAAAGGCTCAGTGTGTATGATGTAGTCCTGTTAACTGCTCTTAAAATTTAAGGTGAACAAAAAATCTTTGTAAAATTGAAGAGATAGCCAGACTTCAGTTTAGTTCTGTAGGGTCTAATCAGAAACCTCCTGTGTTCTCAGCTATTCTAGTATAGAAAGAGGGGAATGCTTAAAAAATCAGAAATTCATCCTTTAGTGCCCTTTAGAATAAAGTTTTAGATATTAAACATTTTCCTAGGTTCTTTTTTTTTCTTTTCTTTTTTTAGGAAAAACAAGTATATTTTAAAGTTGAAAAGGCAGGGGTTTTTTTTTCCTTTTTTTTTTTTAATTATTATTTGCATTTTCCTAGGTTCTAATTAGTCTTTTTTTCAGGATTTTCTTTTTACCTCTTGTATTCTTGTGGCTATTTCATGAATTTCACTGCTCTTCATGTTTTCCAACCAAATGTACAGCATGTACACTGAGAAACTGTTTACATACCAATCCCTCCAGTTTGAGATTAAGTTTAAAAAAAAAAATGAGGGGTACCTGGGTGGCTCAGTTGGTTAAGTGTCTGCCTTTAGCTCAGGTCACGATAACCGGAGTCCTGGGATCGAGCCCCATCGGACTTCCTGCTTAGTGGGGAGCCTGCCTCTCGCTCTGCCTTCCACTCCCCATTTGTGCAAGCGTGCACTCGCTCTCTCTCAAATAAAATCTTTAAACAGAAAAAGAAAAATGATGACATTTAATTATAACAAAAATCTGTGTTAGTTTAGAACACACCTTTTATGATAGTGAGGAAAGTGCTAAAGCTTTCAAAATAATGATACTCAAATCAAGAGAATAAAAAATGGCGAACAGGCTGATTTAATGAGTGACCATTTGCTCAATGTAATTTGCCACATGACCTTCAGTGATAAGCCTTAAAAGGCAACAAATATACTGCATTATAGGATTAAATATTGTTCATGATTTTATAACAGTTCATGGCACAAGTAGGTAGTCTTTGGCCATTTGACACTTAAGAGTAGACATAAAGTCAATCTCTTTTCATTCCTCTGTTTAATACTGTCAATCCAAAATGAACAAAAGTTTTAGAATCTCTAAAAGTAGGAAAGAGTTTTATTAGAGCCCAACTTAGCAAGGAAACAAGCTCTTCGCAGGGAAGAAAGTGCTCTGGAGGATGAACAGTTTTTACAGGGTTACTTTTTACATCTTGTAAAAGCTCAAAAGATTATAGATTTGAATATGGACAGGAATCACAAGGTTTATTGTAAAGGAATGCAAGGAGTAGGGACACTGATCGGTATTTTAAGGACAACATGATTTTCCTGTAGGGTACTCATTCACAAAACAGATGTAAGGTGGATGTGTGTCGAGCCAGAAATTAGGCTTTTGATTTGAGCGACGTTCATTAGTTATGTTCATGTTGACTTAGAAATCTAAAATGGTTCTCCTGTATCTCAGGCTTTTAGAGAGTTTTTCTCTCTTAAATGATAGCTTTCAAGCTTTTTTTTTTTTTTTAAAGCAGAGGAACCTTTTTCATCCCATACAGTTTCCCAGCTACAATGCTGAGCACAAAAATTTTAACTTTTAAAGAAATTTTTGAATGTTTACTTGACACTGAAAGCCTTGGAATCTTCTCTACAGAACCTTGGAGTTCCCTGGAGCATAGTTTGAAAACCATTTAAATTAGTCCTAAATTAAATATAGCTGCTGCTTCTTCAACTCCCTCTATGTGTCCTCTCTCCTGATTCATGGTCTGCTCTGTTTTCTTCATGCTACTCTTTACCATTGAATGTTGATGATGCTTTTGGGTGGCTGGGGTTCAGTTCTAACTCAGTGACGTAATTTAACAGAAATTCCTACTTCGGCATTTGGCAGAAAATTGAGATATGAATAGGACAGTCTCAAAATTATAATTAAACTTCAAAGCATTAAAGAACATTTCTTCTTGTGCTTTATATGGACCAAGCCAGTGGTTCTCAAATTTTAACATGCATAAGAATCATCAGGAATTATTTTTTAAGTGCAGCTTTCCAGATTGCATCTACATAGATCTGGTTGAGTAAATCTGTTACAAGAACTTAAAAGTCTATATTTTTAATAACAGCCTGGGTGATCTTTATGTAAAGCGTCTACATAAACACTGGGAAACACAACACTGAGCATTCGTGTTCACCTCAGGGAGCTTAAGACTCCGCTCAGACTGCAGACAGCAATACCCCGTTTATCCTGAGGCCGAACTCGTGGCTACCTTGGATATCTGAATAACATCCACCAAGCATTTTCCCCCAACCCTTTGACTTTAGTCTGTAGGAGAAGTGTAAGTGAATTGGCAAAAAAAAAAAGTCACCAGCACTAGCAGAGGGAAGATAGCAAGTTTGTCTGATGCCAAAGCCCACAGTCTGTACCACTCACCCATCCTACAGGCTGTGATAATACTGTTCACAAATTAATGTTTACTTTAACCTTTCATCATCAAAGAACGTTAGAAAATACCCAGCAAAAAGTAAAGCGAGCAGTATGTTTTGGAAAGATTTAAGTGAAAAACATTAAATGGTTTTGAAAGAACCATTGGTTCTGAATTATGGTTTTGAAAGAAGTAACCTGAATCCAAAATACTGCCGTCCTTACCAGAACTGGTTACATGAACTATTAATTCGTCTCTTTTGCTTGTACTGTGAAGGTCCCAAAGTTTTTGTCTATTTCGGAAATTGTGCCCTGTTTTCCGTGGTAAAATGACACACAGTAAAATTTCATTATATTTCAGGTTTCCGCTTTTAATGCCAGTTACTCAGATTCTGGACTCTTTGGGATTTATACCATCTCACAGGCTGCCGCAGCTGGAGATGTAAGTTGCAAACTCACCAACTCTCACAAGTGTTTTTCCTCCATTAACATGTTTTTAATAAGAAATAATGTTTGAAAGCCATGACTTATCAGAACTCTGTATAGTATGATATTATCCTGTGTCTGCTGTGCAGGAACTTAAAAATATTTACTTGTGCTTCCAGGAAAGATGGAAGAAGTGTCTCCTTGGTGTCTTGGTTCTATTTGGACGGGTGGCATTGAGTTGTCTCTCTGGGACATCTAAATTGAGAACTCGGGGGACATCAAGGCCAACATGTGTCTTTCAGAGTCCTCAACACAGAGGTTGTCTTGAAGTCAGGGTTGTGTGTGAAAGACTATGGGAGAAGAAAACTGAAGCTTGAGTTCTGGGGAGTGTCACCAAGTGACCAAGGAAAATGGCCCAGAAGACAAGAAGAACTCGTATTTTTAACAGGCCAGTGAAGAGAGAATGGTTAACACCATTTTGATCCACTCTGGATGAACATCCATTTAGTTGCCAGAGAGCCCTGGTGGTTATAGCAAACCAGAGCATCACTGGTAATATTACCAGTTTTCACCAGAGTGTTGGAAATGAGCTAAAATGTAAGGCATGAATGAGAGGAAAGAAATGTGAGGTTGGCATAGGCAGGTGGAACTCAGATTTGCAGGGGAGGTGGGCAGTAGTATAAGAGAGTTTACACTGAGAGATTAAGTTGGGAGAGAATTCATACTGAAGGGAAAGAAAGATTGGAGCAGATACAGGAGATAGGAAATTATAAATGGATCAGGTCTGAAAAATCGTGAACAAGTGGGGTGCAGAGTACAAATGGACATTTTAGCCTTGCACACAAAAGCTGCTGGAGCCAAGATGGGGAAGTACATCCGCAGTGAGGGAGGAGGCTATCATGTCTTGAGAGTAAGAGAAGGTAGGAGAGTTGAAATAATGAGATTTGGGACAAATGAATGGCTAGATACACATAGAATGGGCATCAACAGCCATGTAGGTATCTCCTGGAAGTGAGAGACCACAAATTCATATGACAGTCACGTATGACACTTACCACACATATTGTCACATATGTGACAATTGTCAGCCCTACGACCTGCCCCCTTCATTTCTTCGTAGTTTTCATTCAGTAGTATTTGTAACGGAGAAATGAAGGGGGCAGGTCGTAGGGCTGACCCAGGGTTGGAAGCCTGCAAAGTGGGCAGGTCAGAAGTAGGGGCAGATGGCAAAGGAGTGGGGCACACGGATGAGAGTGACTGAAGGAGTGCTTTGTGGATCTCAGAGAAGTGAAGCCAGGGACTTGATAGATTGAAAGTAGACAGATCAAGGAACTAAAGATCTTGATAAAGTGGAACAAGGATTGTGTGATTAAAGAGTTAAGCCAGGAGTCTTGGAATTGAGGATTTCACAGAGAGGGCAAATTCAGGTTATGTCCAAGTCAAGTGTGGCCGTGCAGGGAAATAAAGGTCCCAGAATTTAGGTGATGAGGGATAGGTCATTGACCCAGAATGCTGCCACGGTTGGGATGGAGAAAATCATGGACCGGGTTTATGAACTTATTTATCCAACAGATATTTGCCAAACACCCACCCACATCACTGGAACTTGATTCCTTCTTGACTCTGGCATCCCAGGCAGGGATAAGCTTTATGAATCGTCTTAGTGAATAGTAAGGGATAGCAGTATCAATTCCATGATGCTTTGAGAGTCTGGGGAAGTTTTAGAGGTATTTATTCTTTATAGGCGATTAGAAATGGATTTTCCTAAACCATCCTGGCATTCTCTGTGCTCTGCCACTTATTTTTCTAAAAAGCTGGACTGTGGGCAACCCTCTGGGGTCCCCTTCCTCTTCAAGAGCTTTGTACTATCACTCAGTAATAAACTTTGCTATCGCTCAATAAACCTTGCTTTGCTGCCCACCATGAATAAATAGATTGATAGATTACATAACTTGCTACTTGGATACTACAGATTATACAAACAGCTCCTTTATGGAACACTGGAAGAATAAGGAACACGTAGTGGCAAGAATTCCAGATGGACACTGCTCTTTCTCTGGAAGCAACCTTACGTCTTGTGTTTTTGCCTCAGTAGAGGAGCATTTGATTACTTCAGGAGTCTCTGGCACTGATCAAAAATGACCAGCTTTCTCTGTCTGTCCTAGGTTATCAAGGCTGCCTATAACCAAGTAAAAACAATTGCTCAAGGAAACCTTTCCAATGCAGATGTCCAAGCTGCCAAGTAAGTTGCAATATTAACTGTGTGTTTTATGTTTGAGCTATTTGAAAGTTGTATTTTTTGTTGTGACATATACCCAAAAGGATTAAAAGTACAGAAAAGTATTTAAAGGAAAAGGTAAAACACACCCACATCCTGCCACCTAGAGATATTATTGTTAATATTTTGCTTATTTTCTTGACCATTGTATGCATTTTAAACATAATTGTTAACTATTATTATATGTACTTATATCCTCTTTAACAGCGTGTTTATTGGAGAAATTTGAAAATAACAGAAAAAGTCAAAACCGATCTCTCATTCCTACCAATGATTCCTCTTTTTTTAATATTATAATGATGTTTCCATTTATTCAAATTATTAAAAATGTGTTATAAACAGTATTAACTGGTATATCCAAATATACTTGTTGGACATTTCCTACAGTTGGAAATAAAACTATAAAAGGTATCTTTGGTCTTAAAACATTTTTGTATTTCATATTATCTTCTGATATAGATTCCCAACTGATCAAGAGTTACAATATTATCACAAAAGTCTGTTCAAATATATGTGTTTATATTTTTATTTTTATATTTCAAAGTCCCAATGTATAAACTGTACCAGTTTATAATCACACCACCAATATATGAGAGTGCTTATTCTGCCATAATGATTGGCAGTTTCTTTTTTTTACCTCTTTATTGATAGGATATACCAAAAAAAGATAACACTAGTCTCCCCCGTGCCACCCTCATCCATGGTTTCACTTTCCACGGTTACCTAGGGTCAACCATAGTATGAAAGCAGAGGATCCTCCCTCTGACTTACTGTCAGAAGGTCATTAGTAGCCTCATCATGTAGGCATTTGATCATCTCACATCATCACAAGAAAGGTGAGTATAGGACAATAAGTTATTTTTAAATGAGAGAGATAGACCATATTCACATAACTTTTATTATAGCATATTGTTACAGTTCTATTTTATTAGTAGTTGTTAATCTCTCACTGTGTCTAATTTATAAGTTAACTATTATAAGTACGTAAGGTAGGAAAAACATATTATATATAGGGTTTGGTACTAACCATGACTTCAGGCATCCACTGGGAGTCTTGGAAGGTATTCCCCACGGATAAAAGGGAATCACTGTATCTGATTAAAAGATTGAAATACCTGTCTCCCCTACTTGGTGATTTTAAATGCCCACTGTTTTCACTGGGAGTGCCAGCTACATCTCTGACTCAGCAGTTTGCAGAATCTCTCTAACAAAAGAGACATACTTTGGACCAAGCTGGAAATCAGCTTGCATTTTCATACAGCAGTTTAAACACTTAAATTTGATTCTATCCATTTAGGACTGTTTAAAATGTGAATTGTGAAACTCACACTGTCTTCATGATCATTTAGTATTGCCCACAAAGGAAGTATGACAGGCAAATTATGACCCAGGAGGGAACAACTTCCCAGTCATTTCAGATTCCCATTAGCATTATTCTGTTATACTAAACACACTAAAAATTGCATCTCTTAGATAAGTACAGTACAGGTTATTAAATATTAAGTACATGGAACCAAGGATTGGTTAACAGGATGCAGTTCTACATGATTGCACCCCAAACAAAACATGATAAGAATAAATTGAAACACTGGATTTACTTAAGAAAAATCTGTTTCAGATCTAATTTATTTAAGAAAATATATTTCCTTAAGTGTAACAACAGTTTTTATAAGGTATGGCAACATGTAGAAAATGGAATTTCAGTTACTAATATCAAGATATGTTTGTTTTCTGCCATTTTGATGGAGTTGATGATTTTTCTTGTAAGGTTCTTACTAGTCTTCCTGTAGTGAAAGAAAGAAAGTAGTGTGTCATTGCTGAAGGGACAAACTAATAATCTCTTGGTAAAGTTTATTGTAGGTAAAAAAAAAAATTAAGTTTTTATTTAAATTCCAGTTAATTAACATAAAGTATACTATTAGTTTCGGGAGTACAATATAGTGATTCAACAATTCCATACAGCACCCAGTGCTCATCACAGCAAGTGCACTCCTTAATGCCCTTCACCTATTTCACCCATCCCCCACCCACCTCCTCTCTGGTAGCCATCAGTTTGTTGCCTAGAGTGAAGAGGTAAAATCTTTGGGGCCCCTGGGTGACTCGGTTAAGCGTCCAACTCTTGGTTTCAGATCAGGTCGTGATCTCAAGCCCCACATTTGGCTCTGTGCTGGGCGTAATCCTGCTTGAGATTCTCTCTCTCCTTCTCCTTCTGCCCCCACCTCCCTCTCTTGGGGGGAAAAAAAAAGACAGGTAAAAATCTTTTTTTAATTAAGCTGACAGTGTGGTAAAATTGCTGCATTAAATTATGACTATGTATGAACAGAAGTCTTGCTATAGAGTGCCAAACAAGGATAGTTTATTTGAGAATTAAATTACTCGAGAGCCTTTTGCACATCAGTTCCTTTCTGAGAGAATTAGGATTTGGATTTTTATTTCAAATTCATGCTTTTTGCCCATATTTAAGCTGCAAAGACTGTAAGACCTCTACTGTCCTGTGCCATCTTTCTTTTCAGTCACACCCCACCCTCACTGAGACAGATCTCAATGTAGAAATGGGCCTGGGGGATGCAGGTAGATAAGAGAATCAGCACACAATATTCCGCTAAGTGGACTGTGCCTTAAGACCCACCATAGGTGTTCTGCTTTAATAGAAATACCTAAAATCATCCCCAGAAAAGTATTAGGAGGCAAGACTTACTTCACTAATCAAAACTTCACATTAAAATAGTCTTAAGTTCTAGTCTAAAATCAAAAGGCAGTCTGTTCAATTATCACATGATCTCTCTGATACAAGGAATTTGAGGGGCAGGGCGGGAGGTCATGGAGGGTAGGGAGGGAAAAAATGAAACGAGATGGGATCGGGAAGGAGACAAACCATAAGAGACTCTTAATCTCATGAAACAAACTGAGGGTTACTGGGGGGTGGGAGGGTAGGGATAGGGTGGATGGGTCATGGACATTGGGGAGGGTTTGTGCTATGGTGAATGCTGTGAAAGGTGTAAGCCTGATGATTCACAGACCTGTAACCCTGGGGCAAGCAATAATAAAAAAATAAAATATTTTAAGAAAAAGATAGTCTGCTGGGTTTCCAGTATAATCTCATATTGACAAGTTTCTACATAATCAAATAATCACATAACTGATGAACTGAAGACAGAATGGAGGCCTTTAGCCCTATAGGGTTTCAGAGCTGTTAATTTGTTTATTTACCAAAACCTGTTTGAGTTTGAAAACATACTTTATTTGGTTTGAGTTTGAGAACATACTTTCAAATTGCCTTGCTTTTATAAAACTGGCTTCTGCCTTAGTTACTTACATACCTTTTACTGGACAGGAACAAGTTGAAAGCTGGCTACCTAATGTCAGTGGAGTCTTCAGAGGGATTCCTGGAGGAAGTCGGGTCCCAGGCGCTGGGTGCGGGATCGTACACGCCGCCAGCCACAGTCCTTCAGCAGATAGACTCCGTAGCTGACGCTGATGTCGTAAACGTGAGTGAATGAAAACTTCTGATTTTATATCAAATAATTTGACCTTAGTGATCCCATCTCAGAAGGAATGCGTAAGCTCCCTTGGGCTGTGTATGTCCCTGTCCTGCGGTTTAGTGCCTCTCTGGCCTGGCGGGAGGTGGGAGGGCTCATTCCCAGCACATCTGCAGATGGCTTCCTTGTCAGCTCGCCATGTGTAGCTTCCTCATTCAGCTGAAGTACCAGTAGATTAAACCATTTAAGATTCCGAGAGGTCAAGAAGAGTTGAGTAGTGGCAATTTCATGTGATTTTCATGTGATTCTCCTCCCAAGATATAAACTGTGTCTTGCCAGTCCTGCACGCACCAGCATCTCGGGATTTCCATTCATCTTCTCAGCTGGACTCCTCCTGCTATTGCTGTGGGGTTTTTTTTTCACATATATTATTGTGAGATTCAGTTGTTTTGAGGGCAAGGACTATGTCTTACATCTTTTTGTATTCCCTATTGTCCTAACAAATATATGAATTACAGAATAAATCCAAAATCAGTGGGTTTTTCCCAGTTTCTGTATTAAAAATGTCGACTCCTCTTGCATTGTAGAGGTCTTCTCCATCTTCTCACCAACAGCTCTACCTTATAGTAGGGACAGTGGGGATAGAAAAAAGAAACAGGTTATTTCAAGATAGTAACCGTGACCTGATTTCAGTTGGCCCCTATGTTCATCATTTTCATACTCTTCCAAATGGCTCTCCTCCTCTTGTATACGATTGTTACATGAGTCCCAACCTCCGTTGCCTCTACCACTGTGTCCCCATGGGAAAGCTGGCTTTAGAGAGCATGGGGGCTGTTACTCGTGGCAGTACACCTAAACGACTGGCCTCTCGTCTTGAAATAGTGGCATAAAGAACATGGCAAGAAAAAGTTTGACTTTTATGTTAACAGTGGGTGTATTTTTATTGGCTTAGACTGTTTGCCATTATAATACTGAAATAGCAAAGTACTGCCCTGCCTGAGGCCGCCTCTGCCCTGTTTTGCAATGTGGACGAGGTTTTCCCTACCTCCCCTTTTAACAGCTACGCTCAGATCTGGAGCACCGCCCTTGCTCAGTCATACATAGGAGGGAACATTCAAAGGAACACGCGAGCTTATTTTCTTACAGTGTCCCAAATTAAAATAATGGCATCAGCCCTCTCCTGTAGTTCACTTCACAAGAGCTTAGTACAGAGCTGCTGGCTCAGGATGCCCGGTCCCATACACTCTTGAAATAACAGAGTAAATAAGTTTGTCTACTGGATAATACATTCTCTTATCTCTATTAATTTTTTTTTCTTTTTTTTGTTTGTTTAAAGGCTGCAAAGAAGTTTGTTTCTGGCCAGAAGTCAATGGCGGCAAGTGGAAATCTGGGCCATACGCCATTTGTTGATGAGTTGTAATACTGAAACAGATCTTGCAGGGAAGAGCTGAACATGTTCTCCACCCAGAGCAGCAAACACATGAAAGTCAAAAATCTCTAATATAACATTTATCTTTTTTTTTTTTCAATGAGGTGAAGTGTCTTAACACATAAATACAGGTAATTATCCCCAGCCAACTTAAAGTCAATAAAACATTCTGTTTAAATGTTTTTCTTGCATCTTTGCAATTGGTTAATCAAATATTTATTATATGCTGAGACCTTTGTTTTAGATGCTGTAAAGGAGAACAGGAATATAATAATAGAGTCCAGAAGTATCAGAAACTATTAAAATTAAGATAATTGTTGATGGCTTTTAGAGATAAAACCAGTTTAAAAATCTGTCCTTCTGGGTCAGAATAATTAAATAGTCTGGGTTTTAAACCTTTGTGTCTTTTTTGCAATAGTTATTTCCGAAAAATATAAATTCCCTATTAGGCATATCCTGTGTTGCCACTGCCTCATTTTATGTCACATTTATTTTCACTGTGTGACAGAGTTTTGTCTTTTTCCTCATCTTCTCCCTCATCTGTTTCTATTCTATTTCTATTTTCTATTCTATTTCCTCTCCCTTTCCTTCTCCCTCTACCTCATCTGTTTCTATTCTATTTCTTAGGGCTGAAAAGGGGGGGGAAATTGTTACGTGAACAACCAGCCAGAAAAATGTATCTCTTAATTATTTTAACAAGAGAAACTAAATATCTAAATAAAAAATGTAATACTTACCTTTAAAAGTAAAATTCTGTCTATGTTCATACATTCCAATCCTGGGTTCTTCTGCTGCATTTTGTAAAAGATGAGACGTTCTTCTCAAAAGGGAGTGTGTTGATGACGTGAATGATGTTGCTATTTTGAGATAAGGTGGTGAGGCCTGTCCGGCCCCAGGGAAGTGTTTGGCTATCACATGGAAGAGGGTCTCTGAAGGCATTACAGTGCACTTGGGAAAGAATTGTGAAGTTTGCACATATTCCTCTAAGTATAGCAAACCTATACAGAGCAATGCACAAAAGTTGGGTGTGTTCAAGATAGATGCTTATGTGATCACCAACTTGCAAACTGCTGCCTAAGCAACTTTTGATACAGGTTGACCCTTGCACTTTTCAACCTGGGCATAGTCTTCCATCCAAAACGCGTCTGAGGTGGAGGAGGCCGTGGAGGAGGAGGAGCTTTCCTTGTCATGCTTTACCATTGTCCAGTATGGAGAAGGGGCTCTCACTTCTTTCTTGTGATCTCTGTGAATCATCACGTCACAGTTAATGTCTTTCCCTACACTAATGGTACGGTTCTTCTTTTTATATCCATGCCACTCTCTGGAGATGGACATTGGTCTCGATGCAGACTGAGGCCCAGTGGACCCTGGATATTTGTAATACTTAAGTTTTTTATCTGAAACTACGTCCTCATTGTCATCACTGCTTGCCAAAGGGTCATCTTTTGCCTGCTCAGTTTTCTTTGTTGGGCTGAAATGAAAAAAAAAGAAATGAATTGTTAATTGTCTGAACATTCATTGTCCCCTGACAAGATGTCTTATAAGCTGCTTTGGTTCGTAAAAGAAAGGATAGGATTTAGCTTTAGCACTTTCGTGTTGTTGACGTTTTTCTCTTTAGAATTTTGTTTCCATTCCTTAGTGTAAATTAAATTCTACCTTAAATTATTTCACATTGCTTTGTACTTAAGCCAGACTACTGACCAGAATTTTAGCAGGCCTTAAAGTGTAGGTTAATTTGCCTTCAGAATGACAGTCAGCCTGGCCATCTCCTCCACAGAGCTCTGTCTAATCGGTCACATGAGGTCAGCAATAACTGTAGTCAGGGTATTAAGATTTCCAGTGTATTTGGAAACTAGTGGGCCTCTAAGATCTTCAACACACTAGTCATCAAGAAATCTTTGCGTCTTCTTTTTTTTCTCTTGAGCATCATCATTTGCCTCTCTTTTACGTTTAGAAACATGGACTTATGCCCCCTACGCCCAGATGGATCTCATTCAGTATTCCACTTCTCTGTTGCTGGCCAAATGATTTTTTTTTTTTTTTTAATTTAATTTGACAGAGCACAAGCAGGGCAAGTGGCAGGCAGAGGGAGAAGCAAGCTCCCTACAGAGCAGGGAGCCCGATGCAGGGCTTGATCTGGGACCCAGAGATCATGACCTGAGCAGAAGGCTGTCGATTAACTGACTGAGCCACCCAGGCACCCCTCTGGCCAAATGCTTTTAAAGATGTTTTTGTAACTTGCCCCAACTATTGGCTTTCTCGAGAGCTTGTTTGGGGGTTGCAGCCGAGGAGCACAGCAGTCCATACCTCCTTGACTGAAGGACAGTCGTCCTCTTCGAGCAAACAGCTTCAGGAAGGACACACATGAGGGAGGAAGGGGACACCTTCCTAGCCAGCCTGATTACCCTCACGTCCCCGACTCCTGGCTTTCTTGACTGTTAAAGCCTGCTAGCGACTGCAGGCCTCTTTAGCTTTTCTAAAACCTGTGGTTCCTGCACCCGCTGCTACTCTCCCAAACAGATGCCATTCCCTGCTCCCCCCTCATCCTGGTCTTTGTGATATGGACCTCTGGCACATCTGTCCTGCTACAGGGAAATAGGAATTCGTTTTCTTCCCCAATGCCCCCCCCAACCTTTCAGATTTGCTTGTGTTATCACTACTATTCTTGCAGTCCTGACTGTTCTGTTTGCTTCCAAGAATTTGAACAGGTTTTCCTGAAGTTTATCTCTTCTGGTAATAAACAATTAGTAATCGAGTCATTTTCACTGAGAACCACTAGTCTTTAAAATGTGGATTTTCCTTCATCCTTGATATAGTGCTGTGCAAAGAGATTCAAAAGATCTCAGGATCAGAACACTTTGTCTTTAGACATGCCCAGGACTTCCTGAACAGCTCGTGAATGGGGAAAAAAAAAAATCCACTGTTACTTTTTTCCCCCCCCCAGACTGCAAAGAATATCCTTTGTAACTCGGTATTAGGTAACTCTAAAGAATAACTAGTAGAGCCAGGTTCTTACTAACTGAAGTGCGATTATAAAGCCACAAGCCAGCAGAGGTCAGAGTTAGTTGGAAACAGTTTTAATACCACTAGGCCTGCCCAGAGTATTATGTGGAATATTCTCCAGTGTGCACACAGTGCCATTTGCTCCTGATACCGGCTCTGTGTTAAGAAGCCTTTTCTTTCCTTTTGCCCTCCTTCCCTGTCCCCTTCCATGTAAACTACCACAGTGCCTTAAATGTCAGCACTTTCTTAAGGAAGGGATTTAGAAAGTGCCTGGTCTTGTTTCTCCGTCCATGGGCTTTAGCCTCATACTTGAGTTGTGCTATTTTCCGTTTCTCTCTTCTTTGTTTTTGAATGGTCAGTCTGCCATTCTTAGATGTTAATATTCTGAATCTGAAACTCTGAACAATTAAAATACTTAGAAACATAATCATTCTATAAACAAATGATTAAGAACCCAGGCTTGAGAGTTGCACTCCCCAGTACAGGGTCCACCAGCTGTGTGTGGCTGCTAAATTTAAACTGATTAGACCTGATTAAAATTTAAAATTCCTCAGTTATAGTTCCTCACATTCCACGTGCTTAGTCGTGGCTACCACATGGGATAGCACAAATAGAGAACATTTACACCGCAGCAGTAAATTCTTGAACATCGCTGCTCTAGAGACGGGCCTAGTCACAATTAGCCCTGTGACCTCTGGCAAGTTTACACACACCAGGGCGCCTGGGTGACTCAGTGGGTTAAAGCCTTCGGCTCAGGTCATGATCTCAGGGTCCTGGGATCGAGGCCCGCATCGGGCTCTCTGCTCAGCAGGGAGCCCGCTTCCTCCTCTCTCTCTGCCTACTTGTAATCTCTGTCAAATAAATAAATAAAATAATACTAAAAAATTAAAAAATAATAATAAATCTTTAAAAAAAAAAAAGTTTACACACACCTCTCTTGGCTTCCATTTTCCTGTCTGTAATCAGGATAATAAAAAGCATTGGCCTGAGGATTAAGAGGTATAATGCTCATCAGGCAATGTCCGCCACATAGTAAGCAATGTTATCATGAATGATTTTTAACTCCATCATGATTGGTTTGGTTTTGGGGGAAAAACTTATCCCCAGTCTGTGCCTGATCTAAGGGGACAGACGGCTGTACTCAGCTATAGTCCCACTGTCACCATGTGGGTATTCAAGCCCATCTTCTGATTTTTCAGGAGAAACCATAGATGCAGATTCTTTCCATGAAATCTTAGATGCGTAAATTGGGCAACTAATTCAAATATTTTTCATTTAAACATTTTTGAAATGTACAGAAAAATGCAAAAAAAGACCAGACAGTTTAATGAAAAAAAATTATAAACACTTGGGTACCTACACACCCCTGGGGTCAAGAAAGAGTACTGGCCCCTGGAAAAACCCCCATGTATCTTCCTTTCTAGGTCACCATGATTCTGGCTTTTTAAAATGCTGTGGGAGACCAGCAAAGCACATCTGTTGGCCATATCAGTCCCTTGGACCACAAGTGGGAATATATGAAGTAATGTCAGTGTAATGTGGGCCATCTTTTAGTGCTTAATAAAGTCCCAGCCAGATTTCCTTGAGCCCATCCCAATAACCAAAGATACACAGCTGTAGCAACTCGAGTTCAGACATCCTGTCAAATTAGGAAGAACCACTCTTGCATCAGAGCACTGAACTTGTCGTTGAAGGAAAAGGATCTCATGTCCTACATGGTCTCATGCTCTGCAGACCTTCCTATGTGTCTGACCCGCAGAACCAGAGTCTGGTATTCCTGGGTTACAGGTAAACCAAGCCCTCAGAGATTAAGTCATTTGCCTGAGCCTCAAAGGCTGGATTTTAATTTTCATTACCTCTGAATAAAGGAAACCAGGGGAAAGTCCTGTGGTAGATTTAGCGTAACAACAGAGACTTCAGAGCTTGCCTTCAGTTTGCATTCTCCCAGGGCAAGAGTAAACAATGGGTGATACAGATTACTTCACTGAAATGAGGAGAAATGCTGTGAAGGAAATACACTGGTTGCCCTGAAAGTACAGGATGGGTGGACCAGTGTTTTAACGCTTCCTAATTTAGCAAGACCTCTTGGAAAAAGTTTGCTCTGTAAGCCTTCAAGAATGAGTAGTGACAGGATCCTAAGCATGTTGCAGACAGAAGAGCAAGTGCAAAGGCCCCGAGGCAAAGAGAAACGAGGCAAAAAAGCTGAAAGCCAAAGTGGCCTAGAGAGGAAAGGGGAGAGCAGTACGAGGTGAGGCTGTGGTGAGATACAGACACTAGCCACATGGGGTAGCATAGACCAGTTTAAGGGTTTGGGCATCTGTCCTGAGAACAGAAGATCTTAAAAGATTTTAAGCAGAAACATGTCAAAATCAGATTTGCATTGTAAAAGGATTGTTCTGTGTAGAGAATGAATAGGGGACAAGAGTAGATGGTAGAGACCAAATGGTGACTCACTGGTGTGATGGTAGTGGCCAGAGAGAAATGGACGAATGTGAGAGACAGTTGGAAGGTAAAATGACAAGTCTTCATGATTATTTGGGTGGAAACAAGGGAGATGGGAGAAATCTAGCACAACCGCTAAATTTCTGACTTGGTCAACTAGGCAAATGCTCCCCCAGTAGGACAGGGCCACTGGGAGATCAGCGGTGAGCTGGCTTTTGATTTTTTGGCACAAGGAGTGTGAGGGATTTGTGATACACCCAAATGGAGCTACCAAGTGGGAAATGAAGGATTTAAATGTACAAGTTTGAAGATCATACAATTTGAAAATCACTCATGTTTGGAGAGTGATAGAAACCACAGTCATCAGTGAAAGATCGCCCAGGAGATTGAGAGAAGCCAAAGATTCAACCCCAGTGAACGCCAAGGCAGAAGCCTGGGGAAGATGATGTTTCAGCAGGAGTGGGGGTGGGAGCTGTACAGCAGCGAATGCTGCTCAGAAGCCAAGCGTAATGTAGACTTGAGTCCACTGGAGTCAGGAACAAGAGGGCTGTGGGTGGCCCTGCCAAGAGGCCTCTCGGCCAGGTGAAGAAAGCAAGGCCTGCGCTAAGGTGTGGGGGGCAGAGGACCTGCGAAATCATCTCCTGGGGAAATGGCCTGCATCTGCTACAGCAGTTACAGTTACAGCAGTTACATCTCTAACCGTTTGGAGTCAGAAGGACAGGACCGTGGCTGGGGGACAGGGAGAGGCAGCAGAGCAGGGTGGGGTTTGTGAAGATGACAGAGCCCTAAAATAAGGCTTACATGTTGTTGAAAAGGATCCAGAGAGAAGTTGAATGTGCAGTAGACAAATGAAGGAATCAGATTCACAGCAAGTGTTTAAGGCCGACTCTGGACAAGGGAACACGTGGCAGAGCTCCCATTGGATGGTTCTCTTCTAGAGCTCGCAGTTCAGGGCTCTCGCCTTCATCAATCTGCCTCACATTAGGTCCTATAGACCTTTTCCAAAAGGATTCAGAACCCAATAAATTATTGTGGTGGTTTCACCAATCCCTCCTACCCTGGTCCAACTGATCATTCTCCCATGAAACCAAGACCCAGTCCTTCACAGAGCCTGGAGGTATGAGCATAATAAAAGATTTCCTAAAGTGATCTACTTACCGTGTTACTGGGAATTTGGTCTCAGGGATTAAATCATAGATTTCTTGCCATTCTTGGGGTATGTCAATAAAATCTCGGTAAATCTTGATTTGTAGCACTGTTCCTATGGTGATGTGTTGCAAAAGTTTTAAAAATTCTCGAAGAGTATATCCTAACACATTGGCATGGCCAACACTAATCAGAACATCACCTGAAGAAGGAAAAAATTATCAGTAAAATTAAGATAAAATTATCAGTAAAATTAAGATAATGGGTTAATGGGTTCATACCACTTCTGGCTCTACTGTGAGGTGTTTCATTTTAAAGGTTCATATTGTTGGTTCATTTTGAACCCAAACCAGGCTTCAGCCTTTATTTAATAAAAGTGGTCATCTCAGTGACATGAGTATCCTTTGCATAATGGAGAATGCATGCAAGATGTTTCTTAATAGCAGTGTAATCGTAGATATTATTTCATGTTTTTACTGCATTTCTTTAGTCCTTGGTGTGACAGAAGCTTAAAACCATTTTTAATCTGAGTCATCCTTTAAGATTCTAAAAATGTGTTTGTTTCAAGTAAAATGAATACATATTACTATTAAAAAACCACTTATACTAAGGGAATAAATGACCTAGTTTCTCTTGTACCTGCCTGGCAATTTCCAGTGCCCTCCGCTGGTATTAACATCAAGACTTTGATTTTAATTTTCTGCCTTGCACGGTATTAGTTGAGCAAATAATTCTGCATGAAAAACACTGGACATTTAGTATGCTTTAATTAAGCTTACGACGTCTACACAGAGAGCATGTTGATTAAAGGATTTGACAGCTAGGTTGACTACTTTAGGGCATTGCTGGCCAGGGAAGGAAGCTTGATGGTCAACCATGGAGCTTCTGATCCCCCAGCAAGTGAGAAGGTAACCACATCTGGACCACAAGCCCCTGGACCCCCAAAGTGGATGTTAAAAATACCAATTACTCATTTGCGCATGGACATGTAAAGGAGATCCAGCCGTGGGGCATGCCTCCCTGGGTCATTGAACCCGGAGCAGGAGATGCAGAAGGGTGACGGGAGCACCCGGCTGCCGGGGATAGTTATATATGGCCCTCTGTTCTCTCATCATTTTCTCAGCCTGGTTCTCCAGCCTTTCTGGCAATTCTGTCAGACTCGGTGTTCTAAGTTCAGTGCCTTAATGGAACTGTTTTCTATTGGTTGCAGTGAAGAATCTGACCACCACAAGGACACCAAGCAAGAGAGGAGGGAATATAAAGAAATTACTTTTTAAGGGCTCGCAGTGAGTATAATCTTAGCAGATCTTACTAGAACAGCCTGCCAAATGGTTAATGGAGACGTTGTCACTAACACTGGATGAAGGGACTCCAGTGAAGTCCCAGAAGGGGTGTTCACCTCTCTGTGCGTGGGAAGCTAGGGGCCCCTCAATTGCCCTCATTGCAAGACAGTCAAAGCCTAACTTCCAAGGAGAAAAGAGGCTGAAGTACCTTCTCTGACACTATACCCCACTATGAGATAGTTGAGAATTCTGCTAATCTCAAAGGAAGCCTCTGGAGAATGCCAAGGACAAACTCTCATAGTGCTAGGTCCTAGTTTCCTATCAGAAACTTAAGTTTGAAAGTAGTAAACAAAACGAAGACTTAGAAGGGTGGAGAAAACCTACTTTGGTCTTAAAAAGTAGCTGAGGGTAAAACCAGTCAAGGATCTGCAGCTAACTTCAAAATGAAACAAGCTTTTCCCAGCTGCCTGCAGAATGTGCAGTCTGGCACAGCTGTTCATCCTATGGAGGTTAATTACAACGGCAAACCTCCCCCCCCCCCAAAAAAAACCCAACAACAACAAACACCCCTCACTGGATGAGCTTGTATGCCTAATGTTAAAAGAAGCATTTATAGCTTGAAGCTATGGCTTGGCATTCTGCTCAATTACGTTGTTAAAGCGTGTTTTTTTTTTTTTTATCAAGAGGATGAAAACAAACAGCTGAATTCCGTGACCATCCTGGCTGTGAACCAAACATGTCATCGTATGAATGTGATTACTCTGCCAATAGATATTAATATTGCCCTTCATAAAGAAATACCAATCTGGTATTTATGAATACCAACCTCATTATACATTTTTTTTCTGTTTTAATGGGCTGTAGGAGCCACATTATTATATAAACTTTGTCTCAATTACCTATATTAAATCAACTTTGCAGCAGCCAAGTCACTACTGAAAAATAGATTTTGTCTATTTTTCTCCATCTCTCCCGATAAGGCTGTGAGTTCCATAAGCTCCATGTGGTTAGAGACCACGTCTGCTTGGCTCACCTTTATACTCCGTGCCTAGCAGGATACCTGCATACAGTAGGCACTCAGGAAATGCTTACTGAATGAATGTGACCAGTACGTGACTTGTATTTTGCCTTCAAAGTAATACTAATTTCTTAAGACTCTAGATATCAGAGTATGTTTAAAGCCATACTGGCCAAAAGGAATGTAAAGTTTAGCCAGAATAAACTAACACTAAACTAAACTAGGAAATCAAAATGGAACACTTTTGAAATACCAGAAGAGAAAAATACGAAACACGTGGATAAGAAATAATGGGGCTGGGGGCGCCTGGGTGGCTCAGTGGGTTGAGGCCTCTGCCTTCGGCTCAGGTCATGATCTCAGGGTCCTGGGATCGAGCCCCGAATTGGGCTCTCTGCTCAGCAGGGAGCCTACTTCCCCCTCTCCCTCTCCTTGCCTCTCTGCCTACTTGTGATCTCTCTCTCTGTCAAATAAATAAATGAAATCTTAAAAAAAAATAATGGGGCTGGGAGATAATGGAGTCAGAAGTCTAACAGAGGGTTCAAGCCCCTGATCCCTGGTGGGCAAGTTACTAAATATCTGATTCCTTATCTGTAAGGTGGTTTAATGCACAACCGACCTCAGGGATTGTCAGGAGGGTGAAATGAGATCATGCATCTAAACGTTAATGATGATTCATACTGCCTACGCAAGAAGAAAGGTTTATCCACCAAGAGCCATAAACTCTGGAGGGACACGTACCTGTGTGTGTATCCCACATGCCAGGTGGGGGCGAACCTGGACAAGGAACTCAAGCTCACTGAGCCTCAGTTTCATCCCCTGTGAAAGGGGGATAACAACGGCTCCCACCTATAGGCTTATGGTCATAATTCAGTGAATAAAAACGCAACACAGAGAGGGTTGATAAAGGGACAGCAAGTGGCTGGCCCACAGAAATCTGCTCTCAAGCAATGTCATCATGATTATTACAGTTACACTAACACCTGCTAACCTTGTCTCCCCGGAGGCAGACAGGAGGGAGGCAGGGGGAGACCACAGTCACCTGGGTTGAGTTTTCCATCCCTGGCTGCAGCCCCCTTCCTGATGAGGTGGGTGATCTGGAGGTAGGGCCCGTTCTGGATGACGATTAGGCCCAGGCCCAGGTTCCCCACAATGAGTTTGGTCTGCTGAGTCTTGCTCAAGTTGTGCACAGATGACTTGACGTTGAAGCCAATTTGTTTGTCTAATGAAAAGATGGAGACATTTTTTCAGTCCGTCACCTAGAGAGCAACATGACAGTATCACGGAGGTCCTAAAGCCAGACCCCTGGAGCAGTTTCTCAGCCTCTCTGTTCCTCAGTTTCCCCATCAGTAAAGTGAGGACAATGAGTGTCAAGTTTAGAGGCTTGTTATGAGTATAAACGAGACAGTTGAAGGGCTTTGCACAGCACCTGGCACCTGCTGAGTGCTTAATTAATGTCAGTTATCATCTATCCACTTGATAAATCTTTTCTGAGGCAGGCGGTGTGCTAGGAAATAACAGTTTCTTGCCCTTATGGATCTTCCAGCTTAGTGGAAGAGACAGATATCCATCAGTCATGTAAATGTATGTTGAATAACAAATGGTAACACACGCTATGAAGGAAAAGTACAGAGAGCTCTGAGGGGGACTGACAGAAGGCCAAGGTATCCTGTGGGGAAGGCAGTTCAGGCTTTATGCAGGAGGTAACATTTGAATGGAGGTCAAAAGGACCAACAGGAAATATTTAGACCAAGGAGGGTGGGAGGGAGCAAATCGGATCAAGGCTCTGAGACAGGAAAGAACCAAGAGCAAGAGATGCATGGGGCAGGGAGGAGCAGCAAAGGCAGACCCCTCCGGGGCTGCTTCACAGGCTTACCTCGCTGCAAGAGCCAAGAGGAGCGATTTAAGCAGGACACAGTATGACTTGCATTTTTCTTAAGACAAAACCAAACCATGGATTGTGGGGTCCAGAGTGGAGGTGGGAAATCAGAGTGTTGCTGTCATCACCCAAGCATGCCATGGCAATGACAGTGGAAATAGCAGGAAAAGATCATTTGGCAGGAAAATCTGGGACAATGGGTGGTGGTAGAGGGGTGTCGAAATATGTTTTCTACAGAACTAACTCTCAAAAGAAAAGTTTCAGGCTGTGGAGTGATTTAAAACAAGTTATTCCCCCAAGAGGAAACATCTCAGAAGACTTATTTTCAGCCCACAGGAAGCTTCTAGAGACATTTGTTTTCAGCACACTTTTCCTTAAGGACAAGTGACAAACTGCTACTTGTCAAATCCGTGGGACTGTTTTGAGGGCCCAGGAGTGGTCCCCACCGCTGAGGGAGAGGCCCCCCCAGTCCCTCCACCCCCAGGTGTGGGCCGACGGTCAGGTTCCTGGCCCTTCCCTCTTAAGCAAGCGTTCTTGGTTATTTCCAACCTCACCTTCCCCCAAACCACAGATGCTCTCTAGAAAATAAAGGAACCCAGTATAAAGAAGGTACCACATTGGGAGATTGTTCAGGACTACAGGAGAGATTTGGAGCAGGAGAGATTCCTGAGCATACAGAGAAGCGTCAGTCATCTTGGGCGGGCTCTGAGTACCAACCTCAGCTTGCAAATTAAATGAGCTTTGGATAAGATAATCAAGGAAGCCCAGTCTCAAAAACCAGCAGGGTTAAGGGAAAGAAGGCAGCCTCAAAAGACTCCATACCTGATGACTCCACCTTCTCCGTGGAAAGGAAAAAACTACAGGAGACAGATGGGAAGCGTCAGGCACCGAAGTACAGGCTGGCGGCAAAGGGGCAGCGCAAAGC
Source organism: Ailurus styani (assembly GCA_002007465.1). Classification (NCBI taxonomy): domain Eukaryota; kingdom Metazoa; phylum Chordata; class Mammalia; order Carnivora; family Ailuridae; genus Ailurus; species Ailurus styani. The sequence goes on along the minus strand of LNAC01000228.1, from coordinate 1,993,151 downwards.
CATATGGGGGGGCGGGGGTGGCCGGAGTTGAACTTCTCCACAACTTGATGGTGGTGGTTAAACCTGGGTCATCATTTGTCAAAACTCGGAACTATACCCTAACGATTTGGGGGGGGGCCTCTTACTGTATGTAAAGCATAGTTTAGTAAACAACTGATGGGAAGAGGCTACCTCCCAGGCCAAGAGCCTGACGTCCCCATTTTACAGGTGAGGCTATGTGATGAAGGCTTTGTCCCCAGGGCGTCGCCCTCTCCCCACTCCCCAGTTACCTTTCTTGGTTTTTTGGACGGCCTTCTTCATGGCCCCAGGAGGGCAGGCCGCTCAGAGGGCCTCCCAGAGCCGAAGCTGGAGTGGGTCTAACTCCCAACTGTTTCGAACCCTCGAGGAGCCGGCGCACTGCGGACCGACCGCGGGCGACGGGGCGGCCCCCGGGCGGCGTGGAGATCCGGGGCGCTGCTCCTCGGGATGGCCGCCAGGGGGCAGAAGTTGGACAACCGCGCGGTTACAAGGCCTCCGTGGACCCCGGAAAGTGGAGTGAGTGGAAATCTGGGGGGAGAAAAACAAAACTTGTGCGGGGCGGGGGGGAGGTTGTAGCACACCGCCTGACTCCCAGTGGGTCCATCATCCATTCTTGGAAAACAACCGAAGTGGGGAGGATGGAAGAAGCACAGGGGAGGGTGTGGCAACCATGTGAAATGGTCTGCCGAGGCAGATCGCAACTGGAAGACCGTAGAAGAGCGCAGAAGCCCCTTGCTGCTCTCCCAGTAATGGTATTTTTTCTTTTTAAAGATTTTATTTATTTATTTCACAGACGGAGAGAGATCACAGGAGGCAGAGAGGCAGGCAGAGAGAGCAGGGGAAGCAGGCTCCCCGCTGAGCAGAGAGCCCGATGCGGGCCTCGATCCCAGGACCCTGAGATCATGACCTGAGCCGAAAGCAGAGGCTTTAACCCACTGAGCCACCCAGGCGCCCAGTAATGGTATTTTTAAATATTGTTGCATCAACAGCTCCAACTGTTTTGGAACTGCACTGTTCTCATGGATGTTTTGAAAGAGGAAAGGCCAAGGGTGGCTCGAAAAAACGAGTCACAATTAGGAGAGGAATTAATTCTTTCTTTTTTCCAAAATAATCTTTCCTCCCCGACACACATTCACTCATAGGAAAAATATTTACGGGAAGCCCGCTCTGTGGTTTGTACTGAGGCTGGGGACACAACAGTAGGCAAGACAAACAAGGGTCCTATCCTTTTGGAACTCAGATTTAAAAAGCAGATGAAGTGGACAATTTTAGGAAACTATACATTATGAAAAATATATTCTAGAAGAAATAGAAAACAATGTGGGTCCTGTTGTCATCCCCACTCCGACGACACTGAGCGGGTAAGCACCTTGCATCCATGCTTTCAGCAAATAGTTATCAAGCATTTATTAGGTGTCAGGCACTGTGCAGAGATTTCTGTGGTCAACCTGGGCACGTTCCAATTTAGTTGGCCATTTCTGTGGCTCTACCCCAGACAATAAATCAGGGCAGATTTTCATTGGATAAATTCTGTCTTGCAGAAGCTGAGACAAAGGGGAATGAACAGAGCGATTCACTTTGGTGCTCTCAACCTCAAGGAGTCTCCAGCAGGTGGCTTCTCATGATCAATCACCAGTTTCCTCCTCCAAACCGTCTGGCAAGGTGTCTGTCCTGACACCAAATTAATTCCTTCATAACATGCATCCTTCTCCTCCATTTTCTTATGAGTAGGGGGAATAGTGAGAGTTTGTGGGGCTCAAGCACGTTTGGTGGGGGGAGCATATCAGCACCTGACACACAGAGGGTCTATCTGCCTTCCCTCCATCCCAGGCTAAACACTCTCTTTAGGGCAGATGTCAAGATCACACTTATGGGTGGAACTGCAGGATCCCAATGGTCATGGCTGCTGTCCTATGCTGCCCAGATTCCCCTTCAGGGCTGAAGGATTTATTCCTGCCCCTCCGCCCCACCCCTGCTTCTAGCTGAGCTCCTTGCCCAAGATCACACCTTCCTAGGGCAGCTAGTATCCAGGGGCTCAACACGGTAGGGTAAAAACCAGGCTCCCTCAGTCCAACTCAAGCAACTCTGGAGGGCAATCCCAGCTCCAGAGCTCCTGTGGGGTCCACTGAGGCCCCTCTGTGGCTTTGCTGCCACCTGAGTTCTCCCTCTGCTTGGTGCTGCTTCCCTGCTTCCCCCCACACACACACACACAGGTGTGGGTCCCAAGACCATTCCCCAGGAAACTGCCTGCAACTCGAGAGTGTTTCCTCGAGAATGCGCCCAACCTGCAGCAGCTAGTGCCAGGAGTGGTCTGAAAGAGATGCTCAGATGGGATTTTGGAGCTGGTTGCCCCGCTGTCCAGGTGATAATGAGGTGATAGAGGAGGCATGTACATAGCCTGAGGCACAGGGAAACACTAAGACTGCTGAATTTTTCACCACAGTAAAACGGAATGGTTTGGCAACCACATGATCTGCCTGAGTATCTCTTAGTAATCCTTTGCCCTATTTTGACAGTAAATGGACAAAGTAGCCACAGCCTGAGAAATGCATGGCAACCAGTGGCTCAGACTTCTTAAGGATGGAGGTCTGCACCACCTCACCAGATAAGCCACCTGGACCACAGAAGTTCCAGCAGAAGGTGAGAGGAATCTAGGATGGCAGGAGAGGAGGGAAGTGACAAGTGTGTCAGTTACGCCTCAAGATGAACTGCAGCAAGAGTGGGAGCTGTAGTTTGTCCCGCTCTCAGAACTGAAAAGAATCAGGTGGATCTGCATAGCACAGGGGGTGCACTGTGCAAATGTTGCCCTCTGCTACCTGGTCCCCATGAAGACTGAAGGACCTAGTCCCCAGCTATTGGGAAGGCAGAAGGTTGACAGATCTCACCAGCCTTTCAAGGAATTGTTCTTGGCTGAAGAGCAGCCTCGCCCAAGGTCATGCCCCATTCCTGGGGTAGCTAGCATCCGATGACTACTCCATGCAGGGATACAAAGGCTCAGCTCCTTTTCCCCCATTCCGAGCAGCCATCCCAGCTTCAGAGCTCCCAAGGGGGTCTGCCAAAGCCTCCCATGACTGTACCACTGCCAAACTGCTCTCTCGGCCTCCCCTGCTGCCTCCCCTGCTCCCAAGATCGCTCCCTAATAAACTCCCTGCACACTAATCCATAATCTCTTGTCTCTGAGTCGGCTCCAGTGGAACCCAATGGATGACCGGAAAGGAGATTTGAGCCCAAGGCACAAACTGTTAAAACTCTGGATTTAGTTCTTTTGTTATATCTCATTCCAGAAACCCCATGTGCATATGTATGGTGCATTGACCTCACTCCTGGCCTGTGTGGTGAACTTGACCCCTTCCTCCCCCAGGGAGGCAGTATGTTCTTTATCCTGTCAGGCTACAGATACTTCTTAAAGAGAAGAGTGATTACACAGTCCCCTCCACAGCTTTCACCAAGGTCCCATCTGGATTCAGCCTCTGCTGGGCCGAGGCCTACCATCCATCATGATAAAGCACCACCATGTTCACAGCCCCTTAACAGCCACAGAATGCCTATTCATGACTCCAGGCTGCCACCACAGATCCCGCCCGTGTGCTTTCTGGGTCCCCAAGGGTTTTCTGCCTTAAGGATCCTTGAGGCTCATCTCTCTCTGAATAGAAAAGTCCCAGCTGCTTTGCTTAGGGGTGAGTGAGGGGATGGGGAAGTTCTATCACTGAAGTGGAGTACATGACTCTGGGAGTCTATTAAGAGGAGGGAAAGGAAAAAAAAAAAAAAAAGGAGGGAAAGAGGCCCAGGGAGGTGACAGGGTTTTCCTAAGTTCAAGGCAGTAGAAGGCGTGGGACTGGAATACAGTTCTGTATCCTTTCTGTTTCATCACACTACCTCTCCTAACCCCTGGGGTTTGCTTCTACTAAAACCTAAACTGGCATATGGAGGAGAAAGGAATTGATCTGTCCCGTAGATCTCAGAGAAGCTTGGGACTTTGAAACACCAGATATGCTGGAAGTCAAGAATGAGATGTGGGGCTAAAAATAGGATTAACAGAAAATCTGTAAACAGAATATTTGGTCCCTGTCCACACCTCCCACACCCAACCTGGTTGGTAAGAAGGAATGGGGTAGGTGACTATTGTCTAAAGTGACATGTGGTCATTAATCAGGTAAAAAAAAAAAATTCTCAATTTTTTTTAAATTGCACTATTTTTTTTCCTATAAATTTAACCATAGTTGACATGTATTAGTTTTGGGTGTACAGTGTGGTGATTCGACATTCATATGCATGATGAAATGATCACCACGATAAGTCTAGTTACCATCATACTGCTTGTTTTTATCCTTTAATCTTAGATTCAGAACCTTTTGTGGAGGGGCAGAGATAGGAGGGACTGGGAAGTGCTGCCCAGGTAAAGGAGAATGTATACTTGTTTTATTTATGTATTTCTTTAATTTTATTTTAGAAGGGATGGAGGGGCAGAGGGAGAAGGAGAGAGAGAGAATCTTAAGCAGGCTCCACACCCAGACCCCGTGCAGGGCTCGATTTCAGGACCCTGAGATCATGACCTAAGCTGAAACCAAGAGTCAGACATTTAACCAAATGAGCCACCCAGATGCCCCATATAGTAGTATTACTGGGCAACAGAAACTCTGGACAAGAAGCCAAGAATATGATTCCATCAAACGTCTCCAGTACTTAAAAAAAAAAAAAAAAAAAAAAAAGTGAAGCCCTCCTACAGTAATGTGACATGCATATCTGAATTGAAATATATCAATCAGCTTCTGCCAATTTCTGTGGCAGAATAAAACTAAATGGTATAATAATATATATTTTTAAAAAATCCTTTCCCCCCTCCCCCCAGGAGACCAATGTTTGGACAGGAAAGTCTATAGACTAGCAATCAAATCCCTCCTTACCCAATCTATGTGGTGACACGTAACTCTCTGAGTTTCTGCAAGGCTGTTGGATTTAGTGGAATTTGAAACTTGCTGAGTTTTGTGAACATGTAGGCATTCCAAAAATAGAGACAGATGTCACTCTTTCAGGTCTTTGTAGAGATGACCTATGTGGCATTTAAGGAGAAAATGAGTGTCGCATCAGTTTGCTGCATGGGGGACTAACCAGGAAAGAAAGAGCGGGATCCAAAGTTAGGGTTAATGGTGATCTGGTCCATGAGTCATGAAAGAAAAAGAAATCTCCATTAGACAGAAAAATTGTAGATGGATAGATCATCCGTATTTGATCATAAAAAATTATGCCAAGGTCTTGTTTTTTTCTTGTTTTTATCCATCCAAACAAAGCCTCTCCTCAGGCCTCAACTCAGTAAATAGTATTACCAAACACCTGGTTACTCAGACCAAAACCTTAGGAGTCATTCCTCGGCCTCTTTTGGTTTCAACCCCTCCCCCACTGCCAGCCATTTTCCTTGCCTACAATATAGTCAAAGCTGTACAATTTTCTCCGTTTTCACTATTCTCATCCTGGCCAAAGCTACATTTCTCCCTCCTAGAGTACTTTGCCTATTAACTAGTTTCCCTGCTTTCAAGCTTGCCCCTCCCCGATACTATGCTATCCATACATTCTCCTGCCGAAAACCTCCCGTGCCTTTCCCTTCCACTTAGAACAAAATCCAGACTTTTTATCATGGCTCCCAAAAGCTCTACCTCTGGCCTCCGCCTACCTCTCTGTCTTTTCATACTACCCTGCAGCCAAACAGGCTATTCCACAGTTCCTTGAACAAGCCAACCTCTTCCCTGTCCCTTCCCCGGTAACCCTCTTTGGACTTGCTTTTCCCTCGGTCTGGAGTAGCCTTGTCCAAATATTCACAGGTTAGGTCTTTATGATCTCGGTGATCTCAGTGAACCTTCCCTGGCCATCCTAAGTATCACCGCAGGCCTGTCTCCCCACCCCGCCATCAGACCGACCCCTCCCCGCCCCCATTTAATTCATAGAGCAACACCTGAAATGACCTTTATGTTGAAGATAAAATTTTAAAGTATTTGTTTCTTCCCCACCAGGAAGTAAGCTTCCGGAGAGTGGAAACCTTGTCTCGCACGTCCAGTCCAGTACCTAAAGGGGGCAGGCGCCCAGCTGACCGACGCGGAGGGGGCAACGCTAACACTAGGTGACAAGAGCTGTACGGGGCCCAGGTCACTTGGCAGAGTCCCCCACCTACCAATCCGGTCTCCCTTTTGAAAGGCTAAAGACTGAGGGGCATTTTGTCACGAAACAGGCATTAACAACGATAACGATATATTATGATTGGCAAGAAAGCCAAAGGGCGGCGTGGCCTGCCGGAAGAGGTGCGGCGCAGGG
>LNAC01000228.1:1972141-1986334 GCA_002007465.1 Ailurus styani | reverse complement strand
CGCCAGCATCGCCAACCCGGACTGGATCAACACCGGGGAGTCCGCGGGTGAGCGGCGGGCGCGCGGGGCCGGGCGGGGGATTGGCCGAGGGAGGGGAGGGGAGACCCGGCTGAGGGGAAAACGGGGCTGACGGGTACGAGGCGGGGGCTGGCCTGAGGAGGGAGGGGGCGAGAGGCGTCTAGGGCTGCGGGACCGGGAGCCCGGGCGGCCGAGGGAGAGCGGATGGGGACGAAGACGCGCGGTCGCGAGCGGGACCCTCGGGCTGAGGGGAGCGGCGGCAGGCTGAGCGAAAAGTGGCGGAGGGGCGACGAGACCTGGGCTGGCGGGTCCCGGACGGGGAAGGCGGGGGTGGCGGGGAGACAGTCACCAGACCTGAGGGAACGCGGAGGAACGAGCTTCGTCCTGGTTGCAGGGCGGGGGGCGGGCGCGAAAGTCCAGGTGGGAGACGGGAAGAAACCGATTTGGAGAACACTGAGGTGCCCGTGAAGGAAGTAGAAACGAGGCGGAGAGCCGGAGCTGGGGCCGGGAAGGAGGCGGCCTGTGGGGCAGAGCGAGAACCCCCAGAGAGCTGCGTTAGGAGTCGGGTCGGGGCCGCGGCCCGGGAGGGAGCTGCGGCCAGGGTTAATGGTGCCGGGGGGGCTGGTGTGCGCGGGGGTCTCCCTCCCCGCGCCCGCGTCTGTCCCCTGCCCGCTTGGCAGGGTTTAAGACGCATGTGGCTTCCGATTTTCCCTTTGAAGTCTGCGTGGTTATAATTTTGCTTTATTTTAGGCCCGGGAGCTATAATAATACTACTAATAAACTTCGTTTTATGGAGCATCTTTCATTCCAGCGCATCACAAAACGCTTTAGAGATCTTAATAGTAGTTACAAAATTAAATAACACATTAGAGTTTCAGGCAGCGCAGCAGCAGTAGCAGTGGCTGCTGTAACACCACAGAGAGAGCTGTAGGCGGCAGAGAAAAGGTGGTGCCCGCGGGAGAGAAGGCGGCATCCTTCTGAAGGGTATCCCAGGTGAATGCCCTTGCAGGATTTCTCTCATCTTGGACCACCACCACCACCACACGCACGCACGCACACACACACACTCTCTCTCTCTCTCTCTCTCACACACACACACACACACTCCCTCCCTCACTCACCCAGACCTGTGAGACCAAACCTCTAATTAATGTCACAGCTGTCAGGAGAGCTGATCGGAATGAAATAATGAGCTTGTTTTCTAACTGCTTGTTCAGTGCAGGTGACGCGAATATTGGGGGTTGGGAATGTCAGACTCCCTCCGTGAATAATTTGTTATAAAAATGTATCACTGTGCTGTCAAAGTTACTTCTTAAGTATTACTTATGGTTCTGTATTTATCCTGCAGTATATTTAGCTCTTAAAAAAAGCTGTAGCTGGGACATTTGTTGCTCCCTCCTCCCTCCCTTCTCTCCTCCATCTAGATCTAGTAACACAGAATCATGCTGTCACATTTACGGGTTATTAAAATAACACACTAAAAAATACTCCTTTTCTTGCCTTTACAAGTTTTAGTAGAGCTCTTAATTGTAAAACATATGATTATTTTGATGCGATTGAGCTGTTAGCTGATGCTACTGTGATAAATTTGCAGTATATAAATGTATCAAATAAATTTAGGCATACACTTTGTATGCCTAATTACCCAATGCTATATGTCAATTCTATCCATTTTTTAAAATTTGTAAGGTGAGTAAGAAAATGTTCAGAATAGTTTGGAATTTGATGAAACTATAGGCTGTTTCTGAAAATGTTGACAATGTCAATGTTATTGCTAGTTTCTACAGGTATATGTGTGACATCCACTCATGGCCTGTAGTTTTTATCTTAATTATGTGTGCAGTGACTTCTTTCATGAGACTTACATTGGGACCTTATATACTTAGGGTTGAAGAGGTTTCACTATTCTAACAGAGAAGATGCTTTTTGCAAAGTGCTTTTTTGTGTGAATCCCAATGTAAATGTCCATGGGAAAGATGCACAGTTAGTTGATCCTTGAACATGGGTTTGAACTAGTGAACTAGTCCACTTATACATGAATTTTCTTTGATAAGAAATCTTTACTGTACAAAGAAATCACTATAAGAGGAAATCAAATCTTCTTTGATAAGAAATACAGTACCGGAAATATATTTTCTCTTATGATTATCTTAACATTTTCTTTTCTCTAGCTTGCTTTATTCTAAGAATACAATGTATGATACATATAACCTACAAAACATGCATTAATCAGCTATTTATGTTATTGGCAAGGCTTCCAGTCAACAGGCTATTAGTAGCTATGTTTTGGGGGAGTCACAAATGATGCATGGATTTTCAACTGTGCAAGACAGGAATAACTCCGTCATATCAGTAGACAAAGTCTTCAGTTATGAGTTGTTGTAGAGATGGGAGGGACAGAAGTTCATGACTTGAAAGAAGTAGAACGTGTTTGAAATAAGTAAATAGTTGGAGAGAAGACATGCCAACCACTGATACAGGAGGATTGTCTAGCAGCATGGAAGCCTCATTGAAGTCAGTGGTCAGGAACATAGAGTGTGATAAGCCATCTGCCTTATTGACCTTTTCTAGTAGTGCTCAGCTACTTTGATACCAGTGCATGGTGAAAGCTAGTAGATTTCATTCATGTTTAGGGTTTGCCAACAAAATGCAACAAAATGACAGAGGAGCAAAGACATTTTGTTTTGGCCAGAATGTCATGATGATGGCTCATGGATTCTCAGCTAAATAAAAAGTGAAAGTGAAGAAAGGAAAAAGCTGATGTATTGGTCAATGAATAGCAGATGGTATATGGTCAATGAATAGTGGACCCAATAGAATTGAAGGCCTGACTGGGAGTGATTGATAAAGTGGAAGAATAGGGGATTATGGACACAAGGTCCAGAGTGACAGAGGCGATGTCACTAAAATGGGGGCTAAAATGGGTGGAGGAGGTGGCTTTTTTCTTAACAGTTTCCTTTGCCATCTCAGGAAATCCTTCAATTAAATATTCTGTAACATGGAAGAGGAATAATAGGAGGTAATAGGAAATTTTTCAAAATCCTATCTATCCTATATTTCTTTTTTTATGATTTTTATTTATTTATTTGGCAGAGAGAGAGAGATCACAAGTAGGTGGAGAGGCAGGCAGAGAGAGGAGGAGGCAGGCTCCCTGCTGAGCATGGAGCCCTATGTGGGCCTTGATCCCAGGACCCTGAGATCATGACCTGAGCTTAAGGCAGAGGCTTTAACCCACTGAGCCACCCAGGCACCCTGTCTTATATTTCTTATCTTAAATATGTCAGACAGTAAGCCCTAAAACTTAAATGGGATGTTCCTTTATTGACTTGTGCTGTGATAAGATGCACCTAAAATTTGCCTGGTACAGCATTTGTATGCTCAATTTACACTTTTATCTAAGCAGACAGATCTAGTCTTGAGTTATAAAAAAAAAAAAAGATCTGGACCGAATTACACCTCCCAAATCAATGAAACCTTTACCGTAAGTTCAAATAAGATGGCAGAGGTGACAGGACTAGCTTTATCCTAAGATCTGCACAGAAGTGACAGCTTAGCAGCAAAAAGTTAATGTGTTGGTTCTCTTCAGTGCATTAAATACAGCATATTTTGATGATAGTGTTTTTAGTGCAGTTTTTAAAGTAGACAAAATATATTTTGAAAATTGAATACTGGAGCTGAAATGTTCTACAGATGTAACTTGAAAACCACTGCAGTGAACTAGTGTAGAAAGTTTCAGGGTTTGAATACAAACTTCATCACTTCTTAGCTCTTTGATTTGGAGCAAGTTACTTAGACTCTCTCTTTATAGTTCTTCCTCTGTAAAATAGGAATATTAATAGTACCCACTCCTGATTGGATTGTTATGATTGAGTTCGTCCACGTAAAACATTTAGAACAGTACCTGACACATAGTATGTGTCATTAAAGGTTAGATATTGTGGTTAGATATTCTTGTATTGCTGTTCTAGTATGATAACATATTCCAGTTTTAAAATTAAAGCTCACAACTTTTTACTGTGAGAACTGACATGTTTTCTTTAATGTTGGTAATAAGGAAATATCAAGAATAATATGGCCAGGCTTAGCAGAAGTCAAATTAATCTTCTTGGCATTGGACTTTCTGCATCTCTCCTATTACTGTTCTTCATTTAGTCTTTCATCACCATATTCTAGTCTCTCTACTCTTCAGTTTCTACTTGAACTATGCCAAAGAAGGAAATGAAATCTCCAAAAACTGAATAGGATAACTTCCTAAAATCCTGGCTAATAAACTATATTATCATAAGGTTGTGGGTCATGCTTCATACTGGCAGAATTTTTAGTTAGATTTTATTGTATTAGTGCAAATACAGAGAAATACATTCATTTTATTTTCATCTCTATGTGGTAACATTTCCTGAGCTTGCTCTGATAGCTTGTAGGTTATGCACAAACTTGAAGATGTAATGAAACAGAAGTTAGATATTGTATGTATGAGGAAAGTACACAGGGAGGCACTTTAGTAAGGACCCTTAGTGGTTCCTATTAATAAAAAATATTGAATGTCAGGTGAATATAAGGGCAAAAATTGCATAATTCTGCTGTGTCAGGTCAAATTTCTTCTGATTACTGGAACTCAATATCAATAGCAATATCTTTCATTTTATATAGTGCATTGTAGTTTTTGAAGCAACCTTACGTCCAGGACTTGATTTGATTTCTTAGGCTTTTTATATTTAGCCAATGTAGAACAGTCATTTCTTTTTTTTTTTTTTTTTTAAAGGTTTTATTTATTTATTTATTTGACACAGAGAGATCAGATCACAAGTAGGCTGAGAGGCAGGCAGAGAGAGAGAGAAGAGGAAGCAAGCTCCCGCTGAGCAGAGAGCCCGACGCGGGCCTCGATCTCAGGACCCTGGGATCATGACCTGAGCCGAAGGCAGCGGCTTTAACCCACTGAGCCACCCAGGCGCCCAGAACAGTCATTTCTACATCTTTTCCCACTTGTCAGTGCTTTGCACATGAGACTTGAGTTTCGGTGCCGCTGACTCCCTTCAGGAAAACTCTTCATTGAAGTGTTACCAACATCTTATTTATGCACACCTTTTATTTACTTAATGGAGGTTAAAATTATTAAGTGGCTGAAGTTCTTCCTAGATTTCAGAAGAGGGGAAGAAGGAGATTTGGGTTTTAGTCTTAAAGTGATGTCCTTTCCTTTGTACAAGTTCCTTAACCTGTCACTGTTTTCTCATCCCTAAAGAGACATATTTTTGTGGGGGAAAAAATAGTTTTTTATTTTCATTGAGTTAATTCTAAGAAAGTCAACAACTCAGCAATGCTGCTTCTAATATAAATGATCTAGAGATCCCTTTTTTGAGTCATCTTCCCTTGACAGCAAGGATTTTAGTGACCATTTAGGGTTATGCCATCCTAAATCATCCTAGATAGCTTAGTGTTCTTAACAGAGATTTCCAAATGTTTTCCAAGTCTCTTCCAGTACATTAAGGAACTCCTCTTTAGTGTCTAATCAGATTTCCCTCTATACGGTTGATTATCACATTCACTTTGTAGTCTGTGATAGTATATTTATTCCTAAGAAGATTTTCATTCTTGTTCTTTTTTAAATTGTTTAGATTGGATGTTAGAGTGTTTAAGGCATCATAATAACAAACACACTCTTTCCAGCTTATATTCTGAACTGAGGGGGAAAAATAATAAAGCCCAAAATTTTATTTTATTACTGATAAACAGGATACTAGAGAATGTGGCTGTTATCTGTGGACAGGCATTCTCCTCTTACTGGACCTCAAAATTGAACAGAGTAACCATCCATTCCCAGGCAGAATGGAGGCACTTGCCCCATAAGGCTTCCAGCATGAAAGAGCAGTGAAAATCAGTACTCACTATGAGTGAATTGCTCCCAAGGGCAAAAAGTTGGACCACAGATGCCCAATTTTTTATCCTAAACTGCTAGTCAAATGAAGTCATTCCTCTGACATGGAAAGGTTTAAGTGAGGGGACACAGATAAGCTAAGAGCATTATGCTGCAGCCCCCTCCCCTCCCCTATCCCCCATGAGGGAGAAGACCATTTGAAACCTAGGAAATGGCTGGGGCGGGGGAGAGATTTCTTTCTGCTCAAGTGTAAAAACTGGCAGGTTCTTGGGGAAGTGAAAGACTTAAAGAGGGTGTCATTTCCTGTTGTGCTGCCCACTACCTTCTCCACAGGAAATCCTGGTAAACCTCATATAAGGGACTGTGGTGCTCGACATCTGTCATGTAAGATCTACAAGTGGATCCTGGCCTACAAATTGGGGTCCTTGGTTTAAAACATTAAAATTATAAGCCATCCAAACAGACCTGTTTATTAAATACTAGAAGATTATTAAATAGTGCTTTCCCCTGAATGGTAGCAACTTCAGTGATCACAGAGGTGCTTTACCATGAAGGAGCTCTGTATCATCAGTTTAAACGAACAGAGCAGTCTATCCAGAACTTCATTTTGCTAATCACTTTGGACATGACTTTTAGTGAAGGACAGAATTTTGTTCTACCTAAGAGGGCAAAAATCTTGTGATTGTATTGTCCTTTAACTTAAGCATTAACAAAATTTCTCCAGTGAGTCTTTTTTCAGTAAATTGCTTTTTAAAAAACAGCGTTATTCAAATATAATTCCCTTAACCATAAAATTCACCCATTTAAAGTGTGCATGTAGTGGCGTTTAGTATATTCATAGAGTTGTGCCACCATCACTACAATCAATTTTAGAACATTTTCATTACCCTCTAAAGAAACCCCCATCCCTTAGCCATCACCCCTCAACTTTCTGTTCTTAGGTCTACTTTCTGTCTCTAAGGATTTGCCTATTCTGGACATTTTATATAAATGGAATCATATAATATGTGGTCTTTTGTGATTGGTTTCTCTCACTTAGCATGTTTTCAAGGCTCACATCCATCTTATAGTAAACATTAGTACTTCATTTCTTTTTATTGCCAGATTAATTTATCCATTCATCAGTTGGACATTTGGGCCAGTACATTTCTTTTACTTCAAAGAATAAAACTTCTTTAAAATGGGCCAGGTGGTAATTTTTTGTTTGTTTGTTTTAAAAAGTGGCATTATCAGTATAAATAATACTTGGCAAATAATAAGAACTTTGAGTACAAATTCAAAGACCAGTCTTTTTTATAGTGTTCACAGGACATACTTGAAGCTTGAAATCATTTATGATGCTGTAAATTTCACAGTGTAGTCCAGATTTCCCAATATGAGATTAGATTTCCTGAACAAACCATTTATTTCCTTTACAACCTTGGTTCCAGAAGTCCTCTATTTTTACCATTACCAACAGGGATGTAGGCACTTCAGGAGGAAGAATATAAGCTAGTAGGCCCAGAAGTTTTGGAGAAGGGAAATTTGGGACCAAGAACATGGACAGAAGCCATGAGTAAATGGAAATCACTAAAAGGCAGGAAATTTCGAAAAAGAAATGACAGAACGATGATGATATTGCATTTATTAGACTGACCAGACTTCTTAAATTCTGTCACTTGGCTGTTAGAGCCAAAACTTTCAAAGCTGGCATAAGGTAGTCATGTATGTCAGCCCTCCGCTGTTCAGCGGGGTATGACCTACAGCAGTGGTGTCATTTAACCCCTTTTCTGAGAAATACTAGGTTTGTACTAGAGTTGCAACAGAGTAAAATTAAATGGTCCCCTAAGATTTAGAGTCAGTCATATCTAGATAAGACTCTTGGATTCCCTTTTTATAAGTTTTATGATTTAGGGCATGTAATTTGATTTCTCAGCTATATAACGGGGACAATGTATTTATTTCAAAGGATGGTTGTGAGGAAATAAACCATGGCATATAAGGAATTAGCACATGGTCTAATACATACAAAAATGCTCCAGTGTTAGTCATAATTATTATATTAAAAGTCAAAATGTTTTATTTTTTAATATTTCCCTTTTTATTACCTGTCTTGCTTACGTACAGCTTGCCTTGTTCTAAAAAGAGACTTAAGGCAACATGATGTGTCTGTATTTGAATATAACTGAAACCCAGCCGAGTCCAATCCAGGAAGAAAGACTGTGAAGTCCACTGTAGTGGTAATATCAACTTGATGGGACACATATAAGTACCAAAGCCAAGGCCTGCATTGGTTTTATATATCTCTGGAAGAGACTGAAGAGGCTTTCTTTTCTTTTTTTTTTTTTAAGTTCTTATTTATTTATTTGACAGAGAGATAGCACAAGTAGGCAGAGCGGCAGGCAGAGAGAAAGGGAGAAGCAGGCTCTCTGTGGAGCAGGGAGCCCATTGCGGGACTCGATTCCAGGACCCTGGGATCATGACCTGAGCCGAAGGCAGTGGCTTAACCAAGTGAGCCACCTAGACGCCCCCTGAAGAGGCTTTCTAAATGAAAGGCAGCCTAGCATCATAGAAAGGGCACAGGGCTTTTGGAATCAAACCAAAACCAACATGTAGTCAGATGCCAGTCCTGCTATTTACTAGCTGTGTAACTAATTTTAGACATGTTGTAGTTGAGGTTTTTTTAATTTAATTTAATTTTTATTTTTAAAGATCTTATTTATTTATTTATTTATTTATTTATTTATTTATTTATTTGACAGAGAGAGAGAGAGAGAGAGAGAGATCACAAGTAGGGTTAGAAGCAGGCAGAGAGAGAGAGGAGGAAGCAGGGAGCCCGATGTGGGCCTCGATCCCAGGACCCTGAGATCATGACCTGAGCCGAAGGCAGTGGCTTTAACCCACTGAGCCACCCAGGCACCCTAGACATGTTGTAGTTGAGTTTTTTATTAATAAAAATTATATCATTCAGATTTGATTAATACTTTTTTCAGCCCTTCCAACTGTTATGCAAGTTCAGATTCTCAACTTTCTGTTTTCCAGTAGGTTAAAGAGTAAGAACTGCAGTGCATTATGAAAATCCTTTAGTTCAGAAGTTATTTTTAAAGATTTTGTTTATTTATTTGAGAGAGAGAGTGCATGGGTGCAGGCTGGGGGAGGGAGAGGGAAGGAATCTCAAGTAGACTGTGCACTGAGCGTGGAGCCTGATGTGAGACTTGATCTCATGACCCTGAGATCATGACCTGAGCGGAAACCAAGAGTTGGATGCTTAACTGACTGAGCCACCCAGGTGCCCCCAGAAGTTATTTTTATTTTTTTTTTTTATTTATTTTTTTTTTTAAAGATTTTTTTTTTTTTTTTTTTTTCATTTGACACAGAGAGAGAGATTACAAGTAGGCAGAGAGGCAGGCAGAGAGAGAGGAGAGAGGAGGAAGCAGGCTCCCTGCTGAGCAGAGAGCCCGATGTGGGCCTCGATCCCAGGACCCTGGGATCATGACCTGAGCCGAAGGCAGCGGCTTTAACCCACTGAGCCACCCAGGCGCCCCAGAAGTTATTTTTAAAGGCATTTATCTAGGAGCTAGTGATCTATGAACTTTGCAGTTGAATATCAAGAGTCGATTAGTCTCACGTCAAAGTCTAAAAATACGTTTAGAATATATGAGATGGTTGTTTCTTTATAGAGACTTGGCAAATAGTATAACTGAAAATTTAGTTTTTGTCTATGGAATAAAATTTCTTCAGTTGTCTTTAGCTTCTGTAATGCAACTGTGAGTTTTTGGGGGTTTTTCCGTTCTTCATTGTAATGCATATTTAAGCAGTGGGCCATGTTAAATAATCTTATAGGGGAAATTTAGTCACATAATGAAGTATTGCTGTTTAAGAAATTGTTATTGTTGGATTGTAAATAAGAGCTTAATCATGCAACTTGAATGGATAATTATTTACATAGTGACCTTCTTTTATATCCCCTAAATAACCCAGGAGATTAGGTTGTACAGTGACAGCAGTTACAGTGTGTAGGTATAAATTTCATATTTACAGCTTTACCTGGCTGTGATGATTTATGTAAACATGACATCTTTTTTTGGTTGTCAGAATGTTTTATTTTCAAGCTCTGGAGCTACACAATTTTTCCCAAGCATATTCTCTAATTCTTTGTCCAACTAGCAGCTGGCTGCTAAAAAGTTTAATACCTGCAACACCTGATCCAATTGATCACAACAGATTAGATAGAGTGACTGTATTATTTCATTCTTTATTGGCTACAGACTGATGAAAAAGTAGTATTTAGCAAAGCTATTGTTGAAATACTAGGGAGGTTAAACAATAGCCATGAGGGAACCTAAGAATCTTTGAATATCAATGTACCTAAAAATGAGTATCTGGATCAAAGTCACCTTTCAATTAATATACCTATGCAAACTTTGCTAAGTATTCTCTCATTAGCTGTAACTTACAGGAAGGAGAATCCTTACCAAATATTCCATGTGATGTTCCTTTAGGATTTATTGCTTTAGAGTTGACAAAATAGAGAAGCATATGGATTCAGGTGTTGCTATCAGTGATACACAAGTATTTATGAGTACATACCAAAAATGTGTAATTTACATGCATGACGTTTCAATGTGTGACTCCAGTTTCAAAGCAAAGTGACATTTCTTTGAACTGTTGCTCTTTTTTTTTTTAATTAGGAAAAGGCTGCACTTTTTTGTGGTCTCTTTATACTAGCTTTGCTATAAATATTCACATTTGGCATTTTGACACTTGGCTGTTGTATATATTGAGCAAAAGGCAGCTGTTGACTTTTAATATAGATCTGTTCAACCAGGGACTATATACTGCTATCATTAGAGATTAAACAGGAGTAAAGATAAATGCAGTTGGTTGAGTCAAGTAAGAAAATAGGAGAGCAAAATCATACCGGGTCTCCCCATTTGTGGTATATTCACAGTGAGTTTCTCACCTGGAACATCACTGGGTCTACTTTCAGCTATAATAATAATAAAAGATTTTTTTCAAAAACAGACCATGTTCAAGTTAGGTCTGCTGACCAGACCACTAACTTAAAAGGCAAAGATCTCTAAGACCATTTCATTTATAACCATTTCATTTTAAAAGTACCATTCATTTAAATAAAATCTTTAATATTCTATGAGTATTTATTAGATCTTCCCATAGATATTTCCTGTACCACTGGATTTTATCCCAGACAGCCTTACAACCAATGTTTATTGAAGTATGTGTGGTCTGTAAGGAACTGTATTAAACATTCTGAGAGATTGTATTTACACAAATGAAAAAGTATTTTATCCTCAAGAAACCTGCGCTTTATTTGGGAAGATAAAATTATATACATAAGAAATGCGTCCGGGCGCCTGAGTGGTTCAGGGGGTTAAAGCCTCTGCCTTCGGCTCAGGTTATGATCTCAGGGTCCTGGGATCGAGGCCCGCATCAGGCTCTCTGCTCAGCAGGGAGCCTGCTTCCTCCTCTCTCAGCAGGGAGCCTGCTTCCTCCTCTCTCTCTGCCTGCCTGTCTGCCTACTTGTAATCTCTCTCTGTCAAAATAAATAAATAAAATCTTTAAAAAAAAAAGGAATGCGTCAAAAATATGTGATGAAACTACTTTCTACCCAGGTGTTCAAGGAGGAGATGGCATTCGAGCTTAGCCGATGATACACTTAATAATGAATATTTAAATAATTATGAAGGTTTAGGCATTGCTTGTCCTTGAGGGTAAAATGGCATGAGTAGAGGCAGGGAAGTTTCCATTCTAGTCCATTTCCAAACATTGCTGCTAAATTCATCTTTCTAAAGGATAAATATTATTATAATCACAAATGCTTATATAGCATTTACTTTATGACAGATAATTTCTAGGTAGTTTACATGTATTTACTAATTTAACCTTGCAATATCTGTATATAGATGCTGTTATTGGCCTCCACAGAGATACAGAGAAGTTATGTAACTTGCCCAGGGTCACACAGCTTAAAAGTGGAAGAGCTGAGATTTGAACCCAGGAAGTCTAGCTCCAGAGCACTTCATGTTTTTGTACTAGAAACCTTTAGTGACTCTTCATCTTCCATAGCATAAGGGCATTCAAGTATCTTCACAATACGGCTTTAGCTTACCTTTCCAACCGATCGTACATTTTTCCCTGCATGGATCTACATTTTAGCTCTTCTGTATTACTTTCTGTTTCCTAAATACAGTCTGTAGTCTCATTTCTAGTCTTTGCTTATGTTATCTATTCTTAGTATCCTCTCACTCTGCCTAGTCCCTGCCTTATCAGACCTTCCCATCTTCCAAGCATATTTCAACTGCCATCTTTTTGTGTGTGTGTTATGTTAGTCACCATATAGTACATCATTAGTTTTTGATGTAGTGTAACATGATTCATTGTTTGCATTGTTTGCATATAACACCCGGTCTGTGCTCTCCTTGATATCCATCACCAGGCTTACCCATACCCTCACCCCCTTCCCTTCTAAAACCCTCCATTTGTTTCCCAGAGTCCATAGTCTCTCATGGTTCGTCTCCCACTCCAGTTTCCCGCCCCCCCTTCATTTTTCCCTTCCTTCTTCTAATGTCCTCCATGCTATTCCTTATGTCCCACAAATAAGTGAAACCATGTGATAATTGACTTTCTCTGTTTGACTTATTTCACTCAGCATAATCTCTTCTAGACCCGTCCATGTTGATACAAAAGTTGGGTATTTGTCCTTTCTCATGGCTAAGTAATATTCCATTGTGTATATAGACCACATCTTCTTTATCCATTCATCCGTCGAAGGGCATCTCAGCTCTTCCCACAGTTTGGCTATTGTGGACATTGCTGCTAGGAACATTGGGGTGTGTATGGCCCTTCTTTTCACTACATCTGTATCTTTGGGATAAATATCCAATAGTGCAATTGCTGGATCATAGGGTAGCTCTATTTTTAATTTTTTGAGGAACCTCCACACTGTTTTCCATAGTGACTGCTCCAATTTGCATTCCCACCAACAGTATAAGAGGGTTCCCCTTTCTCCACAACTTCTCCAACATTTATTATTTCTTGCCTTGTCGATTTTTGCCATTCTAACTGGTGTAAGGTGGTATCTCAATATGGGTTTTTCTTTTTAATTATTATTTGCCCCTGGGGTACAGGTCTGTGAATCATCAGGCTTACACCTTTCTCAGTGTGGTTTTGATTTTAATTTCCCTGATGGTTAATGATGGTGAACACTTTTTCATGTGTCTGTTAGCCATTCTTTGGAGAAGTGTCTATTCATGTCTTCTGCCCATTTTTTGACTTTATTATCTTCAGCTGTCATCTTTGTAAAAACCTTTTTTGAGCTCCTGCCAAAGTGATTTCCCCCTCCCAACCCCTTGGTAATACCTTGCACATTTCTTTTCATGGTAGCATGCCTGTATCATGGTTATTTGTGTGTCACTTGCCAGTTTTCTAGTAGAAATCTGTTAGATTTTTTTTTAAGTTCCCTAAGAACAGGGAATATGATTTATTGATCTCTGTACCTTAGGTAGTACTCAGTCCAACCTTGCATGTGGCAGGAAAGAAGAGATGTTATGTTTGACATTAAGATTTTTGAACCTAGGGCGCCTGGGTGGCTCAGTGGGTTAAAGCCTCTGCTTTCGGCTCAGGTCATGATCTCACCCTCCTGGGATCAAGGCCCTCATCGGGCTCTCTGCTCGCCAGGGAGCCTGCTTCCTCCTCTCCCTGTCTCTCTGCCTGCCTCTCTGCCTACTTGTAATCTCTCTCTCTGTGTCAAATAAATAAATAAAATCTTTTAAAAAAAAAAAGATTTTTGAACCTAGAGAGCTCTTTTCCACTTATTAAAGGGAATGCTGCCTGATTCTTGGATTGTTGAAAAAGACCCATTAGATCTTCAAATTTACTCAGTCGAGTTCTTTTTAACAGATTCCTGAAAATGTCTTTGTTCTAACCTTTTATTTGGTTAATAGTCTGGCTAGTATAAAGTACAAAGTACCAAATAATTTTCTCAATTTTGAAGGCATTATGCCAGTGTCCCTTAAGAGGTGGTCTGGGGAACACCTAGATGGCTCAGTTGATTACTGATGATTAAGCGTCTGTCTTCGGCTCAGGATCAGGATCATGGGGTCTTGGGATTGAGCTCTCTGCTGTCTGCTCAGTGGGGAGGGGGCCTGCTACTCCCTCTCCTTCTGCCTGCCGCTTTGCCTGCTTACTCTATCAAATAAATTTTAAAAATCTTAAAAAAGGGCGCCTGGGTGGCTCAGTGGGTTAAAGCCTCTGCTTTCGGCTCAGGTCATGATCTCAGGGTCCTGGGATCGAGGCCCGCATCG
>LNAC01000228.1:1927079-1970563 GCA_002007465.1 Ailurus styani | reverse complement strand
GTGCTTTGGTGAATGCTGTGAAAGATGTAAGCCTGATAATTCACAGACCTGTACCCCTGGGCCAAAGAATAAAAAAAAAATTAAAAAAAAATAAAGCCTGGAGGTTAACAAATAAAACAAAACAAAACGAAAAAAAGCAATACAGTTGCATTGCTAATAGCATTTTTGAAAAGATAAAAAGGACTAAGAAAAGGAAGCTTACTTCTCTGTTCCTTTATTTTGCCAACTTGACTTTAAAGCTTATGACATTCCTATAGTCAATGGTATTGTAATAGTGTTGTGGGGGATAGATGGCAGCTACACTTTTGGTGAGCACAGCATAATGTATAGACTTGCTGAATCACAATGTTGTACACCTGAAACTACTGTAACATTGTGTCAGCTATACTTCAATTAAAAAAAGCTTATGACATTCCTTCTATGTGATTACAGGGGCTTCACTGAGATTCTTTTTGTGTTTGTCAACAATATTTTGTCATTTTTTGACTTCCAAATTGCCTATCAGAAGATGAGAAAATTTGTAGGAAATACATGTTTAAGGGATTTCCTCAGGTGGAGTAGCCTGGGATAGAGTTAAATCAGTGGAGACCAAGAAGGTGTGTATGAGTGCATGAAAGTGCATGTGCTCTGTGTGGTGTGTTACAGTGGGGAATGAACAGGGGGAAGATGAGGAATTTGTAATGGGTAAATGATCTCTCCCATGGAGAAACAGTGTAATACAGAAGAGGTTGAATCCAGTGTTCCTTATTCGGTGGATAGCCCTGTTAGTCTGGGCTGGTATGGTTACTGTTTGTTGAGGGGAGCCCATGATGGACAGAGTAAGGAGAAAAACAATATTTTATATGCCAGTTAGGGTATAAGATGGTGCAAAATATTTTTAATTTGAAGAGTGCCTCTTTTTTTTAAGATTTTATTTTTAAGTAGTTTCTACAACCAACGTGGGGCTCAGACTCACGACCCCAAAATCAAGAGCCACATGCTCCTCCAACTGAGCCAGCCAGGTGCCCCCTTGAAGGCACTCTGTTGAAACTACTTTTGATTCAGAATTTGCTGTAGATGTTTTGCTTCTGCTTAAAAAATTACCTAAATGCTTATTCTTTATTTCCCCCAATTGCAAAATAGTTTGTATTCCCCCTTCATCCTCATGAATCCCATCTCTTGATTTAAAATAAAAGTGGGTATGTATGATAAATTCTTAGACAACTATTTCATTAAGAAAATCGTAGTGAGAATAGAATGGGGATTTACATGAGAACTCCGTTTGAGATCTGGCTTGAGATCTGGCTCTGCCGTTTACCAGCTGTGTGACTTTGAGCATGTTACTTGGCCTCTGTAAGATTTAGTTTCCTCATCTGTAAGTGGGGATAACACCTCTTCCTTGAAAGATGACTCTAAGAACTAAAGCTGATTATCTGAAACATCTACCACGGTACAGGCATTTATAGTAGCTATTGTTTTGTTAAGCAACTAAATGGATTAATCTCTTATTGCATTGGATGCATAGAGTTTAATGCAGTTGATTCTTTACCTATCATACAGTCATCAAGAGCAGTCTGATTTTTTTTTTTAAACTAGGATATATCACTGTGTTAGACCTGGTTCCCCATTTCATTTTTAACATACACACTCTACTGTGCTTCTGATACTTACTTGGATTGCTACCTTCTTCCACTAAGAGAAAAGAGACCCAGGCAGCCTATCCAAATGTTTATATGAAAGTGCTGTTCTACATGTCAAAGGTAGTATGTTTTGGGGGATTTCCCAGTAATGATGACAGCTTATACTAAGCCATTAACATTCTGTCAACCTTCTTACTCTAGCTAACATCTGCTAAGTGGGTTATGGATTGTAGTCTGTGGCCCTGGAGTAGATCTCTCCCCTACACCTGGCTTTAAAAGAACTTGACCTCATTAGTCAAAGTCAGTAACTAAGTTAGATGAAAAGTTCTAAAAGTAAAGCATGATTGATGATCACAGGTAGCCTATAAGATCATTTGTTAAAATCCTATTCATTTGCTTATTATGAAACATAAGTAACTATTTCATTATCCTAACAAAATTATTTCAGAGTTTAAATTTTAAAAAATCATTAATTAAATCACTTAAAAATAGCAATAAATCTTATTTTAAACAGATGTATACAGTCATATATCAGCATGTTAGATCACTTTTGAGATTCCCACTTTAGCTAAGATTTAGTGGGTTAGGATCAGAGGACAGACAACTCTTGGGATGCTTGGGTGGCTCAGTTAAGTGTCCGACTTTTAATTTTGGCTCAGGTCATGATCTCAGGGTCATGAGATCGAGCCCCATGTTGGGCTCTGTGCTCAGCAGGGGTCTGCTTGAGATTTTCTCCCTCCCCTTTTGCCCCCGCCA
Organism: Ailurus styani; assembly: GCA_002007465.1. Taxonomy (NCBI): domain Eukaryota; kingdom Metazoa; phylum Chordata; class Mammalia; order Carnivora; family Ailuridae; genus Ailurus; species Ailurus styani. The sequence goes on along the minus strand of LNAC01000228.1, from coordinate 1,968,188 downwards.
ACCCCCAATTGCATTCTTGCGTGCACGTGCAAATAAATTAATCTTTTTAAAAAAATAATAAGAAAAATAACTCTTTTATATGTTGAATATCGCTGATAAAGGAATAGCCCAGGAGCTTTAGAGGATTATTATCTACCTACTTACCACCCAACAGGTAACTATCATCCAGTAACCATTTAGAATCCCACAGTAGCTAGTAAGATGTCTGCTTTAAATAGAGCCCCCTCTATTTAAGATGTGTTAGTCCTTTATTGTGAGTATCTTCACAGTTATCAGGGAGGTTGGGTACATTATAGGTTTTCCTACTGTGCTTTTTATTTTTTTGTACTTTGTTTCTATAAGTTGTTGGCTATTGTTTTGTTCTCTGTATATAGCCTGGAGTTAACTAAAGTGTTGTATCCCTTATACATTCCCTCCTATTGCCCTCTGCCCTCCCTCTTCAGGAGCTTGTAGCAAATTCCCAGTTTGACCATTCAGGCAGTTCATAGCCAGATAAAAAAAAGTTTGGGGTGCAGATATCATTAGGTCTTCAAGATGGTCAGGGAACTGATGCAGTTCCCACTGACTTTTCTTATATCCCACTTAGATACCACACACATATTGTGCTCAGCTCCTGTGTCTCTAACCTTAGAGTTTTACTGAGTTGTTGTTGTTTTAGGAGAATTCATCCATTTCTCTAATGAGGAAGAGGGTTATCTTTTGACTGTATTGTTATAGGCTACAGTAGCATTTACTCCTTTTGTGTGACCCTGTTCTTTTATACATTCCAGAAATTCTTTAGTAATTCTGTTTGTTGTTGATATCCTTATCATTTTCCCATGCTATTAGAGAATTTTTAAAAATATATACATTACCTTGTCTTTCCAGTGGGATCTGTAGAAGGAAAGAGTAAATTGATTCACTTTACCTCCCAGTGGCATTTAATAAATATTCATTGAATGAGAGGAATCAGTGAATGGCTTGTGCGGTTGTGTTGGTCTAAATATTTACAGATATTTATAGGAGATTTAGTCCATGTTGGCTTATTATCTTTTAAATTTTTATTAGTAATGGTAAAGTTAAAACGCAGTAATTTGGGCGCCTGGGTGGCTCAGTGGGTTAAGCCGCTGCCTTTGGCTCAGGTCATGATCCCANTAAAGCCGCTGCCTTCGGCTCAGGTCATGATCCCAGGGTCCTGGGATCGAGGCCCACATCGGGCTCTCTGCTCAGCGGGGAGCCTGCTTCCTCCTCTCTCCTCTCTCTCTGCCTGCCTCTCTGCCTACTTGTGATCTCTCTCTCTGTGTCAAATGAATAAATAAAATCTTTAAAAAAAAAAAAAACGCAGTAATTTTCCTAAGGTCACATATGTTTTTAAAGATTTTATTTACTTAAGAGAGAGCTCAAGTAGGGCGAAGGAGGAGAGAGAGAAGCAGGCTCCCTGATCACCAGGGAGGACCCTGGGATCATGACCTTAACAGAAGGTGGACACATAACCAACTGAGCCACCATGTGCCCAGGCCACATTTTTTTATGTAAGCCAGAAAAGTTTAAATTCTATAGTCCCCATATGGCAGGTGTATACATAGGTGTGGTTAGTTTAAATGCAGGAGGCATTATAGTTAAGTGACTAATATCACAGACTCTGGAGTCTGGGTTCACGTTCTATTTATGCCACTTAACTAGCAGCATGATCTTGGCCAACATACTTCAGAGGTCTGTTTGAAGATTAAGTGTTTTATGTACATGAATACTTTAAAGTACGTGGCACATAGCAGTGTAAGTAACTAAAATTAATGGGACTAACTTTTGAAGAATCTTAGCTATAATCTTTTGAATAGCCATAGGCAGCTACCTTTAAATTGTTTATAAATGCTATGTAGTTTTAAGATGTGCATGAAGGGCGCCTGGGTGGCTCAGTGGGTTAAAGCCTCTGCTTTCGGCTCAGGTCATGATCTCAGGGTCCTGGGATCGAGGCCCGCATCGGGCTCCCTGCTCAGCGGGGAGCCTGCTTCCCCCTCTCTCTGTCTGCCTGCCTCTCTGCCTCCTTGTGATCTCTCTCCCTCTGTGAAATAAATAAATAAAATCTTTAATAAAAAAAAAAAAAGATGTGCATGTAAATGTTACCATACTAGAATATGCATTCAAGCCCATGGACAAATGGCCAGAATTTCTACCTTATATAAATAGAACCACTATTATGATTAAGTAAGAAGAGTACTATTTGCTTGAACCATGCATATGTTTTACATATTCAAAAAATTAAGAATGATGGAAAGAAAGCAAATCCTAATATTGAATACAAATTGAAACCAATGAGCCTAACTATATCAAATGGGTAATGTAACTACCAAGGGAAAAAGAAGTAACTTTTGAACATAGAATTCTGACTGTGCTCCATTAATGGAATATAGCCTGAAGACAAAAAGAACAGCAAAGAAACACTGAATTTAGTAGGTAGCAAGCCCTCTTTAATAGCTCTTCCTAAGAAATGTTATTCCCATGTTGCTGATGAAGAAGCATATTCAAAGAGGGGAATGATTTGCCTGGCATCATTTAATTAGGTGGTAGAGCTGGATTCAAAAGTCTGTGTTCTGTTCATTATAGCACCCCACCTTTTTAGTGTTTGTAGTGTGCTGTTCAAATGAGCTTCTGTGCTACCATACTGGTTTCATTAGTACCTACCTCCCTTTATTTTATCGGTATCGTCTGTAATTATTAGAACCACATTTTCAAGAGCTCCCTAACCTCTTGAATCTCCTTTGCTTCAAGAAGTTCATTCCATGCAATCATGCCTACCTTTTTGAAATCTGCCTTCCTAAATTAAAGGGTATGTAATAACTATTCCCACCCTTTTCTTTATGAATTCTAAGATGACCTGATAGATTTTCATTTTGATTCTCATTCCTCCTACTTCATCAATAACTAGTTTCCTGAATTATATAGCTAGTGTCAAAGTCATGATTATTTACAGATATTGTCTGTATTCATAACCAAGCCTGGAACTTGTACATGAGAGAGCTGCACTCTTAAAGACATATTTGTAATTTAAGCTATCACATGGTGACTTGTGAGTCACATAGTGGGAGAGTAGTAAAGAATGCCATCATTGGACCTACATTGTTTACATGAGAGATAATAGAACAAGTATTACTTCTTAAATTGTGGTTTTGAAATGATCCATTCATTAGAGAAGGCAAGTAAAAATAGCAGTGAAACAAAGACATAATAACGGGTTGTTAAATGAACTCCATGTCCTTTGAGAAGGGCATGATCAAGGGGGAAAATATGTAGACATCTTGAGTACACAAGCTGCTATTTGAGATTTTGCTGAGTAGAAATGATGGGAGGAATCAAACTGTACAAAGATTTAGTTGAATCTCTTCTTTAAAGTACTTTGTGTAGTAAATCTCCAAACTTATTTTTAAAATTACAGCATCTGAAGAACCTCTTCTTAAATTAGCAGCATCAAAATGGAATTCTCTTTTTTAAATCACTCCTGAACTATCTTTAAAATGTGTGACTTTAAAAATGTAATTTCATATAATGTACCAGAGAAATTGTCTAGAAGATTGAGGAGCAGAATTTTAATAAAGTTTTTTTAAAAAGTAAGGTTGACAGATTAATTTGAAAAAAAATGGTTTTAATCAGAATTAAGAAGGTAAAATTGTGTTACAGTCTTTTACTAGAGTACCTGAATTTCTTAACACCTAGAGAAAATTATTCCAGTATTTCCTATCCAAAATAGCTGTTTGTGGGGAATATGGTACTTGTCTGTGGAAGTCAGTGTTCATGAGACCTCTCTGTTGATGTTTCTAAGGTTTTAACCCTCTGGACAAACATTCAAGAAAAATCAAACTGTTCTACAAAAATATTCCTGAATAGTAAACTTTGAACACAGCTGCCGAGTCAGACCTGGTTCATATTCTAACTCCAGCTTTTCCTAGGTGGCATCTCATCATTTGGCCTGTTACTCAAGTTTCCTCAGTGGATTGTTTCAGTAATTAGATGATCATATGTAAAGCACCTAACACCATGATAGGCACCAAGTAAGCACCCAAAACAGAGTGGCAGCCGTTATTTACCTTATCGCCTCCAGATTATAAGTGATGGAGAAAGAAAATTTATTATGAGTGTCCCTTATTTTAGTGTCAGAGTTTTGAAGTAGAATTTAAGATAAAACTAGATTTTTCGAATCTAGACACTGGAGTTTGGGAAGTGAGAAAGAAAGCTGCCAAATACCTACTCTGCAGTGGCAAGAAGATTGAATTTCTAATTTGTTTCCTGCCCCTAGCCCTTGCCTTCACTTCCTCTGCCTCAGTATGAACATTTCTCTATTCCTTTGGAGATCCCTGTCTTACAGAAGCAGAGAACAATCTCCAGGAGTTTTATTATAGCTAGCTAACTAGAACCTTTTGGAAGAACATCTGGATGCAGTTTCAATCTTTTTTTTTTTTTTTAAGATTTTATTTATTTATTTGACAGAGAGAGATTACAAGTAGGCAGAGAGGCAGGTAGAGGGAGGGGGAAGCAGGCTCCCCACTGAGCAGGGAGCCCAATGCGGGGCTTTATCCCAGAACGCTCAGACCATGACCTGAGCCGAAGGCAGAGGCTTTAACCCACTGAGCCACCCAGGCACCCCTGTAGTTTCAATCTTTAAAGTCTATAATTTTTTAGGTCATTAAATTCCTATAGTTCAAAATTATTGGTTTCAGTTCTTTCCTAGGTTGTGCCCATCCATTCTAAAAGATATATGTAAGTATGTCGTTGACATCAATAAAAAAATCATCATTATCAGTTAAACTATTGGAGTTTTCCTTTCTTATTTTCCGTTTTCGTAATGTAATTATTACACCAAACATGTCCATGTATATACATAAATACACATACATACAAATGTAATTATCCTTTATGTGACTACTTAGTTGCACCAAGTAGTAGAAGTTGTGATATTTGTTTGATTATAATCATTTCAGCCATATCGTGGATAGGCTGCTGGACCCTGGAATTTAAAGAAAGAAAATTGCATCATCAGAAGCACGTTAATTCATACTCTGAATATCCGAAGTGTGTTTTAAACTTATTTCTAAGGGCGCCTGGGTGGCTCAGTGGGTTAAAGCCTCTGCCTTTGGCTCAGGTCATGATCTCAGGGTCCTGGGATCGAGGCCCATATCAGGCTCCCTGCTTGGCAGGGAGCCTGCTTCCCCCTCTCTCTCTGCCTGCCTCTGCCTACTTGTGATCTCTCTCTCTGTCAAATAAATAAATAAAATCTTAAAAAAAAAAAACTTATTACTAAGATGCCTACTTCCTTTCTTAACTTACCTTTTACTAAATTTACCCTCTTTAGGAATTATGTATAATATACTCAGTCATATTTCCTTTAATTTTCTCTAAAACTTTATTTTCCTAACGGTGATGTAAATTATATATTCCTTCCTCTACTTTTACACTTCACTTAGCGTTCCCTAACTACTATATATATGAGTGAATAGATATGATCAGAGCATTGTTTCCTTTATGATTTTTGCAGTGTTCATATTTTTAAGTCATAAAAGGCAGATTGTTTAATGTACATTCCTAGCATTTTAAATTCCTTTCCAAGTTCGAAAGTACTCTTTCTCTAAGCTGTTAGATATACATGTATGATTCATAATGTGAAACAGGTTGCCTGTTGTTCTTTCTTAATTGAGTTGACATTTACAGTCTTCTGGTCTGTCTAGGGAGAAAATCTAACATACTATAATGTCATATATTATCATAGATCTTATAGTTTGAGAAAATTCTTTCTTCATTCTCCTTTCCTTTTTAAAGCTTTTACTTCTCTTTCGTTGTATCACTAAAATGTGGTTTGGCAGTCAGTTGACTTGGAATTTAAGACAATTAAATCATCTGGACAGAAAATGTTGTTGCGTTCTTAACAGCTTTTCAGCAGTTATTTGGACCTCTTGTAGAAATTTCTAAGAGAGAGAGAACGAAAGAAAGAAAAATTTCTTTTTTTCTTTTTTAAAGATTTTGTCTATTTGACAGAGAGAGACACAGCGAGAGGGAACACAAGCAGGGGCAGTGGGAGAGGGAGAAGCAGGCTTCCTGCTAAGTAGGGAGCCCGATGTGGGGCTTGATCCCAGGACCCCAGGATCATGACCTGAGCCGAAGGCAGACACTTAACGACTGAGCCACCCAGGTGCCCCAAAAGAAAATTTCTAAAAGACTTTTCGTATTCCTCACCCCATAACCCTATGTTTCTTCACACAACCCCCCCCCCCAGATTCTGAAAGTTTCCTAGCAAAATATGAGGTTATTATTTGTTGTTATTGCCTATGCTATATAGAATCTATAGTGTGTATTCTACCTTCTCTCTGATTCAGAATTGGTAAGGGAAAATGCGCTGAGCCTTAGTGTACTCTCATGGGTCTTTTATTTTGCACATTTGCCTATAAATAGATGTTCACTGGGATTCAGAATCTAAATACATCGCTGCAATAAAATTCAAATACAAAGTATTTGAAAATCAGAACTATATTTTCTGGTCAGTTTAAACATGTCTGCACAAAGCTTAACCAGATAAGGCAGGTCACTATTTTTCTTTTTTTCTTTTTTTTTTTTTTTTAAAGATTTTATTTATTCATTTGACACAGAGAGAGAGAGATTACAAGTAGGCAGAGAGGCAGGCAGAGAGAGAGGAGGAAGCAGGCTCCCCACCGAGCAGAGAGCCCGATGCGGGCCTCGATCCCAGGACCCTGGGATCATGACCTGAGCCGAAGGCAGCGGCTTTAAACCACTGAGCCACCCAGGTGCCCATGGTCACTATTTTTCTATTTGAAAATTTGCTTAGAGTGTCTGAACATGAAGTGCTTCATGCTTATTTCTAGGCAAATTATGCATCACTGTTTTTCTCTTTACAATGAAATATTTCCAGTAGTTTGGGACTTTTTTTCTTAAGTATTCTTTGAGTTGGCAGATGAGCACAAAAGTGATTCTGACTTAAAGTTTAGCCCACCCTTTGAAAAGTATTTATTTTGGGGCACCTGGGTGGCTCAGTTGGTTAAGCATCTGCCTTCTGCTCAGGTCATGATCCCAGGGTCCTGGGACTGCATCGGGCTCCCTGCTCAGCAAGGAGCCTGCTTCTCCCTTTCCTTCTGCCTGCCACTACCCCTGCTTGTGCGCGCGCTCTCTCTCTCTCTCTCTCTTTTGTCAAGTAAATAAAATCTTTTTTTTTAAAGTATTTTTTACCCACTCTAAGGCAAGATGCCATAAATAAAACCCAGTTTTAGAGGTGCCTGGATGGCTCAGTGATTGAGCATCTGACTCTTGATTTCAGCTCAGGTCATGATCTCAGAGTCATGAGATCGAGGTCTGCGTTGGGGTTCCATGCTCAGCCTGGAGTCTGAGATTCTCTCCCGCTCTGCCCCTCCTGACACCTGACTACTCTCACATGCTCTCTCTCTTTAAAATAAATAAATCTTTATTTTAGAAAACAACCCAGTTTTAGTGAAAGCTACAGATAATTGAACAGTAATTGGAAGTCAGTAAGAAGAGCACTAAAATAGTAGTAAGCACATCTTGCTGTGGGAGCACATCAGAGTGCCTTTAATTCAGGCTTGGAAGATTAGAATGGACCGCAGGAAGAATGACCTCTAAGTTGAGATCTGAAGAACAAATAGGAATTGATCAAAGAAGGGAAGGATGTAAAAATGGTCCAGGTAGAAGGAAAAGCATGTTTTATATAGGGAACCTGAAAGCTTAGTGTGCCTGAGAACAGTAGTGTGAAGGGAGGGGTGGCATTAGATGCCTCTGGATGGGGAAACAGGGACTTGATCATGACGAGCTTTTTTTTTCATCTCCTCTCTCCCCCCATCACCCCGTTTTGTTGTTGTTGTTGTTTTAAGATTTTATTTATTTAGTTGACTGAGAGAAACGCAGCTAGAGAGGGAACACAAGCAAGGGGCGTGGGAGAGGGAGAAGCAGGCTTCCAGATGAGCAGGGAGCCTGATGCAGGGCTCCATCCCAGGACCCTGGGATCATGACCTGAGCCGAAGGCAGATGCTTAATGACTGAGCCACCCAGGTGCCCCTGCCCCCTGTTTTTTTATTGTTATGTAATTCACATGCCATACAGTTTATCCCTAAAGTGTACAATTCACTGGCTGTTAGTATATTCTCAAAGTTATGCAGCAACCATCACCATGGTCAATTTTAGAACATTTTCTTTTTTTTTTTTTTAAGATTTTATTTATTTATTTGACACAGAGAGAGAGATCGGATCACAAGTAGGCAGAGAGGCAGGCAGAGAGAGATGGGGAAGCAGGCACTCCGCCAAGCAGAGAGCCCGATGCGGGCCTCGATCCCAGGACCCTGGGATCATGACCTGAGCCGAAGGCAGAGGCTTTAACCCACTGAGCCACCCAGGCGCCCTAGAACATTTCATCACTTTGGAAAGTAGCCCTGTGTATCCTTTATCACCAGCTGTCCCAGCACTAAGCAACTACTAATTTACTTTGTATACTTACCTATTCTGCAGGTTTCATATAAATGGAATCATATAATATGTAGTCTTTTGTGACTGGCTTCTTTCACTTAGCTTAATGTTTTCAAGGTTCATGTTGTACCATGTATCAGTACTTCATTTCTTTTTATTGATAAGTAATAATCCATTGCATGGATAAACTTCATTTTGTTCATCAGTTGATGGACATTTGGGTTGCTTCTGACTTTTGTAACCTATGAATAATAGTATGAACATTCATTTACACATTTTTGTGTGGACATATGTTTCCATTTCTCTTGCATTTCTAGCAGTGAAATTGCTACATCATATCCTTAATTTTTTGTGGAATTGACATGCTGTCTTCCAAAGTGGCTGTACTATTTTACATTCCCACCAGCAAAATAGCCATCCTAGTGGATGTGAAGTAGTTTCTCATCGTAGCTTTGATTTGCATTTTCCTGTTGACTAATAATGTTGAGCATCTTTTATATGCTTTGGGTCATCTTGATATCTTCTTTGGAGAAATGTCTGTCTGATCCTCTGCCCATTTTTAGATTGAATTATCTTTCTATTGTTAAGTTGTAAGAGGTAAGTCATTTTCAGACATGATTTGCAAATATTTTCTCCCATTCAGTCTTCTCACTTTCTTTATGGTATCATTTGATGTACAAAATTTTTAAATCTGAAGCCCAGTTTATTTCTGTTGTTGTTTGGGTTTTTGGTATCATATCTAGGAAATGATTGGCTAATCCAGTGGGATGAAGATTTTTTTCCTAAGTTTTATTCTAGGAATTTTAGCTCTTCATTTAGATCTCTTCCCTATTTTGAGTTAATTTTTGTATATGGTATGAAATAACGGTCCAATTCATTCTTTTACGTGTAAATATCCAGTTGTCCCTCCACCATTTGTTGAAAAGACTTTCTTTCCCAATGAAATAATCTTGACCCCCTTGGTGAAAATCAGTTGACCATAAATATGAGGTTTATTTTTGGACTCTAAATTCTGTTCCATTGATCTGTATGTTTGCAGAAAGGACAGCATTCTGCAGTTCTATGATTAGGTCTCAGTCTTTTAGTGAACATGTGCCCCTGGGCTGTGACCTTCACAAGGGTTTCTCAGTCCCCCCCCCCCCGACCCTCCTTGGATAAAACGTGAAGGCTAAAGAATTCCTGGAGTTGGCTATTTCTCTCTCTCCAGCTCTGTTAGGCCCTGGTAAAACCCCAGTCAGTGAAGCGCTGGTGAAATGGTTTCTTTTGAGACCAAGCCTCACTGAGAACAGGATGCTCTGGGCTTATTTCAAAATAGCTGTTTTCCCATTTTTCCTGCCAGATGCACAAGGGAATTTTTCTCCTACCTTCACTGTGAGAGCTGTAGGGCTTCTGTAAGTAAAACTCACAAAAGTGGGAGATTGCCCCGGAACTGCCGCCCAGCCCCCCAGAATTTTTAACTCAAACTTGACTGCACTGAACCTCCAAGGATTTATCCATTTACAGTCTAGGTTTTCCTACCCTGGTATTGTTCCCATGGAAATTTCTAGGGTTTTGCTCTAGTAAGTTGTGATTCTCTGTATTTGCCTGTTTGTCCCTCCATCTTTAGAGGCAGTGGCTTGCCCTGTGTCCTCAGCTCTTTGATGGCTCTAAGAAGAGTTGTTGATCTTTCTTGTTTTGTGGGCAAAAACAACAACTTCTTAGCTCCGTACATCGCTGGACCAGAAACCAGAAGCGCCCATTTGTTTTGTTAAGATTTATTTTGGGGTGCTTTATTCTTTTTGCTATTATTGTAAAAAGCATTACCATCTTAATTTTCAGATTGCTCATCACTAGTGTATGGAAATTCAATTTTTGCATGTTGGTGGTATCGTGCAACCTTTTTTTTTTTTAAGATTTTATTAATAAGGGCGCCTGGGTGGCTCAGTGGGTTAAAGCCACTGCCTTCGGCTCAGGTCATGATCCCAGGGTCCTGGGATCGAGGCCCACATCGGGCTCTCTGCTCAGCAGGGAGCCTGCTTCCTCCTTTCTCCTCTCTCTCTGCCTGCCTCTCTGCCTACGTGTAATCTCTCTCTCTGCGTCAAATGAATAAATAAAATCTTAAAAAAAAAAAAAAAGATTTTATTAATAAGTAATATTTGACACAGAGAGGGCACAAGCACGGGGAGCAGCCGGCAGAGGGGGAGGTAGAAGCAGGTCCCCTGCTGACCAGAGAGCCCAATGAGGGGCTTGATCCCAGGACTCTGGGATCATGACCTGAGCTGAAGGATGTTGACATTGAAGAAATCCATAGAGCTTAGTCGGATTTCCTTATTTATAGTTATACTCACTTGTGTTTATGTATTAATAAGTTCTGTGAATTTTTGTCACCGATGCAATTTTGTTTGTTCACTGAAACAGTCAGGTGCAGATATCCAGCTTGTGCTTGTTGGTACTTTATTTCTTTTTATTGCTGAGTAATATTCTATGGTATAAATATACCAGAATTTGCTTAACCATTCACCTGCTGGTGTATGTCTGGGCTGATTCCAGGTTTGTTTGTTTGTTTGTTTTGTTTGTTTTTAAGATTTTATTTATTTATTTATGAGAGAGAGTACAAGCAGGGGGGAGTGGCAGGCAGAGGGAGAAACAGGCTCCCTAATGAGCAAGGAGGCGATGCAGAACTTGTTTTGTGGGATCATGACCTGAGCCGAAGGCAGACGCTTAACTGACTGAGCCATCTAGGAATCCCAGATTCCAGTTTTTGGCTTTTACAAATAAGCTGCTCTGAACATCCATGTGCAAGTTTTTGTATGAACCCACATTTTCTTTTCTCTGGGGTTAATGCCCAAGGTGTAATTGCTAGGTCATATAGTAGTTGCATGTTTAGTCTGTAAAGAAATTGCCAAAATGTTTTTTATCCTTTTAAGGGAAAAGAATTTGGGCTTGATTGTGAAGATATTAAGAGGCCATTTTAATATTAATCCCAATGTTAATATTTTGAATTTGAAGAGGTTGTCAAACAAGAGAATACACCTGCTGAGCAGGTAAATGTATGAATCTGAAACTCATAAATCAGACTTGGATGGAAGATGCAGAAAAGTTATTAGTGTATGATTGATTGTAGAAGTTATGGGTGGGGGGTGATATTTTCCCGCAAAAGTACAAGGAGTGAGAGGAGAAAGAGCACAGAAGCTGGGTCAGAACCCTAAGATCACCGATATTTTCAGGAGACTGAAAAAGAGCTAGACTTGAGAGGGAAACCAAATGAAAACTTGATAATGTGGAAGCCTTGGGGAGAAGAAGAAAGATGTGGTCAACAGTGTTACCAAAGAGCAAGTAATATGAAATTGAAAAGTACATTGGTTGTTTCTTTCTTTCTTTATAATTTTTTTTTTTGAAAAGTACTTTGGTTTTAAAGAGTTCGTTAATAGGGGCATCTGGGTGGCTCAGTGGGTTAAAGCCTCTGCCTTCGGCTCAGGTCATGATCTCAGGGTCCTGGGATTGAGCCCCACATCGGGCTCCCTACTTGGCGGGGAGCCTGCTTCCTCCTCTCTCTCTGCCTGCCTCTCAGCCTACTTGTGATATCTCTCTCTCTCTCTCTCTCTCTCTCTCTCTGTCAAATAAATAAAATCTTTAAAAAAAAATAAAGAGTTCATTAATAACCCTGGTGAGAGAAGTTTTAGTGAAGTAGTATGGTAGGAGCCTTATTCACAGTGGGTTGAGAAATGACTACTAGGTGAAGTAAGATAGCAATGGAGATAGAATTTTACCTGTGGAAGGGAAAGAAAAGTTAATTAACCAGAGAAGAATGTGGAGTCCAGTGTGGGCCATTTTTAGATAGAGTTGCATTTATGTTGATGATAATAAGGAGTTAGTGGAGAGGGAAGGATTGATAATGCACCAAAAAGAAGGAGTTCTTGATTGAGCAGAGGTCCTGATGATACCACACAGGGTGGTAGAGCATAACAGAGGGATAGACTTCATGAAGCAAGATACATTTTCCTTTGTGACAAGAGGAAAGGAAGTAAGGATGAAGCAGGTAAAGTTAGTTTATAGATATGGTGGTAGAAAGTTGAAGGAGTTTACTTCTGAGGCTTATATTTTCTCAGTAAGAGAACAGAGGGGGCCATCTCTTAGGAGTGAAGGGCATGAGAAGGTAGGAAATTTGAGGAGAGTAGAAAGGGTTGAGGTAGCTGCTACAGAGAATGAGACAGCTGACTAAAACAACAAAGATTTCTAGGTCATTAGGAGGGCCTGCTTGGGCCTGTAAGGTTGGTTGGTTGGTTGGTTGGTTGGTTGGTTGGTTGGTTGGTTGATTTTAAGACAATCCCTGTCTTATGGTTATGTATTTTTTTTCTAGCAGAGTTCAGCAGCCTGGGTGGAGACGTGAGAAAAGGAAACCATTATGTTGATTTAGGGTTAGAGTTTTTCCCAGGTGACATGGGAGAAAGAGCCATTAAATGAACTAAGCAGGGGCGCCTGGGTGGCCTAGTCATTAGGCATCTGCCTTCAGCTCAGGTCATGATCCTAGGTCCTGGGATCGAATCCCGAATTGGGCTCCCTACTCTGTGGGAAGCCTGCTTCTCCCTCTCCCACTCCCCCTGCTTGTGTTCCCTCTCTTGCTGTGTCTCTCTTTCTCTGTGTCAAATAAATAAATAAAATCTTAAAAAATAAATAAATGAATGAACTAAGCAGAGTGGTCTCATATACAGACTTCGAAGTCAGACAGGTCTTAGTTTAATCCTTTACTTTGACCACTTAGTGACTTAGGCAGATTATTTAACCTTCTGTAAGCTTCAGGTTTCTAATAATAATCACACATAATCACATCAGGTGCCTAATCATAATAATACCTATCTCTTTCAATTATGATGACTAAATGAGACAAATAAGTCCCTTAACACATAACTTGGCACATAATAAATGTTAATAAATAATAGCTTATATGATTAACTATGGCCCAGTATTGTCACTTATTAGCTGAGTAACCTTAGGCAAGTTTCTTTCCTTTTTATCTTTAAAAAGGAAATTATAATACTTGTTGGGAGTATCAGATGGGTATCTTTTAGAGGAAAAACATATTAAGCACTATGCCTGACATCCTTTTTATTGCTTAGTGAAAGTGAGTTGAAACAGAATCTGTAGGGGATTTTTGGAAAATTGGAAAGTTAGGTGGGAGTTTTGGCCTTTGCCTTATAATTAGTGGATAGCCTTTAAAAGTTCATGAGCCAAGAGATAGTATTAAAGTGGTGTTTGGGGAATATTAATTTATCTGTGGTGTGATAGGATTTATGGTCTCAGCTCGATACCACCTCTTCAGAGCGAGGCCTTCCCTAACCACCCTGAGAATCTAGGATAGTGCTTCTCCAACACCTTATTCCATATTATTTTCCTCATAACATTTGTGACTATCTGCTAATTACCTTGTTTATTACTTTACTTTTTTCTCTCTCTCTCCCTCTACTAAGTATATTCTTCATGTAGAAAGGGATGTTTCTGCCTTACTGCTGTATCCCAGTGCCCAGAACAGTGCCTAGGACATAGAAGGCATTCATTCAGTAAATACATGTTGATTGGATGAGTAAAATAGGAGAGAGACTACTGAAGAAATTTTAACAATAATTTTGGTATTAGAATATGAAGACCTGGATAGAGATGATAGCAGTGAAAAGAAGGAAGGAACAAATAAGAAAAGTTACAAAGAAAGAATGATATTTTATTACATAGTAGAAGGGACAAAAGGAGACAAGCAACAAGATGATTCCAAGATTTCCAAACTGGGTGACTGAAGCAGTGACAGTATCTTTGAAAGTGTTTGCCTTCATCTCCTTTTATAACTTTTTATGCTTGATACTCAGAACAGTGCCTAGCGTAGAGTGATGAACTGTAAATATTTGAATGAATGAGAAAAAATAGGGGAAATCAGAAGGTTACGTCTTAGATGCATTGTGTTTTTAAAGTAACAGTAGGATACCCAAGCAGCTGGAAGATGAAATTCTGGAAAGAATAAAGGGCATTGGGATTTATAACACTTAAGAGGAAAGAACCAACTAAACAGAAGGGGCAGCCTCAGAGATAGGAGAACAAGAGTGTGGTTTCAGAAAATCAAAGAGAGATCTAGTTCCACTAAGGAGATAGCTACCGATGTTACATGCTATAGAAAAGCTGACAAAAGTGAAGACTGGAGCAGATCTTTGGATTTAGAGACTAAGAGACCAGGAATGATCTTGGAAAGAACAACTTACATAGAGCAGTGAAGTCTAAGTCCTAATACAAAGGGTGTGAGGAATGAGTAGATGAGATATGTTTCCCCTGAGAGCCAAAGGAATAGAGGCAATGTGGTTATCTGAGATAGTCATTTAAAGGAAATACAGTTTGCTTTGTTTTGTTTTTTATATAAAGACATAAGCATATTTTTAGGGAGAGAGAAGAAAGATCCATAGTCCAAGACAGTTGTCGAATTTTAGTGTGCACAAGAATAGGAAGAGGATTTTGTTCACAATGCAAATTGCTGGCACCAGCATATAGGGAATCTGATTCAGTGAGTGTGGAGACCAGATACAGGTTTCCCTTGCTATCTGAAGGTAGAACATTCTTAAGAAACTTTTTGTAAGCTGAAATGGTATAAAGTGAAGAAGCCATTACCACTGATTTAACTGGAAAAATTTTTGAGCATTCCTGAACGTAAAAAAATAACTTAGGCTTGAGGCGCCTGGGTGGCTCAGTTGGTTAAGTGTCTGTCTTCAGCTCAGGTTTTGATCCCAAGTCCTGGGATCAGTCCCCCTTCAGGCTTCCTGCTCCATGGGAAACCTGCTTCTCCCTCTCCTTGCAGTTCCCCCTGCTTGTGCTCTCTCTTTCTGTGTTGAATAAATAAATAAAATCTTTAAATAACAGGCTTTTCTGATACCTTAAGACACATCTTTCTAATGGATGCACAAAGTAAGTTGAGGTAAAGCACAGATGCTCACAGACACAGTTCAAAACTGTGGTGGCTTGATGCTGAGGTGCTGAGATGTTGAGTATAGTTTGGGGTGAGTGCTGCTTCTATAGTGGCTTGCTACAAAACCAATGGCGAACACTATTTTCGCTTTTCACCTTCTGTTGTAAAAGCAAAAATCCTTTTTGGATTTCTTTTGATTAGTGAAAACAAATACTAATGTAGGTTTTTTTGTAAAAGTGAAGTGGTGTAATGCAAACTTTCAAAAAATAAGGGTTACCTGTGTCAGCATTTTAAGCAAGTGTTCCCCCCCAACACACACACCCTACCCTACCCCACTCCACTCCACCCTATCTACCCCCAGAAGATTCTGATGTAGTTAAATTCTAGAAGCACACTCTTAACACTGGTCCAGGGAGTGAAAATTAAAGTCAGAAGAAAGGGGAAGGTGGGGAATGAGACTTCTGAAAAAGGAAGGGTAGGGAGTTTGGGAAGGAGAAGGAATTCATCTTCTGTAAAATAAACTGTGAAGAGGGACACCTGGCTGGCTCAGTCAGAAGAGCAGGCGACTATCTCGGGGTCATGAGTTCAACCCCCATATCAAGCATAGAATTTACTTAAAAAAAAAAAAAGATTTGGATATGTCAATTATCTGAAAAATAAAACTGAAAAAAAGATTTTAAAATAAACAGGAAGAGATGGTACAGAGAAGTTTGGGGGTGATGCACTCAGCTTCAGAGAGGTTTTGAGGTGGAAAAGAGGGCCAAATGAAGTTGCCTTATTTGCATGACCTTGATTTTTTCCTGGAAGTTGGAAGAAAGGTTATCTACTCTGGGCAGGCATTAGAGAATTTGAGGAGTACAGAATGGTCTGAAACAGCTGCTGGGGAGAATGCAGCAGAGTCCTTTGTCCAAAGGCAGAACATA
Source organism: Ailurus styani (assembly GCA_002007465.1). Taxonomy (NCBI): domain Eukaryota; kingdom Metazoa; phylum Chordata; class Mammalia; order Carnivora; family Ailuridae; genus Ailurus; species Ailurus styani. The sequence goes on along the minus strand of LNAC01000228.1, from coordinate 1,951,895 downwards.
AGCAGTACTGAGCAGTGTCTGGCTACTGTTAGGTTAGGTGGCAGGACTGGTAGATCCACTCAGCAGTTACCTGACATTTTTCAAAGTGAGGGATGGTCCTGAAAATATGTTCCTTCTCTTGGTTATTTACCATGACTCCATCATCTGCAGATTTACACCTTTTTTTTTCTTTTATGTTTTTAGCTTGACCTACTTAATGGAATAATGAACTTCATAAGTTTACTGACAAGGTATAAAGTATTTAAAACTTACCTCACTTACAACTTAAAATATACTTCTATGGTTTGCTAGAACAACAACTTATTTATTAAGTACATCTGTGTGCCAGGCATTGTTCTAAGCTTCCTGCAAGAATAAACTCATTTAATAATTTCCCCAAATCCTATGAGGTGGGTACTATTTATTATCCCCATTTTACAGATGGAGAAAGTGGTCATAGAGATCAGTAACTCGCATGAGGTTACAGAGCTAGTTAGCCGCACAGCCCCAGGCAGACTTGTTCTGTACCTTACTATGCTCCTAACTACTGGTCTGTTCACTTCTCATGGCCCTCACATTAAGGATAACTTTTCAGATAGCTTGGCAACTTATTGTGCATTTTCTTGATGAGCTTATGTTTAATAGCAGTAATATAACTAAGTGAAAGAATCAGCTCTTCTCTGTAATCTTTTATGTATACTCATGATTCTAACATGTTTGTAGTTAATTCATAGTGTCAAGTTTGGGTATTTCAGAAAAATGAACATGTTTTCTGGTGTCATGGTTTCATGGTGTCATATCCCGGGATCGTGACCTGAGCCAAAGGCAGTCGCTTAACCAACTGAACCACCCAGGCGCCCTGGCTAACAAATCTTAAGACATATTCTCTTATGGTAGTTATGTTCTATAAAGTCACCGTGATTGTTGATTTAGTGAATATTGGATTATTGTCCCTAGAAGAAATACAGGGCTAGGTTCCTAGAAGTCTCTGGTCACATTTTGTCAACCAGTCACTACATTACCTTGTTTTAGGTGTGTTTCTTTAAGATTTTATTTATTTATTTGAAAGAGGGAGAGCAAGCACGAGTGAGGGAGGGGGTCAGAGGAAGAGAGAGAATCTATTGTTTACCTTTAAATTACAATCATGGTTTTTTTATTAATAGAGTCCGACTTTACGTGTATAGACAGAAAGGTCTTCTCTGTTTTTAAGACCACACAGTTAAATATTTTCCCTTTTTTTTTTAACTTCAGTGATTTTATATTCATCTCCGATTTTATTTTGGTGCATTAATTCATTTCTTCTTTTCTAAATAGCAAGTTGATTATCCAAAACAGTTTACTAAATTATCCATTCTTTCCATCTAGTCCCATCTTGTATATAGTAGGTCTGTTGAGGTGTGTTTGATTCTGTTCTATTGATTGATATATCTATTTTGTGGCTAGAGAATTCACCTTGGAAAGCACTCTATGGAAGTATTTTTTCAAACACTGACCTTAATTTTGGAAGTTAAAAGGAAAATCCCTCTTAAGCTAATGCAAGTGAAATTAATTGCATTAAGTTGTGCTTGGGTGCCTTCTGTCAATTATTCTGCCTTTTGTGGTCTGTAAACAATGTATTTTGTTAGTTCTCAAGGACATGAGATAATGGTTGCTTTTAAGCTGCTACAAGCCAGAGATAGAACTGTCCAAGAAGTATCAGCACCAGATACTTGGTTATTTAAAATGTTAGACCTCAAAGGAAATAGTGTTTAAGAAACATCTTTCTTGCCAAATGTAATTGGATTTTCCTCTTTAGGTCTGATCATATCTTTGATTAGAAGCAAGTATTGAAAGTAAATCTATCTCTAGAGCAGGAGTTCTCAAAATATCTAAGATAAAATTTCTGTAGCTCAAATCATAGGCAAATGGCTAGTTTCTTTAATATTTAAAGAGCTCTTCTACTTCAGTAGCGAAATATCAACAACTCAATTTTAAAAAGCAAAGGATATGAATATATGATTTCAGTAAAGTTTCTACAACTGGCCTTTCAAGTTGTCGCACTTCCGGTAAGAGAATACAAATTAAAAATATAGTGAGATACCATTTTTCACATATCTTATTGGCAGAGATTAAAAGGTTAGTAAATATTGTATTAGTGAGAATGTGATGAAATAAATAGGGCTTGCTGGATAAGTGTAGATTAATATAACTTCCATGGTACAGTTATGGAAGGATAGTTAGGCAATATCTGTCATTTTATATGCACGTACTGTTTAACCCAGAAATTTTATTTCTAGAAATTTATAAGTACAGAATCATGTGTGAAATAAATTTGTAGCAAATATATAAGACTGTCCATTGCATTGTGTTTGAAATAGGAAAAGACTAGAAATAATCTAATAAGGGGAATTACTAGAGAGTCCCCTTAGTATAAAACTGTATAAATAAAATATGGCATATCTATATGCTAGCATACTATGAAGCCATTTTAAAAGAGTAAGGCAGCTCTATGTATCCTAATGTATAAACTTCTCCATAATATATTATGAAGTAAAACAGCAAGGTACAGGTAGTATCAGGTGTTGCTAAGGATATGGAGCAACTGAAACACATGTACTGCTGGTACAGTTGGCACGACCTCTTTGGAAAACAGTTTGGTATCACTAGTAAATTTAAAAGTGCGTGTGCTTTATGACTTAGTAGTTTTTTCTTGTCAGTAAATTCTAGAGGAACTTGCTCATTTGCCCAGGAAACGTGTACCATTTATAATCTTAAAACAACAGCAACAACCCCCTAGAAACACCTGAAATGTCTAGAGTAGAATAAACAAATTTTAGAATACTGTACAGCAGTGCAAATTAATGAATTACATCTACACACAACAATCTGGATCTTAGTTGTGTGGAGTAAGAAAAGCAAGTCATGTAAGTATACATATAAGAAGATTCTGTTTGTATGAAGTTTGGAAACATAAAACTGAATATGTTGTTTAGGAAAAAATTTAAAACTACAAGCAAGGAAATTAATAAGCACAAATCAAGGAAAGTGATCACCTCAGGAGAGAGGACAGGGATTAGGAAGAACACATAGGGGATCAAAAAATAACCTTTTTTTTTTTTTTAATTTAAGTCCATAGTCCATCTTGAGTTAATTTTGTGCATGGTGTAAGCTAGGGGTCCAGTTTCATTCCTCTGCATTTGGATATCCAGTTCTCCCAACACTGTTTATTGAAGAGACCATCCCCATTTTGTGTTCTTGATGCCCTTGTCCAAAGATTGGTTGACCGTATATGCATGGATTTATTTCTGGGCTCTCTATTCTGCTCCATTATTAGTCCCTGTGTCTGTTTTTATGTGAGTACTACACTGTTTTTGATAACTGTAACATTGCAATGTAATTTGAAATCAGGAAGTGTGATGCCCTCCAGCTTTGTTGTTTCTCAAGATTGCTTGGCCTTTTGGAGTCTTTTGTGGTTTCAGATGAATTTTAGGATTGTTTTTTCTATTTTTGTGAAAAATACCACTAGAATTTTCGTAGGGATTAATTATACTGAATCTGTAGATCACTTTAGGTAGTAAGGGCATTTTAGTATTTTCTCCCTAATCATCAGGGAAATGCAAATCAAAACCACAGTGAGATATCACCTCACATCTGTTAGGATGGCTGTTATCAAAAAGACAAGAGATAACAGATGTTGGTGAGGACATGGAGAAAAGGGAACAACCCTTGTACGTAATTGGTGGGAGTATAAGTTGGTATAGCCACAATAGAAAATAGTGTAAACGCAATCAGTATCTTGAAGAAATACCTGCACTCCCATGTTCATTGTAACATTGTTCACATAGCCAAGATATGGAAACAATCTAAGAGTCCATCAACAGATACATGGATACAGAAATATGGTTTGTATGTATAATGGAATAATATTCACCCATTAAAAAGAAGGAAATTCTGGCATTTGTGACAAAATGTTTGAAACTGGAAGGCATTATACTAGGTGAACTAAGTCAGAGAAAAACAAATACTCTGTGGTGTCATTTGTATATGGAATCTTTTTTTTTTTTTAAGTTACACTTCTAGAAACAGAGAGGGGAATGGTAGTTGCCAGGGGCAGGGGGGGGGGGAGGGAAATAGGGAGATGTTGGTAAAAAGTTACAAACTTTCAGTTATCAGATGAATAAGTTCTTAGGATCTAATGTGCAGCATGGTGACTGTAGTTTCTAATACTCTATTGTGTACTTGAAATTCACTCAGAGAGTAAATCTTAAGTATTCTTGAAAAAATTTGTGAGTCATTGGCTTATAGGTGATAATTGAATCTGTGAACCTAATTGAGATTGCCTAGAAAGAATGTGGAGATATAAAAGGTGTCTTAGGAATGAACTTGAACATCATTGATGATATTCTTTATTATTTTGTTATTGACAAGGTTTGGTTTTATAAGAATGTACTTTGTAATAACCTTGGTTGTTTCAACTGAGGCTTATTGTGATATAATAACCCTCTCCCTCTTGCCAGATGTTATCTGTCTTCTCTTTATTATTCTTTGTATATTATCACTTATTTACTAAGTGACTAGATTTTGCAATGAGTTAATCTTCCAAAAGTAATGCAGTTGATATTTTCTAAGCATCTGGATTAGGCAGTGAGTTTTGTTTAAATAAGGAATGAAGAACTATTCTTAAAATGCACTTGTTCTTTTTTATTTTTTAAGATTTTATTTATTTATTTGAGAGAGAGAGATCATGCAAGGGGAGAGGGTCAGAGGGAGAAGCAGACTCCCTGTGCAGGGAACCCGATGGCTGGACTTGATCCCAGGACTCTGGGATCATGACCTGAGCCGAAGGCAGTTGCTCAACCACCTGAGCCACCCAGGCACCCCAGTGTATTTGTTCTTTAAGTGGTTGAGGAAATACCATTTTTATTTTTTGTATTTTGTATTTATTTATTTTTTAAAGATTTTATTTATTTATTTGACAGAGAGAGACACAGCGAGAGAGAGAACACCAGCAGGGGGAGTGGGAGAGGGAGAAGCAGGCTTCCCGCTGAGCAGGGAGCCCAACGTGTGGCTCGATCCCAGGACTCTGGGACGATGACCCCAGCCGAAGGCAGACGCTCAATGACTGAGCCACCCAGGCGCCTCAGGAAATACCATTTTTAGCTGTCTTTCCAGATGTAATAAGGAAAATTGAGTACTCCTAAGCTGTCTTTTTCTGTGAGCCATTGGTAATCTCCTTATAGACAGCTTTAAAAACAATGAAAGTTTTCTGGTGCCCTACCTGATAAAGTCTCTGATTACCTAAATCTCAGTTTGGGATTAGAATGGTAGGATATTCTCCCTCTGCTGTCATCTTATCCTGTCATAGAAATTGCAGGATAAGAAATTGATAAATTGGACTCTGTCAAATTTAAAACATTTATCCTTCAAAAAAATTGTTAAGAAAATTTAAAGGCAAGGGGTGCCTGGCTAGCCCAGTCAGTAGAGCTTGTGATTCTTGAATTGGGTTGTGAGTTTGAGCCCCATGTTGGACGTAGAGTTTACTTTATTTTTTTTTAAAGATTTTATTTATTTATTTGATACACAGAGAGAGATCACAAGTAGGCAGAGAGGCAGGCAGAGAGAGGAGGAAGCAGGCTCCCTGCTGAGCAGAGAGCCCGATGCGGGCCTCGATCCCAGGACCCTGAGATCATGACCTGAGCCGAAGGCAGAGGCTTTAACCCACTGAGCCACCCAGGCGCCCTAGAGTTTACTTTAAAAAAAAAAAAATTAAAGGCAAGACCAGGGGAAAATATCTGTAAAGGAAAGGAAAAGTGTGAATTCTTCCTTCCTTAGCCTTTAGTTTTATTCGGGGCCTCGGTGGATTGAATGATACTTACCCACAGCACCACACATGTTGATGCAAAGACCTGTATGCAAAGGTTTGTAGTTTGTAGCAGCTTTATTCATAATAGCAAACAGTGTATGATTCTATTTATGCGAAATTCTATAAGAGGCAAAACTATAGTAATAGAAAAGCAGGTCTATCTTGGGAGCTTGGGGGGAAGAGATTGACTGCAAAAGATTATGAGGGAATTTTTTGTGGCGATATTCTGCATCATGACTGAGATGACTGTACAGTTGTCAGAACTCATTGAATTATACACATAAAATGGCAAATTTCATTGTATCTAAAGTATATCTCAATAAAGCTAATTTAAACAATTGTGAAGTGTTATCAGGAACCCTTTAGGAAATAATTCATTTGTAAAATGGGGCATAGACCTAAAGAAGTGAGGTTTCTTGCTCAAAATTCCATGAATAATGTGCCTATGGATAGAGTGCGTAGCTGCAGCTTCCTAGTCTCACTAGGCTGCACAATTCTCTTGGCATTAGGTGTCATCCTGCCATCTATTGTTATAAAGGTAAAACTCAAGTGTTTCCTTCCTGTGTAGGCAAAAACCCAGTTCTTCCCTACCATGTGTATCTTTCCTGTGAGTCTCCTTTGCTATTCACAGCACACTTCACTTCTGACACTTCTGGTCACCAAATGTGTAAAGGTTTCTCCCCCCACAACAGGCAGTTCTCTGTAACACCAGCTGGGAATCCTACAGTTTTACTCAGTTCTTTTTTTTTTTTTTTTTTAAGATTTTATTTATTTATTTGACACAGAGAGAGAGATTACAAGTAGGCAGAGAGGCAGGCATAGAGACAGGGAGAGGAGGAAGCAGGCTCCCCGCTGAGCAGAGAGCCCAATGTGCTCCTCAATCTCAGGACGCTGAGATCATGACCTGAGCCGAAAGCAGAGGCTTTAACCCACTGAGCCACCCAGGCGCCCGACTCAGTTCTGACACTACCCAAAGATAATGTTAGATCCCACAGGTTAAGGGCTCACTCCCACCGTTGCCTGGGTGGCTCAGATGGTTAAGCCTCTGTCTTCGGCTCAGGTCATGATCCCGGAGTCCTGGGAACAAGTCCTGGAGCAGGAGCAGGAAGCCTGCTTCTCCCTCTGCCTTTGCTGCTCGCTCTCTCTCTCTCTCTCTCTCTCTCTCTCATGAATAAATAAATAAAATCTTTTTTAAAAAGCGGGGGGGGACTCACTCTTACAAGACTGCCCCTTCCACCCTACCTCCCACACATACACTTCAGTTGCCAGTCGCAAGCCCAGGCTGTCACCTGTGATTCTCACCAACTGGCTAAAAATTCTCACCAACTGGCTAAAAATTGGAAGTTCCAGTGACTCCCTCCTTGGGTTTAATTAATTTGCTAGAGTGGATCACAGAAGGAGGGAAACACTTTGGCTTACCAGTTTATTATAAAAGGTATAAATAAAGGATATATAAAGGATATAGGGGAACATCCAGATGGAAGAAATGCATAGGGCAAGGGATGTGGGAAGGGCCATGGAGCTTCCATGATCTCTCTGCACATGCTCCCCTTCCACTACCAACCTGGAAGCTTTCCAAACCCAGTACTTACGAGATTTTAGGGATGCTTCATCACATGGGCATGATTGATCATTAACTCCATTTTCATACCTTTTCTCAAGAGAAGGGATGGGGTGGCAAGGCAGAAAATTCCAAGCTTCTAATCTTTTCTTGATCTTTCCCTTGACCAGCCCTCATCCAGGAGTCTAATGAGTTGCCTCATTAGAACAAAAGACGCTACTATCACCCAGGAAATTACAAAGGCTTCAGGAGCCCTCTGTCAGGAGCAAACGTCAAAGGCCAATACAAGAACATGCGATGGTCCTAGTGTTCTTATCACTTTGGAAATTACAAGGATTTCAGGGGCTCAGAGGCAGAAACCAATATATATATTTTCTATTATCTCACAATTATGCTTTATAATTTTCTTTGAGTGTTCATCTTAGCTCTCTGTATATATTATAACCTCTGGAAATACAAGGATCATGTCTACATAGACATATGTAGACTTCCCACATGTTATTGCACAGAGCATGTGCTCAGTGTTTACTGAATGAAGGAAAGCTTGGTATAGTCCACGGTGTCTCCTAGACCTGGACAGAAAAGTCAGGAATATCTCATGGCATAGTGCCAGGCTTTTCAAATTCGGCAGAGACCTTCTAGTTATGATTTCCTTAGACCACCATGTCTTTGCTTAGGAGTTCACAGCTTACCACAAATGTAAGCTAATTAATGGGAGATTGATGTTTTATGTATTTCTGTGAAAGCTTAGATAGTGTTTTCTGACATTAGAATTTGAGGAAGATATCAGTTTACGTTTTCAGTCTGAAGCCAAATATAACTAGGTAAGAATACAGACTCCTCTTAAAGATTAAATACAAGGGCGCCTGGGTGGCTCAGTGGGTTAAAGCCGCTGCCTTCGGCTCAGGTCATGATCCCAGGGTCCTGGGATCGAGGCCCGCATCGGGCTCTCTGCTCGGCAGGGAGCCTGCTTCCTCCTCTCTCCTCTCTCTCTGCTTGCCTCTCTGCCTACTTGTGATCTTTCTCTCTGTATCAAATAAAAAAAAAAAAAAAAAAAAAAAAGATTAAATACAAGAGGGCGCCTGGGTGGCTCAATGGGTTAAAGCCTCTGCCCTCGGCCCAGGTCATGATCTTAGGTTCCTGGGATCAAGTCCCACATTGGGCTCTCTGCTCAGCAGGGAGCCTGCTTCCTCCTCTCTCTGCCTGCCTCTCTGCCTACTTATGATCTCTCTCTCTCTCTCTCTGTCAAATAAATAAATAAAATCTTTAAAAAAAAAAAAGATTAAATACCAGAGCAGCTGTCAGAATTAGAACTTTTGTTTTTCTCCCAAATCCTCCAATCTTAAATCCATCCTCTTTTATAATTAAGGGACCATGCTAACAACACAGAATAACTCATCTCAGTGTTAAACTCGCTTTCCTTGCATTTTCTAGACTCTAAGCTTTTACAACTCTGATTCACTTTTAAATAATTCAGTGGATCTACAGAATTGAATACTTATTTATGGTATTTTTCATATAAACCCAAGAGAGGACAATAAATTTAAAAAGAAGGTGGAATCCCACAGATTGTTTCCTTTCTTAAAGTAAAAATACGTACTTTTGGTGAAAGAACAACATATCATTAATAACATTTAACATTTACCAGCTTATTACTCAGTACCAGCCATTTGTTCTAAGTGCTTTACACATATTCCCCTCATAATCCGTACAACACTATGAGGTCATTTTGTTGTTATCCTCATTTACAGTTGAGGAAACTGAGGCACACAGAGGTTTTAATAACTTGCCTGAAATCTCACTACCAGTAAGTGGTGGGCCTGGAATCTGAATCCAGAGCCTGCATTCCTACCAGTGTGATATGATATCTCCCAGTTAGGTCAGTGAGTATGTGACTAAATAGTTTAAAATGTGATTTTTTAAATCAGAATTATTTTACTTACATAAATTAAGGGAGTACAATTTATTGAAGAAATTATTTTGAGGGCGCCTGGGTGGCTCAGTGGGTTAAGCCTTTGCCTTTGGCTCAGGTCATGGTCTCAGGGTCCTGGGATCGAGCCCCGCATCGGGCTCTGCTCAGCAGGGAGCCTGCTTTCCCCTTCCCTCTGCTTGCCTCTCTGCCTACTTGTGATCTCTCTCTTTCTCTGTCAAATAAATAAATAAATCTGAAAAAAAAAAAGAAATTTTTTGAATTATTTAATATTGAGATATCAACTAGTTGGCAAAAGAAGTTATTTTGACAGACCTGGAAGTCATACAATGGAACCTTTGCTATACCCTCAGGAAAGTTATTAATTTATTGTGACTTACCCTATAAAGTCCTTTCGAAGAAGGTGGTGGAGTGCACATTTTCTGTACAATGCAAATAAATAAATAAGACAACTATGAGTGCTTATCGTAATGTTTGAGAGTAGCTTTTAAATAACCAAAAAGTTCCTTAGAGATAGGAAACAGGGAATCTTTTTTTCTTGAGACTAAGAAATTGGGTTATTTCTTTAAGTAGGATGAGCTGGGGAGTGGCGTATTCCTTGAACATTAACGAGAAATGTAGGTGTGGGAGGAAACTCTGTTTTAGAGTGAGTAAAACTCAAAGGAGTCACTCCTATGAATTGACAAAAATATCGTCTCCCACTTTGTATTGACCTCCTGTGAAGGTTCGTCTTAGACTCACTGTCACTGTGCTTACAAAATTGTAATTAAGTCTGCTCTGATATAAATCTAAATGTTTCTGATGGTATTTTTAGGAATATTATTCTTTATTTAATGAATGGTGTTCAAGAAGTCAGCATCCTGCGGTAGAAATAGTTTACGGGTGGTTAACTGAAAACCTGAGTTTTAGTCTTGGCACTGCTAGGTAGGTACTTCGTATCCTTGGACTTAGCACTTAACCTCTCTGGGCCTCAGTACTCCAGATCCTAGTTTGGAGAGATTAGGACTGATGATCTCAGAGGTCCCTTCTAGCTCTAAAATCCCTAATTTTAAGGCTTTTTTTTGGCTAGGGATCTTGAGAGCCACTCTTGTCTGCTGCATTGCTTGTTTACTTCTTGATCATTGTCCACAGATGAACCTGTTCAGTGATTGAAGGGTGTAGAGTTATTAATGTTCAGCCCTTTTATTAAAATACTTCTGTAAGTTTTTCTGCCCACAAAAACAGTTTGGCCCACCAAATTTGTTTGATTTTATTCCCTTTACCAGTTTCCTCTCCCTTACACCAGCTCACTTCTACATGTAAAACATGGGAACTATTCATTTAGTGAAATGAACGTTAAACTTGTTTGGGGTTTATTCTGCCACATCATTTAGGGAAGAAACAATAAATATTCCAGTATGATCTGCTGAATTCTTCCACGGTGGTTTCTCATGATACTTTAGTTGAAATGGAATCGAAAATGTATACACAGTAATTTAAATTCCATTTTAGTTGTCTACCTGATTTACTTTATTCTGATTTCTTTGGCATTCTCTAATTTATTTTAGACCCAGAGCATGTGCTTAAATTCATATGTGATTGAAAGATTTCACAATGTGTAAGTGCAATTAGTACATTTTATTTAAACCTACTGTGTAACACTCCATAAACATTTTAGAATTTTAAAATACAGAGTGAATGCACAGGGGCACTTGGGTGGCTCAGTTGGTTAAGTGTCCTACTCTTGATTTTTTATTTCAGCTCAGGTCATGATTTTAGGGTTGTGAGATCAAGCCCCACATCGGGCTCTGTGCTGGGCATGGAGCCTGCTTAAGATTTTCTCCCTCTGCCCCTCCTCCTCCCTCTCTAAATAAAGTGAATGCACATTTTTTTTTGGTTAACATATAATGTATTATTGTTCAGGGGTACAGGTCTGTGATTCAACAGTCTTACACAATTCGCAGCACTCACCATAGCACTTAGCTTCCCTACACATTTTTTTAAAGGACAGAATTGTATGAATTTATCTATGCTCAGATAAGCCAATGAAAAGTACAAGGGTTCTCAACCCCATTCCACCCTCCAGTCCTGTTCAACCAAAGTAATCCACTGTTAGCCATGTGATAAATACTCTTCCACATATTTTTCATACATTGTATGGACAGTTTAAACATTGTGGTGAGCTCTTCTTTATGACTTCATGCATTATATACTAAGGGCTTCAGTGATTAGGATTATGATAGGATGGATTCTGGTACCTTATTGTACTTGTCAATAAGGCAGATTTTAAAATAGAAGTTCACCGCTATTTTATGTTTAGTGTATATATAGGATTAGACCCAAGACCATGTTTATGGAGTAAGGGCTGATAGAATAAGCTACAATGAGAGGATGGTGTTGGTATGATTTAGTCAATTTTAAAATGAGATATGACCTCCGAACTACAGTCCTACTTGCAAACAGCTGGTAACAGTTTTATTTTAAGAAGAGATAGAACAGCCAGTGGAATTTAAGGGAAAATAAAATCAAACTAAAAAGATTAATGATTGTTCTCTGTTTACTTGCTATCCAACAAAACATTTTGTAATTTCATTCTACTTGTAAAGCACTCTCAATCTCAATGTTCCCAGCTTGCTATTGCTATAAAATAGACTGTCCCCAGAGCTTTTATTTCAGCAAATCTGAACATGCCTTATGCTTCATCTTCAACCTGAACAATACACTAAATACAGTTGGACAGGAGAGTGATGTCCTGAGTACTTTTTATGACTAGCAGCCACGGCAACCATCAGATGTCAACCTTTTTATTTTGGAATATGAGTTTCATGAGTGTACTATTGTGTTAAATTATTGTGTCTACTACTCCCCTGTGTGTGTATATTTTTTAACTAAAACAAAAATATCTCATTTACTTCCCTGAAGACATGTAATAGTTATTTAGTGCTTGCAGTTGCTTGCAAGTATTATCTCATCATCTTATTTAATGCTCACAGAAACCTAAACGTTAAGTCATATTACTTTTCTGCTGAAGGAAGTTTATGAAAATTAAGGGACTTGCCCAAGTGTGTCAAAGCTGAGATTCAAATTGTGACTTGTTGGGTTTAACTCCTGTGATAGTGGACCAGGGACTTCTGAAAATTGCTCCTCCATAAATGCAATGAGAATACTGGCAAAAATTGTCAGGTCAACTTTTTCAGAACTCTGGAAGTTAACTAAGGCTTACATCAATCCAAGGAGCATTTATTTAAAAAAATCACCTGAATCTTGGCAAGAACAGCAAGCTTTATGGCAATTTAAACTGTGCTAATCACGCACCCCCTCTCCTTATCTACATAGTAGTCTTGAAAGCCAGTAGCCTTGCAACTTTGGTAGTGGTGTAAACCAGCAGCTCAGCAACCATTTGAATGGCAAAAGGGTCTGGTGTTGCTTAGACCCCCATCCTCAGAGAATTGTTACCATTTGATATGTCAGCTCACTGAGAGTCTCCTCACGCCTTACCTTTATTTGCTTGCTCTGTCTAACCCCCAGGACATTTGTTAAAAACAATCAGCAGTAGTTGTTTAACATTGGAGGTACCCGGGGCACCTGAGTGGCTTAGTCGGTTGTGCATCTGCCTTTGGCCTGGGTCATAATCTCAGGGTCCTGGGATCAAGCCACACATATTTAGAGCTTTTCACATATCCATGAAAGACCTATAAAGGTCTTAATTAATCTCTTGCCTCTAGCTAACCTTGAGGCTCTGTGCAAGTGGGAAGAGAGTACTAAGGCAGAGTTGTTAATTGTCTGTTGGAGCATTAAAAATATACCAAAAGAGACACAGACAGAAAAGGCTGAGAGACACATTGATTCAAGGGATTTAAAGAAATCTTATTCCAGAGGTTCCTGAGTGGCTCAATCAGTTAAACATCTGCCTTCAGCTCAGGTCATGATTCTGCAGTCCTGGGATTGAGCCCAGCATTGGGCTCCCTGCTCAGCAGGGAGTCAGTTTCTCCCTTTCCTTCTGCTCCCCTCCCCTTCTCTTGCTCTTTCTCTCTCTCAGATACATAATTTTAAAAATCTTAAAAGAAAGAATTCATTCCAGTCATTAGCTGACTACTAAGTTAATGGAACAGAGACTTCAAAGGCCACATACAACAATGATCCAAACTTTACAGAACTATTCCAGGAAAGTCAGTAAACAAACAGTAACAACAATAAACCCTGGGGATGGGAGGATTTGATTTCCATAGTTGTCACATTGTAATATTTTACATTTTAAGTCTTCAACTAAAAATTACAAAACACACAAACGGAGGTATGGCCTATACACAAGAAAAATGAAAGCAGTCAATAGACACTGCCCCTGAGGAAGCCCAGACACTGGGCTTACTAGACAAAGAATTTAAATCAGCTCTTACAAGTATGTTCCAAAAAATAAAGGAAATCATGTATAAAGACTAACATAAGAAAACAATGTCTCATCACATAGAGAATATCTAATAAAAAATGGAAATTATATAAAGAAAATAGAAATTCCTGAGCTGTAATAACTGAAATGAAAAATTGGCAGAAGACTCAGCAAATTCGAAGACAAGTCAATTGCAATGATTTAATCTGAGAAGCAGAAAAATAATAATAATAAATGAATAGAGCAATTGAGAGACCAATGGGACATTACCTGGCCTGCCAGCACATACATTATAGGAGTCCCAGGAGGAGAAAAGAGAAAGGGGTTGAAAGAATAACTGAAGAAATAATGACTGAAATCTCTCCAAATTTGATGAAAAGGTTAAATCTGCACAATGAGGAACTTGAGGGGCAGGGTGGGGGGCTGTGGTGGGTAGGGAGGGAAAAATAAAGAAACAAGATGGGATGGGGAAGGAGACAAACCATAAGAGACTTCTAATCTCATAAAACAAACTGGGGGTTACTGGGGGGTGGGAGGGTAGGGATAGGGTGGATGGATTATGGACATTGGGGAGGGTTTGTGCTTTGGTGAGGGCTGTGAAAGATGTAAGCCTGATGATTCACAGACCTGTACCCCTTGGGCAAATAATAAAAATAAAATAAAGTTAAAAAAAAAAAATTAAAAATAAATAAATAAATAAATAAAATCTTTTAAAAAAAAAAAAAAAAAAAAGAATCTCAACAAATACCAAGTAGGATAGGTTTTTTAAGTAATCCACATACAGACAAATCATAGTCAAAAAACCAAAGACATAAAATCATGAAAATAGCAGGAAAAAAGTGTATTTTCCTATACACAAAAACCTCAATATTATTAACACCTGATTTCTCATCAGAAACCCTGTCATCCCACTGCTCTCTGTGGCCAGGTTGGCAAGCACTTACTACATAGGATTAGCTCTGATGGAGTCTGTTTGGTTTGTGTCCACTTTACAAGCCCTGTGTTTCCAGTTTTCTATGGCACAGCTTTTACTTGTAATGATGACATGCTTTATAATCATCCTCATTGTGGCAGCAGACATGCTCAGACTGGCTCTGTTAAGTCTTTTCAGCAGTGTCTGGATCTATAGATGATGAGAGTCAAAAGCCTCTTTAGTTAAGATACCCCACTCGACAGGGTAAGACTCATTATGACTTCCTTCTGTGTGTAACGATACACAGGTGAGCTACTGAGAGGCATGTGGGATGCTGTAGTTCCTAGTTTGGTTTCCTTTTTCCTATTGTGTGCAAGTCTTTTATTTGGCTGGATTGGTTACCTAGGAAACAGCTGCAGGGTAAAGATGGATTGGCTGTTTGAGAAATGGAATTACAGGCCCCTTACTGAAGCAAAAGACATGTTGGCTAAAACAAAACAAAAATCAGTGAATGACTGAGCTTGTGCCTAAATTATTGATTAGTGTGCTTTAGGAAATCACACCAAGACAAGGTCTGTAGAAGAAACTATTTAATGCTATGTGATTTTAAATTTAGCTTCTTTTTAATTCTTGTAAGTTCACCAACTGCTTATTAATTCTGCTTCGTGCCCACTGCTGCAGGCCATTCTGGGGGTTACCAATGAAGTAGAAGTTTCCGTTCCTTCTTTAAAACCCCATTTTCTGTTTGAGGTAAAAAGAAGTTACCTTAAAATCAAGTACACAATTGTGTGATGTGTCCAGAGAATTCGGAGGATGTAAAAGATCTCAACTAGTAAACATAAGAGGTGGATTTGAACCTGGTAGGCAGGAGATAATTCTTTGAGGTAAAAGATGAGATTTAAAGACCTGGTGTGAGTTGGGTACTAACAGTACCTGAATTTAAAAGATGTAATAGTAGCAGCACAGGTACGTTTGCAGATCCCTTTCCCCAGACAGCTTATGGAAAATATGTGACTATGCTATAAACTATGTTGACCTAGAGTCTTACTCATGAAAAAGAACTTCAGCAACGTCGACTCTTTGTACTAGCCTGTATAATTTACTTAAGGAAAGTCTATTTTCACTGTAAGTGTGACAGAGTATTAGTTTTTGGAATCTCTAACCCCTGTAACAATACTGAACACAAAAAGACATTCAATAATTCACAACTGGGTGAATTGCTTTTCTTATATACAGCATATCTGTGGCTATCAACTAGCTTAAGCTTTCTTTTCTTCTAAAATGTAGCTGCAGAGTATTTGGTCTCGATTTGTGGTAATAAGGGCTTTTATAAATACAGGAACAAAATTCTTCTTTTAAAACTGAACATCTGTCAGGTTATTTCCATTTGCTTTGTGGAAGGGATAGCTCTAATTTTCATTTTCTTACTTGTTCTGTTTGTATTCACCTGGTGTGGTATGCCAGTCAGGAGGGAAGCAGGAACAATCCCATTCAGAAAGCTTAACAGTCTATAGGCACAGGTGGTTATGTTAAGTCTGAGCCCTAACGCTCTTTGCCATCCATGTCCATAAACAGAAAGTAAGAAGTAACATAAGATACTCAGAAATGTTTTGAGAGATATTTTAGTTATGACTTACTGAACCTACAATTTTACATATTTGCCAGCAAAAAAATAATTAATAAATGTAAATCTAAGTCTGTTAGTTATATAGAGTTACCAATAAAACTTTCTTTGTATTTTAAATTAAGTTGTAAAGAAAGTTACTGCTGTAATCAGAATCCACAATATTGCATTTTTCAGAGGATCTTTCATTGCCTGTTGTCTGTTTTTATAGCAATTACAGTTTTATAAATGGGATAGTGACTACAGAGGGTAATTTGTTAGAAGTCTTTTGCTAAATGATCAAGAGTAGTTTCCTGTTCATTCTTGAGCACTGCTGTGAATACCTTATTTCCAAAATTATAATAAAATGCTTTATCATAATAAGACACCCTCAGCCCCCCACGTTTTCTTTTCAAGGAAACTTTTTAGTGTTTCCATTTAAAAACAATTATTCAACTTCCTGGTGCCTACTCACCCCTACCCTCTCCCTTTTTCTGGTTCAGGCCATTACTATGATTTTTTTTTTACTATGATATTTTTAAGGTTGGCAATTAAGTGTTAAAAACTTTGAACTGATTTACTTTTCTTCGACCTACTAAGTCACTGAGCTCCAAGAAACAGCTGCTTTAGGAAGCATTATTATTAAGGCATTATTATTGTGGCATTATTATTAAGGACTGCTCACTTTCTATTCCACTCCAAACCCCCATCTGCCTCCATCCTGCCAGAGATGATCCTGCAGTTACAATGCTGTTTACACCTTTGTGGATATCACAAGATGGCCCTAATTATTAGATGATTTGAGAGAAAAAGGCACTATTGGAGTACTCTTCTTCTGTTCGACCAAAAGACTCAGAATTAGCATTAGAGTGGGAGAGTTTTGAGAGACCTGATTTTTTGCCTCAATTTCTTTGAACACAGTGCTTTATTTCTAAAAGTGTATCAATGGCAAAGCACAGGTTGCTGGAGAGCACCCTCCCTCCAGCTGCCACAGCTACCCACACATATATCGGTATTCACCATCCAGCTCTGCTCTTTTCTCCCACCAAGGCAGCTTCCCAAAATGCCTCTCGGAATTTTACTCACTATCCTCAAAAAAGTCACTTGTTTGTGGCAAGGGCTGTGATTTTGAGGTGAATGTCTTTTGTTGGTGGTGTTTTCATTTTTGTTCAAATTGAGAAAATAATTAAGACTAAAAAAAATGCAAAAATCTGTTATGTTTTCAGTGGTTTCAGAAATTTCTTGTGTTTTAGGCGTTTTTTCCATTTACCCTTGCTCTTAAAGGGAGAAATAAACAGTTTTCACTCAAAAGTAACATTTTAATTGTTCTTAATGGAGAAGAGAATAAAATAGATATTTTCGCCTTACCTAGTTTTCTGTAAATTAATTGACCCCAGATTTCATAGAGGGGTTCCTTGGATTTGATACAGGAACATGTTTATGTAAAAATAGCAGCTGATGTTTTACAAAAATCACCATCATGTTGTTTAAATGGGAGAAGAGGCATTTGAAAAATTATCACTAATGACTTTATGCTTTTCTGCTGAAGTATGCTAGTAATAGTTTAGCAATCTGAACACTTATACACTGCACAAAAATTGGTGAACTTACCACAGGGAGGTACCTGCTAGTTTTGCCAACATTTTCTTGAATTTAATCGAGAACTATTTAGATTTTATTTATTTGTTTATTTATTTATTTTAGAGCAAGAGTTCACAAGCCAGGGGAGGAGCAGAGGGAGAGAAAGAGAGAATCTCAAGCAGCCTCCATCCTCAGTACAGAGTCCAACATGGAGCTCAGTCCCAGGACGCTGAGATCATGACCTGAGCCAAAACCAAGAGTCAGACGCTTAACCAACTGAGCCACCCAGGCGCCCCTGTTCTTAGGCCTTTTAACTTTAATAAAATATATTGGTTCTAATATTTAATCCATTATTTAATTTTATCTATATATTATGAGTAGACATATTTCAGGTTTGTCTTCAGTTTCCTGAAAAGTGTTTTTCTCCTCATCCAAAAGCAAATAATATACAATGAGTCTTGGATCTGAGAATAGAAAACTTCCAGTTCTTTTCGGCTAGTATGTAAGCTCAGCAAGACCAGGAGCCCCATCCATCTGTCTTGTTCACTGGAGCCCAGAACATTGCCTAATACAAGTACTCAGAAAAGTACTTTGCTTAATGAATGACTGAAAGAACTGCTTTTTGTGGGTTTTGCGAGTTTTTTTTTTAAGTTCACTTTGTATGTTAAGTATGACTACACTGTGAACTTCAACAGAATGCTGAATAGTGAGACTTAGTGGAATTAAATGCCTGCGTGACTTACACAGAAATAAAATTTAAAGACTAAAGGAGTGTTGGGGGGGATATTTCTTGGGAATACCAAACTAAAATACTCCCACCTTTTGCATCTCCCCAGGAGCACTCACTGTGGGCCTCGTGCGACAGTGTCAAACAATTCATGGACGAGACCGGACGTGCATCCCACCTCGGCTTCCCCCAGAGTGGGTCACCACACTGTTTTTTATCATCATGGGAATCATTTCATTGACTGTCACATGTGGTTTGCTGGTGGCTTCCCATTGGCGGAGAGAAGCTACAAAATATGCTCGATGGATAGCATTCACTGGAAGTAAGTAATCTGTGCTTACTAAATTTATCTAGAAGGCATGCATACTGGGATTTTAATGAAGATATCAAGAATCAGTCATAAGGACTCCATAATCATCAAAGAGCACCACTTGCTGTGGCCATCATATAGACTCTACACAGTCTCATCAGTTCTTCAGAATTCTCACCACAAGACCAAGACATCCAAAACCTTAATTGCTTTCTATGAAATGCTATTTTAATGAATTTTGGTTTTGCTCACATTGTAACATAAGCATTCCAGGTCTGTGGCTCAGTGCTATCACTAACCTGAGTCTTTTACTCTTCTTAAAGGTATTGGTATCTTCTACCAAATAAAGGCAAATCTAGAAGAAAATGTACAGAAATGTAAGTTAGATTAAGGTGGTGATTTGTTTTTTAATATTAATTTTGAATTTCTACTGAGTTGTGCGACCATTGAAAAAACCAACACATTTGGTTGTTTAATAGTTATTTATCAACATTTCATACTCCATTAAGCTATGCCCCAGAGTATGATATATATTATACATTCTCTTGTATTCTGCAAAATTGGTTTAATTTCCCAACACATCAGGGGCTTTTCCCAAGTTAAAAGCAACAAAAATGCACAAAGAAAAGATATTTCTGTAATTTTGCTTTCTTGCTTCTTTCTCTCTAAAGCAATTTTGTCCCTCCCACCCCCACCCAGGGGATATTTGTCAATGTCTGGAAACATTTTTGATGGTCACAGCTAAGGGGATCTTACCTGGCATCTTGAGTAGAGGCCAGGGATAATGACAAAGCCTCTCACAAATGCAAAAGACAGCTCCCACAACAAAGACTTATCAGGTCTAAAGTGGCAATAGGCCCTGTTGAAAAACTCTGCTCTAAAAAACAGGATAATAATCCTTACGCCAAATACCATGGGATTTAACTTCTAATTCAGTGCCTTATAATTATATCAGGTTTGCCTACGTTTTAAAAAATGAATAACATGGCTTACTTTCACTTGATATTTTCATTTAGATGAAAATGGTATGGTAGGGGTAAGGCATAATCCCATGGATCCTTATTAATGTTAAAGCTCATAAAGACCTTAAAAGACCATAAAATAGAGATCTTAGTTCATGAGTCTCAGTTTCTCCCTATCTCTCTGTGAAACTCTTTAATGTATATGTTTCTGGCTCTGTCGTTTTGTTTTTTTAGATTTTATTTATTTATTTGACAGAGAGAGAGAGATCACAAGTAGGCAGAGAGGCAGGCAGAGAGAGAGGAGGAAGCAGGCTCCCCACCAAGCAGAGAGCCCAGGACCCTGAGATCATGACCTGAGCCGAAGGCAGAGGCTTTAACCCACAAGCCACCCAGGTGCCCCTGGCTCTGTTTTATTTCTGTCTATATATCTCCCTTAATTTTAAAATTTAGATCAAGTTGACTTTGACTAAAAAAGTCTCCGTTCTTGTTAAGAAAAGTGAAACAAGTTGATGACCTTGTTTGAGGTCAAATAGACCTCCTGAGACCATTCTTTTCTGAATAGTAGGGTCCACAGGCAGTTGTAGAGACAGTGCTGCTAAATTAATTGATGAAGAATTTAAAGAGACTCTTTACTCACAGATAACAATTACTTATCCAGATAGAATTCATTCTTTAAGGAGTAAAATAAAATGAAAGTAGCAGGATTTAGTTTCTGGATTTAGTTAACATTTGGGAAGGCATATGCTCTGAATACCAAAAATATAAAATGTAATATAATAATAACACTACTCTAGTATGAGTCAAAGAAAGCATTAAAATGCTTATGTGAGCCTTTGGTTCTTGGAACTCAATAAACAGAACTATGGTTATCTTGTTTTTCATTTCCTTTCAACAGATATGTAAGTATATGTAGCTCCCTCCAAATGTAATATGTTTTCCCTTTATTTTTTAGTTAAATAATATAAAATAATAACTTCTAAAAATAGTATGTGCATATTATACATAATTCAAAGCCTAGGAAAGGGTTACCAAGTGAGAAGTTAGTCTCATGTGTGACTTTATCACCTAGCCATTCAGTACCTCTTTGCTGGAAGCAACCATTGTTATGAGTTTCTGGGATTTTCTACCAGAGGTGTCCTATGCATAGAAACATATATGTATATGTGTGAATGTTCTATGAATATATATTCTATTTATGCTATTCTGTACCTTGGTTTTTTTAGCTGAGCAATATACTTGTAGTTAATGTCATCTAAGTAAGCATACGGCTGCATTACTCTTCTCCGCTTCCTTAAATACACTGTTTTGTTACCAGAGCTAGTCCACTAGGGCGGCAGTCCTGAGAGGGATCTAGCTCCCCCTGATATTTCCATTCAGCCTTTGAAAATGTACTTTATTTCTATTGTATATATTTCTATTCCTCTTAAACTGTAGTTTCGGTAAAAATGTCAGGATAACATTTTCAATAGGTTTACACAGTGGGAACTCTCTCAGAGGAGAGCCACACGTGATGCAGCCTGCCCGTGGGGGCAAGGGTAACAAAGATGTGTCTTTTTCTTCAAGTCTGACCCTTATCCTTAACTCTGCCACTGTAATTTACATTCTCATCTCCCAGTAAACTCAGTATCTGAGTCTCACCATCAAGAAATCTGTGCCATGAAAGATAAGAAGTGATGTCTTTATAGTCTTATTTAGGACCCAAAATTTAATTGTCAAAAGTTGATAGATATTAACAGCATTAATAATATTTTAAGATCTAAAGTAACCTCACAGGTCCCAATAGCTTAAAAGGTCCCAAAAGCTTAAAACTCATCTGCTTACACTAAATCTTCCCAGAAGTATAGAGAACCTAACTCTTTGGATTAAAAACCAGGATTATTAGATCAAATAGGAGTTTACTGCTTCCATAGTATTTGGTTAAGCTTTTCCTAATTTGGAAAGTATTTAACTCTTGTAAAATATTAAATTCTACTTTAAATATAATCATTAAATGATTACTCCATTATGAAGGATAGATTTTTATTTTACAGCAAAAAGTAGAAAAAGGTAGAAGTGAAGTTGGCACATTAACAGAATAAACAATTGTAATATCTGCATATCTCTAAGCACTTCTAAATTATGTGTTTCTTGAGAGTATATGAATCAACATTAAGAAACAAATTGTTTTTAAAGCAATAATTTTATCCCATTGTTTTTCAGTTAGATTCTGTATAGCTACTTAGATTACGGCTTCATTTTATTTACCAAGTCATATTAAGGCATAAGAACTGTTAGAAATTGGCGATAGATAACACTGATAAGTGGGCATTGACAGCACTAATAGTCTTTTACTGCTGACTATACAACAGAAAGGCCAAAAGATCTAATATTCACTTAATACGTGAATTTTTCATTTGTTCTGTAGTAGGCACTTGGAAGAGTCCAAATTCAATAATGTAACATTATTTGATGTGGTTGTTGGCCCAAAATGAAGTAGGCTGTCTGTATAATGTAAGATAATCCATCTGGGTGGTGCAAAGCTAACAAGAATGCTGATGTGTTCTATAAACCAGTGTATTAATTAAGAAAATGTTACTTTTTTTTTTTTAAGATTTTATTTATTTCACAGAGGGAGAGAGATCACAAGGAGGCAGAGAGGCAGGCAGAGAGAGAGAGAGGGGGAAGCAGGCTCCCCGCTGAGCAGGGAGCCCAATGCGGGCCTCTATCCCAGGACCCTGAGATCATGACCTGAGCTGAAAGCAGAGGCTTTAACCCACTGAGCCACCCAGGCGCCCAAGAAAATGTTACTTTTTAATACCTTGGATATTACCCTGGAGGTATTTCTTCCAGGAAAAGATTCCTAATTGGCTTTTTAAGGACTCTCCTATTAAATTTGTTGATTGATTAATACAAAAATAATTTAGGACAAGTGTCAGCTGTTATGTTTATCCAGGACTTTGTTTGTATTCCTGGGGCTATGTTTAACTTGGAAGAAGTTTCTCATTCAGTTAATGATGGAAAGCTTCACCCCTTCACATGCAGTGAGTATAGTAACCTGTCTTCACATTGCACTGAAGAAATGATTCTGCCTCCAAAAAAATTTGAAGGACTATGAACATTTGACCAATGTGCTTTCAAAAAGCATAAAATACTCTCTTGGGAAAGCTAGCCTATCAATGGGTAATTTGTGTTCACTAGAAGAGTGTTTCTTTGGTAGCCCCGGGACACAAGCTGTTTGCTTAAACAGAGGACTATGGAATTCTACCCAGATGCTGGGTTTTCTGATACCTTTCTAGAAACATTTTAGCAAATAATACATTTCATTGTGTTTGCATACAAAATGCAAAGAAGTCCCCCCTGCCCCATTTTAACCTGTGTACTCAGAAAACCTGGGAGAGATTTTATTTTTTTCTAACGGTGTTCATAATGAGAGAGAACCACTCTGACCATTTACTAATCATCTCGGAAGCCTGAGGTTCTTTCCACTAAGTGATAAATAAGAGTAAGATAAATAGTACTATATTTGTTTGTACCTTTTCTCCAATTCCTTCTAATACCAACTGAAAGGAACAGAGAATTGGCAGAGTAATAACTGATAATATGCAACATTTATTCAGCACTTACTATCAACCTGGCATGGTGCCAGGGACTTGACATTGTTTTGTTTATCCTTCTGGTATTTACCCCATTTTTAGAAGGGAACCAGAAGCCTAAGATTGCACAGCTAATAGGTAGTGGAGCCAGAACATAGCCCTTCTCTGATTCTAGCCCAAGCCCTTCATCAGTACTTTAAGTGGTCAAGTATAGTTTATGCACACACCTGAAATTAATTTAATACTGTGTTAAATATACTGGACTTAATTTTTTTAATTAAAATTTAAAAAAAGAATATATAAGCACTTAGTAGGTTTGGAGCCCTTTCTTAATGCTGATATTCAGAATCGTCCTAACACTTACATAAATGGCTAGCTAGCCCAGCTTTTACTATATATAATTGTTGGGCTTTGGGGATATTATGTGATCTGTAGAAGATGTAAATCTTTTGACAAGTGGTCAATGTTTTAACAGGTTTGACCATGTTATCAATCCACAACCTTTCTTAAAAACTTCCTTTGTGCCAAATTTTCATTGTTTTCTTAATCACCAAACCATGTTACTAATACTGTGTTTTGGTTTGTTTTACAGTGATCCTTTTCTGTATGGCTGCCCTAATATTTCCGATAGGATTTTACATCAATGAAGTCGGAGGTCAACCTTATAAATTACCCAACAACACAGTAGTTGGGTCATCATATGTACTTTTTGTCTTATCAATTTTCTTTACAATAGTAGGACTTCTATTTGCTGGCAAAGTTTGTTTACCAGGCTGATGAATGTCTAAATTGCTCAACTCTTCTATTATTTTTTATTTTATTTTATTTTTTTATTTTTGGAGGGGGGAGGACAAAGGCAAGGAAGGCATCTGAGTAGTCCTCTCATAGGAAGATGCTTGATGAAACTGATGCTGAAAAGGAAAAAAAAATGCTTTGATTTGTTCTCACTATGCACTTTGGATTTAAAAACAAAACAAACAAACAAAAAACAAAAAAAAATTAATAAGGAGAGCCTTTTCCATAACCAAATACAGACAATATTGACTAAATCTCCTGAGCATATTCAGGCAGTCAGGTCTGCACTGTGATAGCAACCTAGTGAAGGAGAATGCTTTATACTGAAAAGCATGTGGCCCTTTGTGACTCTGTTGTTCCGTTTTTAATGTCTAATGATTGAGGAAAAAAAAAGTCTAAGTATTTATGAATCATGGTGGACCAGAGGGTTACAAGAGAAGTTCATGTGGGGCTGGCCTCACCTCCTAAGAAATTAGTGTTCACAGCTTCCTTGTAATGGTATGAGCCTTTGGCACCAGAATGATTTGCTGTTGCATTACTACACCAAGAAGCCAATAGATCAAAACTTGTTTGCTAAAATGTATGTAAAAATCCTGAAATTCCCTATTCTCTGTGTACAAAACAAAACAAAAAAAAATCAAACACTAAGAGACATGTTGTTGGGGGTGGGTGGGT
>LNAC01000228.1:1857552-1926959 GCA_002007465.1 Ailurus styani | reverse complement strand
TGGGTGGGTGGGGGAAATATTCCTTATATTTATATAAATATATATATAATATATATATTTTGCTGATGCAGTATACAGTGTGTATATATGTGTGTGTGTGTGTGTGTGTGTGTGTGTGTGTGTGTAAATTTATATACACACACATGCAAACAGTTCCTGGAAGAGAACTCTGAATGCTTTGCTAGCAAAACACTGTGGTGTGCAAACCTAGAACTCAATAGAAAAAAAAAAGCCATTTATCTGAAGGCTGCATAGTGGAGAGAGTCTTCAGTTTACCTCATTCTTTGTAGCAGCCCTTGATTTTAACAGGTTTTTGTAATAGGTACAAATAATCCCATACCTTTCTAGGTCCAATTTTAAGTTAAGCTAAAATTCTTTGTAGGGTTAATTTATTTGTATATGATAGTAGAAGGTAAGACCATGTAAAACCTTATAATTTGGGGAATCTGACACTATTTAAATTATTGGCAACTGTCGTCTATTGTACAGAGGTTCTCTTTTTCTACTGGCTCAGTCTGTTACATGAATAATGCATTTTCTATGTTCAAGCACACAACTTTACATAAATGCAAAGTTCACTAGTAAGATCAATTTATAATATTTTGGCTGTCTACAATACTAACTGCACTCTGCTATAAAAAATAATTTATGTTCTTTTCATCTGTAAGCATTACTAATATATCTTCTTTACCAAAAACCTGAGCAATACAATATTTTCTTTATGCGCTATATGCCTTTGTTTGCTTAAAGCTAACATTTTTGCATTTACTTTAAAGGGCTGTACTAAACCCACAGCTTTACGTTTTTTCCTAGAAGAAGCATTGCAGCTAACCCTCAAATCCACAAATAGTTTTAAAATACGGTATTTCTCTACTCCACATTTCCATGCTTTCATATCAGTGCTTAGTTGTTTTTCCAGATGAACCCTATAGGTAATCTCCTGTTTGAAATGTGGGACAGGAGACTCTTTCTTGTCAATGGAGCTAAGTTTTTCTCCTTCCTAGTGAAATGGCAACCCAAATGTCCCTGTCAGTAGAGTTAGAGTCCCGTGTAGGCCATGCTTCACACAAACAGAAATGAATGCACTGTATTTTTGAAAGCTCAATTATAAATTATAAAGTGATTACTTCAGAAATGGGGCTTCCTCTTCAGATATTCAAAGTATAAAATGGAGGAGCCTGATGTGTTTCACACTGGCTTGTTTGACATTCATATATCTTACTGTTAATTCAACAGTATTTTATTGTGAAAGAAAACCCCAGTGTTTCAGCTCACTCAGGAGTCAGGGTAAGCGGTGAACCACCACTGTGGTGCATTCCTTGAGTGTTCTGGGGGAAGGTCACACTTTTCCTTCCCAGGGTCAAAGAAACATTTGGGAAATGACTGAAGGAGACTATTTTTCCCTAAGTATTATGTCTAGTTAATTCTGAGAATACCACTGGACGTGTTCTATGGACATTTGGGATTGCAGTTCCCATTGTGATTTGGTTGGTCCTCAGTCAAATGGATCATCTTGAAGGAAAGTTTTGGTTGTCACCATTATACCACTGAGATAAGTGTTAGCAAAGTATGGTTCAAATTAATTTATGATATGACCAAGAGCTTTTCTCTTCCAAAAGATGAATTTTATTGTAAATAGTTTCTCAAAATATTTTTAACTGGATCATGAGCATGGGGAGAGAAAGTTTCTCAGCTGCTAAGAATTTCCCCACTGTTTACTTCTTTCACTTACAGTGGTATTGCATATAAGATGACAAAATTTAAGGTTTTATTTGTATCTATTACCCAACCCATTAAGTTGTCTTTAATTTCATCATTGTCTTGGAGGTCCAGTGCATGAAGGGCTGATAGGGGAACACTCCCTCTAACCAGTCAGCACTCTAACCCAGGATTGAGACCGTCCCATCAAGTAGTATGTGAAGTCAAATCCTTGTACTCTTCCAGACCAAACAATGAAATGGATTCATTCATATGAAATTCTATAAATCCTGTAAGTGGAAAGATAGACAACTGTCAGCAGTTGCTTTTAAAAAGGTCACTATAATAAGTACTATATAGTACAGTATTAATTTATAGCAGGAAATCATATCTTGTAAACTGTATATAAAACACTGTTTTATGGTGCAATCATTTGTCAACCTTTTGTCTGTTACATTGTTTTTAGAGTGTGTGCATTCTTCTCGTACCTAAGAACATCACTGTAAAATCTGCTGAAAACTATTTATAGGTTTTATTTGCACAAGACTTAAATTAGTTTGAAATTTTTGGAAGCTCCTATTGAACATGCCTAAACATATGTAAACATGAAAAATCTTCAATTCATTAAAAGCAAACATTTCAGTATGATTCTTTCCAAAGGTAATCCATGTTCTATGTTGTTAATGTGTGTATGTAATTTTTCTGACTCTCCTCCTTACCCTATTTTCTCTTCCATTTGTTTTGTTTTTAAAGAATGGCTCTTTTTTTTTTTTAATGTTCTAAATGACCAAAACACTTCATTGATTTTTACCCTTTTGCCTAAAGCTTTGATATCCCTGCTTGATGTTCTGTGAATTCACTGTTTAATATCTTAAGTAAAATAATAGTCCTGGTGACATACAGTCTATTGATTTAGAGGAAAGGCCCTGAAAAAGTATTGGAAACTAACTTTCGATATACTCTTAGCTATTATTTCGCATCGTGGGCTTCATGGGAAGAACATGTTGCATTTATTTTGTCTTTATTAAAAGACTACTAGCCACAAGTTACTCCAGTTGTAGTAACTGTTTTATCAACCCACTTTGGTCTTCTTTTAAAAATTAAATTTACATTCACAATTCAAAACAGTAAGCTGTCTTTCAGAACTAATTTTTGAAGGATAAAAATATATGAAGGAAAAACATGGCCTGTGTAGGTTGGATTCCCTACACAGGACTTATTAGTTGTATCACCTCAAGAGATTTTAGAGTTTGTGATCAAGGTCTGTATATTACCCCAAATTTTATTAAGAATTGTTTTCTAATTGGTTATAACATTTTTCAATTAATAGTTTCAAAACAAATTGTTAATACAAACTGTATAAAATGAACATAATTTTCTTCACTTGTATTTTTGTTATTGAGCAAGTTTATCAAAATAAATTGTCTACTAAAGAAACTAAAAAGGCTCCTATTGCTTTGAAATAAGCTCTGATTTTAAAAATTCATTTCAGAAGTTGATTTCTTACAGAGGTTTTACATATTCACACAGTGACGGTGCTGTGCCCCTTGGTTTTGTTCTGTTAGCCTTGGGCAGGGAGAAGGTCTCCCTCTCTTCTTCCACTACTGCTCCCAGCTCCCTCCTTGGGAAGAGATGCCGGTAGTATTCCAGAATATGGATTAGGCCGTGTTTACCAATAAGAAGAGTCAATCAGCAATAAAAGACCTCACATATGTGGCTCTCTCTTCTGCATCATGTTTTTATGAACTGAGAGAGATCCACTGAGCCAAGGCCCTCAAAGCCAGCCATCTTGCCTTCCTCCCTCTCATGTAGACCTAAGACCGTTCATCTTTGCTTCAGTCTTCTGTTTCTACTTCACTGCAGGCCAAAGGATCTTAGCTTCTAAAATTTTTTGATTTGGATTGAAGGAGAGGAGAGAGGCCTTAAGTCTCTAGACTCCTACATCTGCTCCATCACACGTTTACTGTAGCTTTCTCAAGGGGTCTCAGGATTAGCCCAGCTGAATAATAACTAATGAAGCACTACATTTACCCTTTGCTGCTGTTTCTCCTTTTTATGGCCTTTCCAGGAACCTCTTGGGGAGTTGGAAGATAAAGACAAAGTAGGATTTCGATGTTCTTGAGTTCTGGATCATAAAGGCATCTTCTTAGGGTGACCAGTCATCCCCATTCGCCTGAGACTGAGGGATTTCCTGGGAAATGAGACTTTCAGTGTTCTAACTGGGGAAATCCCAGGCAAAAAGGTTGAGCTGATCACCCTGTCTTCATGCTGTCCAAATCTATCTGGTGTATAACATAGATGAGAGGTATCTGAAGAGTTCTATAAATATTATGGAAGAGGTCAAGTGGAAATTTTAATGGTTGACTTACACAACTTGTAAGAGAGTGGGAGAAAACACTTTTCCTTCTCTTTGGTAACACCTTATGAAAAAACAGATTATCTTTAAAAACAATAATGTGAGGGTGCTTGGCTGGCTCAGTCAGTGGAGCATATAATTCTTGATCTCAAGGTCGTGAGTTCAAGCCCCACATTGGGGCCAAAAAAAACCCATAAAACATGAGTCCAAAGACACCTCATTTGACTTAATCTTCCACTAACTCTGTTCTAACCACTGTATGAGTAGATTACAGGAAAAGCACCAAGACTGGAAGACTGGGTTCCTCTTTTGCAAAGTCAGCTCTTCTGGGTCACAGTTACCCAGCAACAAAATAAAAGTAGGTATTTATAAATGGTATCAAAGATAGAATGCATAATGCTTATAATTTTTTTAGAGTTTTGGTTCTTTTCCCAGAAGGAGAAAACAATGGGATGATATTTTCAAGCACATTCAAGTTTTCTACAATTCAGCCCAGTTCCACACACAAGCTAAGACAACCTAAGATTAAATTTCAAGAAGGGATTTTTCATGAGATTCAGAAGAGTTTAGAGCTGGATGAAATGTAAAAGAGCACATCCAGTGTTTCCATTTTCCAGATGAAGAAATCAAGGCCTCAGAAAAGTAGACTACCTTTCCTGAAGTCACACAAGTAGAGCAGGCACCCCACGCAGGAAGAAATATCTGTGACAAGTGGTCTTTGGACAGTTGACCTAGGACAGCTAGCTATTTATGTTCTGCAGTGTCTGAACCAGTCTTCCTTTCACTAATCTCCATCTACTCCATCCAACTAATTTCTACCAAAATAATCTTAACACAAAAGAAAGCATATCATTTCTTTGAGTTTCTGTCATTCCCACTCTACAGAATGAAGTGCAAACTTCTTTAACCTAGCTTCATGATCTGGCTTCAGTCTGTCTCTTCCGTCTTTTCTACCCACCACTGTATCTCACTTCACCTTACATGGCCAAACGAGCTAGTCTCTATTCTTTCACTACACCTGCTCTTTGTCTTGGCTCTGGCTGCACTACATCCTCCCGGTTTTCCTAATCCCACTCATATTTGAAACATATCTAATTTTTTGGTGCTTTCTCTTTGACTTATACCTCTGTAATAGAACTTATTTGAGGTGAGAAGATTGCCTGGATTCAAATCTCTGTTCCAAAATACCAGCTGTGTGACCCTTGATATATCACTTAGCCTCTGTGAGCCTTGGTTTTTTCACCTGTAGAATGGAGTTAACAGTACCTATGTCATAGGGTTATCGTTGGTTTAAATGAGAAAGCTTGAAAAGTGCCTAGCTCGTAGTAAGCATTCAAATGTTAGTTGCTGCTGTTCTTATTAATAAACACCTCCCTATCACTAGATTATAAACTCTTGAATGAAGGAATGTGGCTTTCTCATTTCCCTTAGAGACCTGGCACATTGCTTTACATGTGAATTGAATTATCATAATTAAATTTGGGGCTAGGTTATAAAGGAAAACTATGAAACTGTATTTGAGAGACCTAGCCGCCTATCTGCCAGGATTGTTTCAGTGAAATTCTGAAAGCAGAGGCTTTCCTAGATCAGCCCTTACAAGTAAATGTGGTTATCTTATTGGTAGGTATTTGACTGTATAATATGCCAGTTTCATTGACCTCCTTAGGATTCAAGACCTCAGACCTTTACTACTCAAGACCCTTTATGGACTGAAGACCCTTTCCTACCGAATTCATAGTGCTCCAATGTTGATACCAACACAAAGAGGACCAGGATGATGCAAGCACCCTGTTGATCGTGAGAGAACTCTCTGGGGGCTTCTTCAAGCTTTCGGGTTCTCAGCTATCTTGAAGCCATATATTTGGTATGTTTTGCAAAGACTTGGTTCTGCCAAGGTGGTTTTACTTATTTCTGCTAAAAGGAATGAACTCAAGGATTTGATCTCATTTTAGATGCAGTTATCCCCAACTGGCCATGTTATGGCCCTCTAATAAATACTGCCATTGTATTTGGTCACTATTAAATCAATCCCTATTCACCAGGCAAATAACATTATATGTTAATAAAATAAAAAAATTAAAAATAAATAAATCAATCCCTATTATCTGTCAGAGCCAGTCAGTAAAATAAATTCTGTGTCCTGACTCTGGTACTCTTTTTTTGTTTAAATATTTAATTTGATTGTCTTAGACAATTCAAGTATTTTCTTAAATAAGTTTTAAAAACAACTCATTCTTTTATATTGCTTTGTTCTCTGTGGCAAAATGCAAATGCAGTTAAAGAACCAATCAAAGAAAATCCTTTCCATTATGCATAATAAATTGCTCTAGAGGAAAGATAAACCACATATCTAAGAAAGCTTTTAAGTACCTCATATTTTACTGATGTCACTAGTGAGTAGCAAAGTGGACTCCTACCGCGGTGTCACCCCCACTCACACACACCATTCCTAGCACTTTACCTCATTTTTGTTGTTTGAGGGTCATCAGTAACTTTTTTTTTTTAAGATTTTATTTATTCATTTGACACAGAGAGAGAAATTACAAGTAGGCAGAGAGGCAGGCAGAGAGAGGAGAGAGGAGGAAGCAGGCTCCCTGCTGAGCAGAGAGCCCAATGTGGGCCTCGATCCCAGGACCCCGGGATCATGACCTGAGCCGAAGGCAGCGGCTTTAACCCACTGAGCCACCCAGGCGTCCATCAGTAACTTTTTCTTGTCCTAAGTCCTGTTGTAGAGAGGGAAGTTACCATAACCGTAAACTGGGGCAAAGGGATTTTTTTGTTTTTTTACAGTAACATGTCTGTAAAATTAAAAAAAAAATGAGTGTAGGAAATTAAAAGTCTTCCCCCCTCAATCCACCTTCCAGAAATTACCCCTATTAGCAGTTTATTAGGTTTCTTGCAGATAGTTTGCTGTATTTACTATATATATATATATATATATATATATATATATATATCATATATGTAAGATATATATATATATATCATGGATATATAAACGCATGTTGTGTGTGTGTATATATATGATGGGTGTGTCCTGTACAGTTTTAACAAAAGCAAGATCATATTATACATGCCTGCCACTACTTTCTTTTTTACTTATGATGCATATCTTTCTGTGTCAGTAAATATAAATCTGCATTTTTAGTGGCTGTATAGTGTGTGTGTGTGTGTGTGTCCCCTCCTTCCTTGTTCATGTTCATTTAGGTCTTAGGAGACCTAACTAGGAGACTTCCAAATTTTTTGCTATTACAAATAATGCTGCTTGAACTTAGGCCTTAGATAATAGGAACTTCCCATATACCATGATAACATGACATTCTAACTGAAGTATATCAACTACCCTATGAAAGGCAGTACATATATTCTTAAATACTGTGGTTAAGAAATAGTGGCACTCAATAAGAGTTTGGAGAAGGAAGCTAATATGAAATTCATGCTATGTGTTTTTCAGTGTCATCTTAATCCTCTTCCTGAGGTGAAGTGGAGGTGGTATTTTATAGACCAGAAAACCATGCATCAGAAGGGGAATAATTTGGGCGCCTGGGTGGCTCAGTGGGTTAAAGCCTCTGCCTTCGGCTCAGGTCATGATCTCAGGGTCCTGGGATCGAGCCCCGCATCGGGCTCCCTGCTCAGCGGGGAGCCTGCTTCCCTCTCTCTCTCTGCCTGCCTCTCTGCCTCCTTGTGATCTCTCTCCCTCTGTGAAATAAATAAATAAATAAATAATCTTAAAAAAAAAAAAGAAGGGGAATAATTTAACTAAGGTTCAGTAACTAATAACACTGAATCTGGGTTTCAAACCTAGGTTCTCTGACTTCAAAATCGAGAACTACTTCTGGCCTGGCTAGTGTGAAGGATATAAAAATAGCTTGTCCCAGTTGCATGATTTCTTGGCTCAGACATGAGCAGCTGAATCTATGGTTTGCTTCTTCTGGATGTGGAATGCAAACAACCATAAAAGGTAGTCCTGCTTAGAAACAACCTATAAATATTATATAATATGTTGGGGAGAAAAGTATGTAAGTTATTAAGCTGTTTGTGTTCGGTCTTCCATCATTCTCCTCTCACTGTCAAGCTTTCTGCAATCCTGCTAAGTGGTAACTTCACTGATCGGTGAACTCGGTGATGTCACCTTTGATTTTACTGGGACCCTTTTGGGAATTGAGCACCCAGGGAAATTTCCCCAAACAGGCTATATCTTGTCCCCTCTGTAGCACTTAAGCCAATTAACTAGATCCTTTCTACCTTGTTGGTAGGAAATCTACTGGTCATTGGGTTACCCTAGGATTGTGCAGAGGTCCATGGTTCAAATATTAGAAAGCCGCCTCCAGTCATTTGTCTCCTATCCACACTTACTACTGCTAAGACATCAGTTATTCCAGGTGGAATGGTGCAGGTGTTCTGTGTCCATCCCACGCTTGGGGCATGGTGAACTTTGGTGAGCTGGGAAGACTTTCTCTCTGGACTGAGGAGGCATTTCCTCTTAGGTCTTGCCATCTCAAAGTGTTGCTACCAAACACTGAGCCAGCCCCTGCTCCTTCTGATTTTCAGATACCTGATTTCTTCACCTCTGTCTCTTTCTTCTCCCCTTTGACTTTCCTCGGAGGCATGTGTGCCTAGTACCCATGTCTTCTTCTTTGGTTCAAAACAAAACTAACCAGCTTTTTTCAAGGGGCTGATTGCACCTTCTGGCTGCAAGACCAGACACAGAAGCCAAGTCTGGCCAATCAGAGCCACAGTGATTATTTCAGAAATGAGTGGGCCACATAACCAAGCCAATCCTGGGCCTTTCCCAGAGCTCCTTGGGAAAGAGGTGCTCTTCTTTTAGGGTTGCTAAGTTGGGGGGGTGGGGGGACAGGGAAGCTGAGTGCTGCTGGTGTCCCGGTTTGCCAAGCACTTATGAAGAGCCTACTTAAGAATAAGGCCATCACAGTGGGGCCCCTGGGTGGCTCAGTGGGTTAAAGAATAAGGCCATCACAGAAGAACGGAGCTGAAAAATGGAGACAGATTTCTATTAACATCATATTAGCATTTGGATCAAGCCATGTCCAAAGCCAGGAAATCCTTTGATTTTTCTGTTGTTTGAGCAAATAAATTCCCTCTTTTCCTTAAGCCAGTTTGAGTTGGGTTTGTCTCTTTAGCCTGAAAGAATCTTGATACACTCACACTTCTCTTGATATTAAACACACCCTTCACCTCCTGTGCTTAGGCACATCACTTTAATCTTTCAGTTAGCTTAGAATTTTATGAAAAAGAGAGAAATGTAGATTTCAGGCTACTTCTCAACCCAACAAAAAGCACCTACTACTGGCTTAAAATGGGGGAAATAAAACAAAATACTAGTTAATATCTTTTAAGAATATGTTGGACAACAATACAGTCTTAGTCTGTTTGAGCTGCTATCACAAATACCACAGACTAGGTGGCTTATGAAACACAAGGCTAAGTAGGTGTTAAGTAGACTTACTGTGGTATCATTTTGGCAATATATACGTCTATTGAATAATGGTATACACATGAAACTAATATAATGTTATGTGTCATATCTCAGTAAAAAAAAAAGAAACCAAAGGGGGTTTTAAACGCTGAAGACAAAAGTCATCAAAGTCACCCCATCTGCTTGTTACAACGCAAGAGGATTATAAACTAAATATGGCACAACACTACAGTATCTATCAATAAGTTAAAAGAGCTTTGGAATTCGTTTTTTCCCCAGATATGAAAAAAATCAACAAGGTACTTAGGAGCTAGCTGTGAACTAAAGAAAAATCTTTGTTTTTAGGGTCTATACTTTTAAAATAAAGCTGCTAGAGTCATACATTTTACTTTTTGTGTCTTTATCTTACAGAAATAAAATCTCACAGTGCACAAAGATGTAAAACAGTGTTCATTGCAACATCGCTTTAAAAAAATTTATTTCTCACAGTTCTGGAGGCTGAAAATCCAAGATCAGGGTGCCAGCATGGTCGGGTAAGGGTCCTCTTCTGGGCTGCAGACTTCTTGTATTCTCACAGGGCAGAAGGGGCTGGGGACTCTGTCCTCTTTTATGAGAGCACTAATCCCATTCGTGAGGGCTCTCCCCCATGACCTAAGTGCCTCCAATAGGCCCCACCTTCTAATACCATTACCCTAGGGGCTAAGTTTCAAACATAGGAATGTTTGGTGGGGGGGGGGGTAGTGGGGACACAAACATTCAGACAATAGCAAATGGTCATTTAAGGGGAAAGACATAAGAAATCTAAGTGTGTATTCCATAATAATGAAACTTCAAAGTGTGTGAAGCAAAAATAGAATTAATGTGAGAATTAGGAAATCAACAGTCAGTATATCTTGGACCAGGCTACAGCTCCTAAAAAGACCAGAGGTGAGTTGACCCTGTTCACGTTCAAAGAACCTAAGGTAAGAAACCCAAATTCCTATTGTGCTCTAATTCCTTACATGGGGCCCAGATGAGCTATAAACCATTTGAGGAGAGCTGAGAAAGCTCATAGCTTTTCTCTTGCCTGGTCATACAGGCTGAAAATCTTACTCCAATGTATCCGTCTGACACAAATACATCCAGAATATGTGTATCATGTAAGCTCAAGTAGAAAAAAGCAATAACAATGATTTTTCAATGTTGGGTTTTACTTCTTGTAAAATGTTGAGACCTATGTATCTAGGAGCCAAGAAAACTGTGAAAGTATAAAACAACCTGTCTTCGGCCCCCATGTCTTCCAAAATGGTGTCTCAAAGCTAGCCAGCCCTTTCCACTCAGGATTTCCAGTAGGGTGGACACTCATCCCTTGTTCACAGAGTGGCCATTGGTTGGTTGCTCTCAGTGTCTTGTAACTCTCCCCTTTTCTGACTTCCTTACCTCTCTCTGATCTGCCTCCTCTCCTGCCTTGTTGGTTTTGACGGGATGCCCTCCCAAATGCCACACTACCCATCAACCCATGACTACTGCCCACAGTGACTGGTGGTAGGTAAGCAGTTTCTATTTTGAGGGATTTTATTCTTTCTGATCTGGCCTATAGGAACCACTGCTAGTGTCAATATCGGAAGAGGTTCTCCTCCATATGATTACCACAAGGAAAAAATGTTCTAAATTATCAAACTAAAGGTTCCAAAAGTGAAGACAGTCAGTTGAGAAATTACCTGGATAAAATAAGTGGAGATCCCTTAGCCTCTCACAAGCTGGTTGACATGGGGTCTATCACTTCATCTCTCTTGACTTCCATAAAAGAAGGCATTGAAGAGGGTCCCCCAGCTATGGGCCAAGGGCTGGTTACATCATAATCACCTGGGTCCATTGTTAAAGATTCATGTTCCCACACTCTCCCACAGTTCTGTATCTGTCTCCCAAATGGGAATGTTATGTATGTTTCCTTAGCAAACAACCCAGATGATTCTGATGGGCACCTGGGTTTGGGAACCACGGCAGTAGATCTCTTCTGAGGCTAAGAGTCACTGAAGCCACTGCTGTGTTAGCCAGGTTTGGGTGGGTCGGGACCTGGTGGAAGTAAAGGAATGCCAGACCTCTCTCAGAGTGTGTGTCTGGGGGGACCCCAGGGAATCTGAGAAGGAGGAGACAGTTACCAGCTTTCCCACCTGCCTAGTTACAGGTTCTCTGCTACCTGTCTTTAGTTCCCACCTCGGGAAGGCAGCACATACCAGGGCTCTACTGGTCTCAACCATCGTTTTCTGCTGACCCAGAGATTCTAGAAATAGAAGTCCAAATCCTGCTTCCAGGCTTTTGTAGGGGTGGAGAAAAGCAGAGTGCCTGGGGAAAGGCTGTTAACAACGAAGTGGTAATGTCTTCCCTGGGGTGAGGGAATTCTCCCCTGTCCCTGCCTCAGGCTGCAGTGGTGCAGTCTGTTACCTTGGAGACCAGCTAACACTTCCTGGCAGGGCGAGCTCCACCACTGAATTGCCTGGAGGAGCTTAGAGGAGGTGGGAACCAGAAAACCAGAGCCGTGGGATGACCAGGGGCCCCTCTCCCAAAGATGGAGAACTAAATGGAGAAATGCAGGTGAGGGTGAGTGTCACAGGGTTGGCAGGATGGTAAGAGAGGGGGGTGGGGCACATCCAGACACTGAGCCCTGGACCCAGTGAAAGAAGTTTAAGGGAGCCTGGGCCCGTGGGCCTCTGCTCCCTACATGCCAGGCACTGTGCTGGGTGCTGGGTGCAACCACAGACAAAGAAGTAGAGGGGCTGCTGGGGAGGCAGACCATGACAACTTGGAATGAGGCAGCCTGGGGCAGCAATAGGAGGAAGTGATTTCCTTCCTGGGGGTTAGAGGGCAGCAAATG
The DNA here is from genome assembly GCA_002007465.1 of Ailurus styani. Lineage (NCBI taxonomy): Eukaryota > Metazoa > Chordata > Mammalia > Carnivora > Ailuridae > Ailurus > Ailurus styani. The sequence goes on along the minus strand of LNAC01000228.1, from coordinate 1,914,614 downwards.
GGGTTCAGAAAAGACTTGCTGGGTTTTCTTGTCAAACGAAAAGGGCTAAGGGCGTTTCTAGAAGCGGGTCCTATCTGAACAAACAAGAGCATGAAATAGTAAGGTGCATGTAAGTAGAGGTTGCCAGGGACCATAGAACGGTACGGGGGAGGAGTCCGCGAGGTACAGGTCCTGAAAAGAATGGTGAACATCACGAGGAAAGTTCAGCTTGATGATCCACGGCACTGAGGAGCCACGGCAGGTTCTAAACAGGTGGACAACTCTGCATGTTGGAAAAATCATCCTGGCAGCAGAATGTAAAATGGACTGGATGGGGGCAAGACTTAGATCATCTGGCCATTCAAAATACACACCCTGGGGGTGGCTTTGTCCTGGACATTTAGGAGAATCCAGCTAGTAACATACCAGGAGGTTAGCTGGAGGTTTTCACTTATCCACTAACCAGGGGTACTACCTCTCTCCCTTTGACCGTGATGCCATCTCCTAGGGGCCAGCCTACATACTCTCTTCCCCACCGGAGCCCAGTCCCCCAGGGCAATGTGGCCCACCTTTGTCTAAACTCTAGACCTGCCCTGAGGGCACTTGTTCAACAAATGTTTTCTGAGCAGCTACTATGTTCCGGGCACTGAGTACACAAAAGGCTTCTAGCAGTGAGCATAACTAAGTCCCTGCCGTCATGGATCTTACTCTTAGTGTGTTGACGGGTGGGAGAGAAAGGTGATAAGTAAGTAAATAACATAAGACTTCAGATGATAAAACAAAACATGTTCTGGGAAAAACAGCAGGGTGGAAGGGGTACTATTTGAGATGAGGTAATCAATGAAGCCCGCTCTAATGAGATTTCATTTGAGTAAAGACTGGAGGGTAAGGGCTGTGTCTGGTTCATCTCTGCCTCCCCAGTACCAGCTCTTTCTGGTGCCGAGCAAACAACCTAAAAATGTCCACAGATTGAGTGATCGGTTATACGTCCTATGCTGAAGCCCTTGAAGAAGCAGCACATTCTTCTAACGCTATTCTGCATTTCTGTAGTACTCTGTATTTACAAAGCTCTTTGACATTCTCAGTGTCAGCTTCAGTCTCTTGACCACTGTGTTGAAGCAGGCAGGGCAGTTACTAGGAACCCATTCCATTCTGCAGAAGAAACCCAAGGTCCGGTGCTTTCTAGAACACCACATTGTGTCGTGAGTTTTATGCTGACGGCACCCTCCTCCTCCATCAGCCACACCAGTCACCCTAGAACCCAGTCGTGCAGGCCTCTGAATTCATTAGATGGTTAATCACTCCCTGAAAAGAGGTAACTGGGACACTGCGGGGCGTCCAGTGTTCACACGAGGCATTCCTATTTCAACAGTCTCAGCCACTGGTCTCTCAGCCAAGCGTCCTGAAGGAAAGCCAGTTGTTTTTTAAACATTTTTTAACTTTAACAACATTGCCACATTATCTTGGTGCTTCCCAAAACACAAAGCATCCTCTGAGTAAAAGATTAAAGACCCCAGAGAGAAAAGCAAGTTGCTGCACCATCATTAGGCTATTTTATTTTAATGATTTCATAAGAACGCTCACTTTTATTTTTCAAGCTGCAACTCCTGAGTTTCTCACTTGCTGTGTCTTAGCCAATATTTTTTGGGTTGCAAGTAACAGAAACCTCAATGAGCTAGCTTAAGCAGGAAGATGGGGAATTATAAGGAACAGGGTTTCTCATGGAACTGAAGAGCAGAAAGTAAAGGCAGTTCTCACAAGTGCCTGGGATCAGCTTTTAGACATTCGAGAACCAAGGCAGCTTCTCAACCTCCCCTCCCCTCCTAGTATCGCCTGCCAGTTCCTGGCCTCTTGGAACTTATGGTTTAATGGGAGAGAGACACCAATTTTTTTAAAAACCACACTAAAGAATGCATCATTCTAAATTAAAAGTATTCTGAAAGAAAGGAGCACAGTTCTGTGAGAATTTACGTAACACTAAAGGAACCTGAAATACAGTGGGAGTGTGAACAAGAGTTCCCTGCGAAAGTGACATTTAGGCTGAAATATCAGGAATGATTTGGGGGAGGGGGAGGGGATGTTCCAGAGTGAAGACAGCATGTGAAAAGGCCCTGTGGTTAAAGGACATGTTTAACATTCCAGGAATTAAAGGGAGGGGTCATGGAACACAGAATGGAGGAGCAGGGGGAAAGAGGGAAAGCTGGAGAAGTGGGTGGGCAGCAGCCAGAGCGTGCAAGACCTCAGATGCCGTCATAAGAATCTTAGTCTTCATCCTAGAAATGAAGGGATGCCTTTGAATAGTTTGAAGCAGGAGGGAGAAGAGGAGGTGCAACATTGGGTTTGTATTTTTAAAAGATCACTCTGGCTTTAGTGAGAACAGACTGGCTGGATGGGAAGGGTCTCAGGGATGTGGGGAGGCCAGTTAGGGTCTACTGCAGTTGTCTATGGCAAAGATGACAGTGGCCTGGACAGAGAATGTCACTGGAGACAGAGATACGTGGAGAGATTTGAGAGGGGGGAGATTAACAAGATTAGGTGATGGATTAGATATGGGAAATAAGGTATCAGGAATAATTCCTAGGTTTCTGACTCATGTAAGTAGATGGAGAGTGACTCTTTTCCATGAGCTAGAAAACACTGAAAAGAGAGGATAGGTTTGTAGGGAATATGAATTCAGTCTTGGACATGCTGAGTTTGAGGTACTCCAGATGGAAATACCCAGTGTTGGTGAATATGGTCTGCCATCAGAGTGGGAGGTCTGGATTTTGGACATGCCATTGGGGGTCATTGATGTGTGTCCATGGTAGTTGAGGCCATGGACAGGGAAGGATAGACTGCCTAGGAAAAGAGGATAGAGAGAGAAGAGTAGAGAGGGCACAATTGAGCCTGGAGGAACACTGACTTAAAATGCTCCAGTAGAAGAGAATGAGCCTGGAAGGGAGACCAGGAAGGAGCCAGCAGAGAGGGAAGAAGGTGGGAGAGAATGGCCCCAGGGAAACCCAGGCAGGGAAGGACCACTCACTCCCCCTTATCTGAAGACAGGCTTTTCCCACTTCTGAATGTATGTTGTGGTCCCATAGCTCTTAATTCCAAATTCCCAGAGAGGATCTGATGGAGCCCTCTTGTTCCTGTCCATCGCTGACTCTAAGCTGTGAGGACTAGGCTGCAGGGTGCAGCCCCTTGGAGTCCAAATGTTGTTCACAAAGAAAAGAATTCAATCTCCTCTCAGTATTTTTCACTCCTCTCCCCCTTCTTAAAATCATTATGGTCCCTCGTTGCCCTCTCCATGCAGTCCAGCCCTCACCATACTCTTAACATGGCCACCTCCCTTCTGTCCTTCATGAAGGTCAAAGCTCAAGGTCAAGCCTTCAGCTGACCACCTTGGCTGTGCAAAATAGATCCCTTTCCTGATTACTCTCCATCTTATCAACCTGTTCATGTCCTTCTTAGCACTTGCCACAATTTCTATAGATACTATATTTAATTTTTTAACATCTGTCTTCCCCCTCTAGACTGTAAGCTCTAGCTCAGTGGTTCTCAACTGGGGACGACTGTGCCCCCCAGGAGACGTTAGGCCATGTGTACAGACATTTTTGGTTGTCATGACTTGGGAGGCAGGAATGCCACTGGCATCTAGTGGGTGGAGACTAGGGACCCCACAATGCACAGGCCAGCCCCCCAACCAAGAATGACCATGTCCAAAATGTCAAAAGTGCTAAAGTTGAGAAGTCTTTGTTCCCTTGTTCACCATCATATCCTCAGCACCTGGCACAAAGCCTGATACCTAGGAGGTGTGCGACAAGCGTTAATGAATGAATGAATGACAGAAGAGTTGACTATAGATACCCCCAAAACTATTGTCTCTGTGTTGCATTTATCTTTCTCTTCTCTGGTATTCCTTTTCTCCCTAGGAAAATAAGCTTGGCGTGTTTTTATAATGGCTACACATACTAGTCCTGTCTTCCATGGTCAAGATAACACGCTTCTGGAAGTTCATTGGTAAGCATCCTCTCTGATTTTTCAAATGAAGACAACAACAACATTTTATTCCAGGTAGTTGAGGGAGGAAATACCCGCCTCGAAGCAAGACTGGATAAATGGTCATGGCATCAGCTCATGCCCGAGGACTTCTGCTTTCTCATTACCAGAATGATAGAATACAACATCTTCAGAACCTGGAGTCCACCTTTTATCAGGACTCTACAGGGACCCTTCTCAGCTACCATACAGAAGTAAAAATGGCTCTGGAGGGGCGCCTGGGTGGCTCAGTCGTTAAGCGTCTGCCTTCCGGCTCAGGTCATGATCTCAGGGTCCTGGGATCGAGCCCCGAATCGGGCTCCCTGCTCAGTGGGAAGCCTGCTTCTCCCTCTCCCACTCCCCCTGCTTGTGTTCCCTTTCTCACTGTGTCTCTCTCTGTCAAATAAATAAAATCTTAAAAAAAAAAAAATGGCCCTGGAGACCCTGGCAATGTGGAGGCAATGTTTAGTGCTGGGACACTGATCAGTCACTCACTGTGTTTTGTAGCCTGAGGAGAAACAATGATAAAGATCCAAAGAAGCAGTTGGACCAGAAGGACCTCCATGGACATGGCCAAAATCCAGACAATGGACTACTGGTTACACATGTTAACCAGACACAGGACTTACTGGTAAATACAATAGTGCTTTAACGGAGTCACAGTGCTTATAAATCATAGTCAGGGAACGTGGAATGTGTTAAACTCTGGGTGTTTCTTTTTTCTTTCTTTCTTTCTTTCTTTCTTTCTTTCTTTCTTTCTTTCTTTCTTTCTTTCTTTCTCTCTCTGTCTCTCTTTCTCTCTTTCTTTTTTTAATTCATGAGAGAGTGTGTGCATGTGTGAGAGAGAGCGAGCATGAGCAGGGGGAAGCGGGGAGGAGCAGAAGGGGAAGCAGTCTCCCTCCTGAGCAGGGATCCTGGCGCAGGACTCTGTCCCAGGACCCTGAAATCATGACCTGACAAAGTCGGACAGTTAAGGGACTGAGCCACCCAGGCACCCCACTCTGGGTGTTTCTTCATGTAGGATCTCAGAATAGAAAATGATTAGTTAAGCGTTCAACTCTAATCCTTTGCCTTTAGAAATGACAGGAATCTCTATGGTGTTTATAGAAATCTTAAAGCCTTCTTGGCCATATCAGTAAATATTCAGGAGTATATGAAGACTGTGTTATCAAAGCCTGAAGACTGGGTAATGTAATTCTAAAATTCCCCTTTCTGAGATTTGTCTTTCTTTTAGGATTCCCTAAAACCTAAGCCCAAAAATCAGTTTCAGGAAGTGCTATCAGAGCAAGAGCATTGCAGCAAGAGAATTAACTTCAAGAATAACCAGAACTGTGGCTTTAGGCTGCTTTTCAGTGTGTCAATGAACTACACGACGCTGAGTGAATGGTCTAGACCTCAGAATTCACTCTACCATAGAAACTGTTGTCATCAGGAGTAGTTAGGGGCAGGCCTGGCCTATAATCACCTACCTAATCTACATGAGAGTTTAAAGATGATATCTTTGAGATGACAATCTGTAAAAAAACAATACAGTTTTAATACCATCAATCAATCAGGAAAATGGTGCTGTTTTACTTTCCTCAAGTATTGGCCCTAATACTTGGAAAATATTTTGGGAAATACTTTAGGAAAGTAATTTTAATTAAATTAAGTAAAAGAAAATGAGGAAATGTCAATAGTCTTAAGAGTCTGGGGGATTCTTTCAATGACTTCAGATGTTGATAATATGAGTCTTCACTTCACCAAATTTCATATCAAATAGGTGACTTCCCAGGTGTACAAGGACCACTCGGACACTTACCAGCCACAGCTGGGACCTCCTTTACTTCACAAAGGAATAGCAGTGGGAAAGAGAGAAAGGATTGTCCCAACACAAAGGTCTTCCTCCTCTCTATGCGAAGCACATACCTTAGTATGTAATCAGTGTGCCCTACGGTCAACATATATAATGTCTATGTGTTAATGGTGGCTCTTCAAATATTAACCATACAAAATCCATGTCCTAAAACGATGGATCCTTGCACCTGCAAGTAAAATGGAAGAAAGGTGAATTATCAGTCTACCATGCACGGAGTTAACAAGGGAGTCGGTTGGGTCCTGAAAGATGAAGAGAGTGACATCTAGTGTTCAGGTGATATAAAGCAGCATTTCCCTAAGTGTGAGATGGGGACCCTGAATTTTAGGCGGTGCTGTTTAAGGGCAGGACATTAATCAGCATGAAATCATATGAGAAAGTTATATTTTTAGTCAGTTCCCCCTCAATCCTTCACAAAGACAGTCACAGTTTGGTGCTCACGTGAGCTATGCAGCTTGGGTTTGAATCCCCACATACCATTTACCAGCTGTGTGACTTTGGAGAAAACTACTTAAATTCTCTGTGCCTCAGTTTCTTTGTCAGCAAAATGGGGTAATGTTGGAAATGACTTTGTAGAATTAAATGAGTTAATACATGGACAGTGCTAGTTTGCTCTATTAGTGTTGTTCACACTTCTTTAATGCTTCCTAATCTCCTTTTGAAACAAGGCAGCGAGCAGACGTCAGGCACAGAACCCAGGGCACACAATAGTATCTAGCTGGACTATAATAGCAACATTTCATTTTCATCGAGGGGGAGATGCGGATCATTGCTGGGATCTGTTCACGCAGCAACACTCAAAGCTATGTGCTGCTGTAGCTTCAAATGCCTATTTTACGGGTGAAAAAAGAGCCCCGCTGACCTGCCCAGCATCACAAAGCAAGTGGAGAACCCCTACCTACTGTGCTCCTTTCTTCCCTCCTGCTCCTCTGGACTTGCTTCTTCCTGTGTCCTCTGCCCTGTCTAGTGGAGCTCAGTCAGCTACCTGCAGAGGTTTCAACTGCTTGGCCACCACCCCACCACTGTGAAAACCCTAATAGATCCAAGCCCAAGGAGCCCCTACCTGGGTTCAAGCAGGCGCCCAGGAATGAGCCCCCCATCTCTAATAGAGATGGGGGTCCTGGTGGGTTAATCAGTGGGCAGGCCCATTCCCCAGCCATCAGATGGTGCTGCGGGGCAATCCCCATCAGCGGGTCTTCCTTTCGATGGCCTACCACACCCAGAGGGAGTCACGGCCAATTCTGGCAACATGTACATCCTATATGTATCGCACAGGGACTGCACTGGAAGCCCCATCTAAACCAGGCCTTGCACACCTTCCCAGCCCCTTCTCATGTCACATCGCGAGCTCCAACCACTGTGGCCGCCTTTCTGCCCTACAAACACCGTGACCCCTTCCCCACTCCACGCCTCTGCCTGGAATGAACGTTCCCTAGCTCTGCACTTCACCTCCAGATCTCTGCTCACAGCGGCCTTCTTTGACCCCCCTCCCCTCCACCCTGCGGAAGCGACCTCCCCATCTCCTCCCTCTTTATCACATTTCCCTGCTCCATGTTCTTCCTGGAACTGTTCCTTTCTGAAATTATATACACTGATTTCGTTTCTTCTCTACTCTCTACTGACCCACACTAGAAAGTAAGGTCCAAGAAGGCAAGAACATTTCTATCTTGTTCACACTGTAGACCTAGCACCAGTGACGGCGTCTCGTTCATAGAAGGGCTCAGAAACACCCCCAGGGGGAGGAAGAAATGCCAGCCCCCAGAAGAGGTGATCGAGGCCAAATGGGCTCAGAGCCTCCATTCATTTTCTCTAACTTCTGGCTCCCAGAAAGCAACCCCACCAAAGTCACCACCCAAATTCTGAGCTTGGCACTGTGTGAGTGACACAGCTTTCACCAGGCATAAGCAAGGGGGCATAGCCTTTTCATGGCCAGACTCCTGTGATGGTGAGAAAATTCTATATTTAAACCTTTAACCTGCTGCTCCTGTCTCTGGCCTCTGGACTGGACAGGATGAACCCATTCCCTCCTCCATCAGCTGGCAGATGTTTCTTGAGGACCCACCAGACTGATAACAAGGCGGAACTCATAGCAAGATACAGAAAATGCAAGTGTGAAAAGAAAAAACACCCAAATGAGAACGGAGGCAATTTATTGCAAGTTTGCACCAGCAAGGGAGTCACACACCTTCGGGTGTGCCCAGAAGGGGCAGTGTTGGCAGGAGGAAGCTGGAGGTTGGCTAACTAGAAGCCAGGCATCTCATACAGTTGGTTTTGAGGGCATATTTGGCCTCATCTGGTGGGTCCTGAGCTGGATGTGGGATAAAAAATAGGAAAACTGGCGGTCACTGTCCAAGTCCAGACCCTTCTGGGCCAGTTGCTACAGTTGTGGTCTGGTTTCATGGACTGGTTGCTATCGAGCTTGTGGGTTGGAGTTCTGTTGTCCTCTATGGTCTGGGCACCGTATATTCAGTCTCACACAAGGCAGGATGTGGTGAGTGAATTGTCTAGCCACATACTGGGAATGAGGTGAGGGATGAGAATGGGCATTTCCAGAGCAAGTGGCCCAGGACCCAGACCTCCCCGTTCCCCAGTTCCCTCAGCCAGGTGAGTTCTTGAATAGACTTGTTCAGGGAGGACTTCCTGGAGTTGGCAGCCCAGCCCACGGGCATCTGTGTGGAGGGGACCTAGGGCGTCTTCAGCCTTGCCCTCTCTTTGCCCAGTTGTGTGTTCGACTCTGGCTCTGTCTCATAGAGGCTGCAGCAAGACGAGACCCGACAGTCGGCTTGGGAGGACTCGGAAGGCTGGCTTTCAACACACAGTTTACAGTATGAGAGGCTCACTTTGGCTGACCTGCTTAGCCAGGGCACCGCCATGCTGTGAGTCTGGCACCATTCCCTTCACCCCCTGGCCTGGCAACACCCTCCTCCCAGGCCCCAGAGACCCCTTCCTAAAACGTTGCTTCTTCAGGGAGGAGGGCAGCAATATCATGAGGAAAGTGCACCTCTCTGCCCAGATCATCCACCAGTTTGAATCCAAGCTTTCTGAGTAAGTACAAGAGCTCAAGAATCTCCTCATTTCAGCAGCCTGAAGGTAACTTTGTTCAGGGGTTGGGGGGGGTCAGTCTGTAAGCATCTTGATTACAGCTCTTGATTTGAGCTCTGGTCGTGATCTCAGGGTCATGAGATCGAGCCCCATGTCTGGGGAGTCTACTTGAGAGTCTCTCTTTCTCCTTCTCCCTCTGCCTCCCCCCCCAACACACACACTCTCTCACTCTCTCTCTAAAATAAAAAAAATAAATAAAATCTTTTAAAAAATAGCTTTTTTTCTAACAACAATCTCTAGGTTCTTGGGTGGGTCCCTCCCACCTCTGGTCCTAACGGCCTCTTTCGTCAAATAAAGAGATTGGACCGTACCAGTTTTTCTCAGCCTTTTAAAATCTGTGGGCCCTTTGGGTGAACACATAAAACCTCACACATTCATCTGAGGTGTAACACTTAAGGGACCACTTTCAATGACAGATTGGTTGGGCTTATACTTTTGCGAATGTATGTCAAAAATATGTAGGCTACCCACTCCCAAGCTGGATTTTCTGAGCACTTATATACATTCTATCCCCGATGTAGCAATATCTGATATGTGATCAGTTTCCCTGAGGTTTCTTAAAAGGCTATAATAATAATACCTGTCACTTATTATTGTGTCAGGAATTCTGCTAAGGCCTGCATGCATTATCTTGTTTCATCTTCACAATAACTGGAAATATGATATCACTCTCAAGCCAAATATCCAAAATTCAATTGATAACTGACCAATTTGCCAGATTTATCAAACATTTTAACCATAACTTCTTTTTTAAAGATTTTATTTATTTATTTGAGAGAGAGAGAGGCATTACAGAGGGAGAGTGAGAGGGTGAAGCAGACTCCCCACTGAGCAGGGAGCCCAATGCGGGGCTTGATCCCAGGACCCTGGGATCATGACCTGAGATGAAGGCAGACACTTAACCAACTGAGGCACTCAGGCACCCCTTAACTGTAACTTTTATAGCAATTTTTATCAGGTATGAAAGTTTAAACAGGCTTTTAAAGAATTTTGCAATATTTTGATTGATCGGTTTTAGTTGTAAATCAAGCATGTTAAGGAACGTTCAAGTCCACTCTGTTAATTCAAATTGATTTTCAGGGAATTAGCTTTCAGCAAACTGACTTTTGGCAAATTGGCTTGGGTAGAGCCCTGGTATTATCTTTATGTTTGAAGTTCAGAGAGTTTACCACACCTGTCAAAGGTCACCAGCTAGTAAATGGGGGAGCTGGATCTCAGAGACCAGGACGCCTCATTATGAAGCTCACACTCTCAGCTCTGTTCATACTCATGCATACCTTAAAACTCTACCCACCCACCCCCACTGCCCCCTGTTCACATCCAAAGGTCTTTTTTTTTTTTTTTTACATGCAAAGGTCTTGCTTGCCCTATTGTTTAGGCTTCCAAATCCCACCTGCCTCAGTGAGGGCAATTCAGTTAAATTCAAGTGATGAGTCCTGACCTTGAGCACTTGTTACATGCTGTCTCAATCCAGTTGTTGGGATGATTTGCAATAGGCAAGTTCAAGGCATTCCCCAAACTACCTTTTGGAAACTGAAGGGTTTTTTTTGTTTGTTTGTTAATCAGTCCCCTGAGAACCTGGAGCTGAACTGCCTCCATGGGCATTTATGATCATCTCCAGGTGACTAGGAAGTCTCACCTGAGGAGACACAGATTGGAGAAGAGCAAGACATTACCCCCAAATCCTATCCACATCTTCTTCCCATGCGTGTCAGTGACTGTCGCTCAGTGATGAAGCAGACGTTGGCTGATGAGCTGTTCTGGTGTTTCGGCAGGGCTGTGGAACTCTATCAACAGAGAATCCAGTGGCTCACAGAAAACAGCAGGAAGGTAAGAGATGGGGATTTCATTGTCCGCCCCCATTAACTCATTCCTTCTGTACTTGTTACAGTTCTTTCAGTTGCAAATGACAGACCTCCAACTTCAACTGGCTTAAGCTAAAAAAGGAATTTCTGGAACTAAAACCCAAACACAGCTGTATTCATGGGCTCAGATGATGTCATCTCTTTGTCTTTGGGCTCTGCTTTCCTCTGAGTTGGTTTTATTCCTTTTCTTTTTTCTTTTTCTTTTTTTAAGATTTATTTATTTATTTGAGAGAGAGAGAGCACATGAGTGGGAGGGGCAGAGGGAGAGGGAGAGAGAATCTCAAGCAGACTCACCCCTGAGTGTAGAGCGGAAAGAGGGTGGAGCTTGATCTCATGACCCTGAGATCATGGCCTAAGCCGAAACCAAGAGTCAGACGCCGGGCTGATTGAGCCCCCCACATGCCCCACTGTACCCTTTTCTGATGAAGCCACAGAGGAGACATGAAACCAGCCCAGACTAGATCCCAGGGAAGCAACCACTCATAAACCAATTCATGGGTCCTCTGAGTGCCGATGCATCCTGGGGTGATGGACAGGCCATCCTTGGGCCCGCTTCCCAACTACTGTCAGCAAGGCCCTGGGCAAGTGGCCTCACCTTTCTGGGTGTCTGTTTCCATATTTATGAAGGAGAAAACCAGGGCTTATAAACGAAAGGCGTGCTGACAGATCTGGCCCACAGCCATGTTTTTCTTGGCGCCCTCATAGTTTAAAATATTTCTCGAGTTAGTTGCCAAGATTTGGAATTCTGGTGTTTCATATTTATGTCTGTTTTTAGCTCTCTCTTGAAAAATGGGAATATCTGGCATCGCTGGACTCCAATTCCCTCTTATGAACTTACTCAGTTATTTTACGGGATAAATGTCTAGAATTCCAATGGCTAAGTTTAAGAGAATGAATGTTTTCAATTATAAAAGCTCTAAAGGCAGTTCTGTACATTTAAAAGGAATAGAACTGGCCCCAGATTTGAACTCCTTTTGGTCCCTGAGGATTGGTAATGTCCTGGGAGGCCTCAGCGTTCGTTCGGGTCATGAAGTCAACAAATATTGATCGGATGTCTACGACATATCAGGCATCAGTCTCAGACTGAGGATTAGAAACATGACCAATATGAAGGTCCCACCTTCATGGAAATTATAGTCCAACGGGGGGAGGACAGACAATGAGTAATTAGCAAATCATATGTAAAATCAAGTTGGTGATAGTGCTCTAAAGAAAAATAAACCAGGGTACGGGAATAGAGAGTAGGATAGAAAGAGGGCTATTTTTTTTTAATTTTTAAGATTTTATTTATTTATTTGAGAGTGAGAGAGAGCACGAGCAGGGGAGAGAGGGAAAGAGAAACAGACTCCCTCCTGAGCCTGGAGCCCGATGCAGAACTCAATCCCAGGACCCGGAGATCCTGACCCAAGCCAAAGGCAGATGCTTAACCGACTGAGCCACCCAGGCGTGCCAGAAGGAGAGCTATTTAAGTAGAATGGTCAAGGAGGAGACATTTGTGAAGACACCTGAAGGAAACGAGGGCACTCCCATGTAGAGATCTAGGAGAGAACACCCCAGGCAGAGGAAAGAGCCAACGCTCTAAAAAAGGAACAAGCTTGGCCTGTTCTAGAAGCAGCAAGCAGGCCAATGTAGCAAGCGAAGAGTGAGCCACACAGCAAAGGGAAGGAGATGAGGTTAGAATCAAGAATGGCCTTGGAGAGTTGAGATCTTATTCCACAGGTGAGGCTTTCAAGCAGGGGAGTGACCTGATCTGACCTAAGTTTAAAAAAGATCATTATGGCTGCTTCATCAATCGACTGTAGAGAACAAAGGCCAGGTACGAATGGTGGTGACTTACGCTCCAAAGGTAGGGTAGAATGAGAAATGGTGGACTCGGGGTGTGGCTTGAAGGTAGAGCCACAGGACAGCTGATGGATTGCATAGATTTGGGGCCAAAGTGCCTGGGCCTGTTGAATGCCATTCGGAAGAGGGCCAGGTGGGAGGAGGGAAATCACGATGTCTGGGTTTCACCGTATGAGGTCTAAGAGGCTTGCCAGACATCTGGACAGAGACAAGGAGCAGGCAATTGAACGCATGTGTTTGGAGCTGCCAGAGAACTCTGCCTGCACATGGACCTTGGATTATCATCAGTGTGCAAATAGTATTCAAATCCCTGAGACACAGAGATCATTTAGGGAATGAACGCAGAACAGTGGTTCTTAACGGGGCGGGGGGGGGCAGGGGGATGCGATTTTGCCCGCCAGGGAACATTTGGCGATGTCTGCAGAAACGTTGAGTTGTCAGGACTGAGAGGGGAGATTGCCAGGGAAGCCGCCAAACATCCCGCAGTGCACTGCTCAGCTCCCCACAGCGGAGGATCGCCCAGCTCCAAATGCCAGTGGTTGAGGGGTTGACAAATCCTGGTGCAGATAAGGAAGGGAAAGGAAGAGGGAGCCCTAGCCCTGTACTTCTCAAACATTTATGGCAGCCAAATCCCTTTTGGTGGTGGGGGCAGTAGGGAGAGGAATTTTGTTAAAATCCAGACTCTAATTGCACAGACCTGGGGTGGGACTTGAGATTTTGCGTCTAACAAGTTCCCAGGATGTTCCACAATGCAGACTTTGGGAGGAGGTGGGGGAGGGTAAGAAGGACTGGCCAGCAAGTGGACGAAAAGCAGGAAAACGTGATGTCCTGAAAGACAAGTGTACTTATTAAGCACTTCAACTTGTTATATCCTTGACACAGCCAAAGGGTGTTCTATACTACTCGGAATTAGTGCACGTTGAGAACTTAACATTTGCCCATTGGGTTTGGCAAGAGGTCATTGATCCCCTTGACAAGTTTAGCTTCAGAGGAGTAGGAAGGTGAGAAGCTTACTCTGAGGGGGTCGCAGAGAAATGAGGGGTAAGCTAACATGGGAAGCAGAGGAAAGAGGTGGGGGTAGCAGGAGGGAGAGGTGGGGTCCTGAAAGGCTTATTTCCTTTTTCAGGTGGGCAATAGTATGTTATAATTTGTGTGGTGATGAATACAGCACAATAGATAAGGAGGATCTGGTGGTCCAGGAGAAGGGATGGTTACAGTAGCAAAGTCCCTATTTGGCAAGAGAAGAGCAGGTAATGGGAGTCAAAGGGTTGGCCTTAGAGCTTTGGTGGCTGCTATAGGTACATTGTAACTGGGGGGAAGGCCAAGTGTATGGGCAAAGAGGCAGGCAGGTGGGTAGATTCTGCCTGGAAAGATTTAAAATACAAAACAAAACTCTGGCCTGTTTCTCTTAGTGAAATCGGAGGCAAAATCACCTACGGAGGGAGCCTAGAAAGGGAATGTTGAGGTGTGAGAGAGATAAAACACCTCTCTTGAGCGTGGAGAAGTGAATTGAGCAGGAAAATTGGGCATGCAGTAAGGTGGGAGTTAAGGCAAAAAGCATCGCTGTTAGACACAATTAGAAACTCACGGAAATACCACGGCAGCCGGCGAGCTTGACACATCTGCCTTTGATTGGTAGAGTGGGTGGAAAACAAATAAGGAGACAGAGAAATGGAATAAAATCAGCTGGTGTAATTAGACAGCCAACTTTATGTCCTACAAAGGATGCTTTTCTGTGGTCTCCGAATTTTCTTTAATGGACGTGGCTTACTTTGTAAGGGTGAACTGTAAATATCAAGGAAAAAAACTTGTAAAGAATAGGTTTTAGGGGGCGCCTGGGTGGCTCAGTGGGTTAAGCCTCTGCCTTCGGCTCAGGTCATGATCTCAGGGTCCTGGGATTGAGCCCCACATTGGGCTCTCTGCTCAGCAGGGAGACTGCTTCCCCCTCTCCCTCTGCCTGCTGCTCTGTCTACTTGTGATCTCTCTCTCTCTGTCAAATAAATAAATAAAATCTAAAAAAAAAAAAAAGAAAAAAAATAATGGGTTTTAGGAGCAGGTAATGCCCGGAACTGAAGTCAGGACATCGGGTTTTGCTTTTCCCTCTGTAAAATGGGGCTGCCTTCTGCTGCTTTTTGAGGTCAGGGGTGTGTTCCAACTTCCACATCACTCGAGCTGCCGGGTGAGAGGATTTAAGGGAAATGCAGAGCTGTGCTGTTGTTCCCCCTGCCCTCTTCGGTTTTAGGTATTTGGCCTCATCAAGGGAGCCAGAGTCGGCATTGTCATTGATGTGTCCGCTGTTAGCAGTGGCTCTCAGAAAGAGGAGTTCCAAAATGACTTCCTGGTAAGTCTCTCAGGTGCAGAGAAGTACCTGAACCCCCCCTCCCCAAACACACACACCATCACCTTTGTGAACTTCACCAACCGGCTTGTTTCTAGCAACTGCAAAATGGGGTGTTTTGCAAAGAACGGTTCACACTTAATTAGCAGCTACCATTAAGGAATTATGTCAAGTTCATTTTCAGTTCCTGTGTGAGCTTCTAGTACTCTCACCACAGCAGTCCGTACTAACTAGACTTCGCCGCAAGAGCCCCCAGCTTCTGGAAAGAGGACTGAGTCCAGCACCGCGTGACACAGGCCTCCCGGTCTGTTCTGGACACCCAGGGCTTATTTTGTTTTCTTTGGCACGAACTCTGGAGCCAGATGACTGGCCTCAAGTCCCAGCCACCTCTACCACTTCTGGGCTGTGACCCTGCTGCCTAATCCCTGTGCCTCAGTTACCTCATCTGTAAAATGCAGGTGACACCAGTGGCCACCTGCCAGGGCTGCCAGAGGACGGAAGAGTTCATGCAAGTTAAGTGCTCAGGAAAGAAAACCTCCGTCACCTCTGTGCACTGATGTAGGGGGGCTCTTATGGGGACCCCTAGAGCTCTGGATGCCATCGTTCAAGCACTGTTCATAGGCTTCAGCACGGGCTAGTCATCCAGACTGTCCCCCTGTTCCTGGTCTAGCAGATGTCAGGAAATGGTGCTTCATGACGAGTCCTCGGGGCTGAGTTTCTAAAATGATCTCATATTAGGTGGGCGGGTCTCCTATTAGCCGGGGCAAGGTCCGCGTTGGCGATGGACAGATGAGTCCTACCTCGCCCGGAAGACGAGGGAGGAGCTATGTTGCTGTCGGATAGTCATCGGCTGCAGTTTGAGAGCATTGCATAGGCTGGTGTTGTGCCCACGGCTGCATCCCCGCCTCCTGTGCTGTGGAGAGAAACCCCTGCCCCCAACCTCTGTCCTACCTCCCTGGATGCCACCGTGAAGAGTCCAACCGCAGCACAGGCTGAGATGAGTAGCTAAGAGGCTCATCCCTCTTAGTCCATGACCGACGTGTGTGGCGGCCCTGTGGAGCTGCTCCGGAAGACATCAGTCTGCGGGCACTGGGACGGAGTGAGGGCACGACCTCCCGGGGTGGTCTGCCAGGCTACGGGCTGAGCCCCATGCCCTCCCCCCGCCCCACGGGCTGGGATGGGTCACCAGGGCACTCATCCCACACTCCCCTGAGACTCAGTGGGCAGGAGGTGAGTGTCAGCTTGGGGCCTCTAAGCAACCCCCGTCCCCAGGAGCCAGCCCCAACACGAGGAGTGAAGCCAGGCTCCACGTGGCCGTGGCTCCAGGTGCCAATATGTCCCTTTGTCTGCCAGAGCCTCGTTGAGGAGCAGCTGAGCCACAAAGAGAAGCTGTATGTTCTGTCCTTCGGCTCCACCACCAGTGCCCTCTGGCCAGACCCGGCGGAAGTCAGCTCCTCCACGTGAGTGACCCCCCGACTTTGACCGGGGTGTCCGCTTGTTCTTTGTCCTCCCTCCATGGTGGTGTCTTTCTTGAATGAATACAATGCAAACCTGAGACCCCAGCAGGTGCGTGAGTACAAAGAGACAGCTCACAAAGTGGAAACACAGGGATCTATAACTTTAGGCAAAGCAGTCACACTTGTGAGCCACCCACAAAATGAAAACACAAGACAAACGCAAGGCGCCATTTTTCTTCAGCAAACTAGTGAAGATATTTTCTTTATTTTGAAAATAATACATCTTTAAAAATCCATGCAGTATGAAAGGGTAAATAAGCAGAGTCTCTCTCTCTCTCACCTCCCAATAACTGTTTCTTCTACCTACTTCCACAGTGTGTCACATACGTGCATCGTAATGTTTATCCTCATTTACTGAGACATAAACAGAGGTGCATCACACTCTCTTGCACTCTGCACTTGATTTGAATGTCCCTCAGTACACACAGAACTACCTCACTCTTTTTAATGGCTGCATAGTATTCCACTAGGTACATGTACTGTGATTTAACTAGTCTTTTATTTGGAAGCTTCTAGTTTGTGGGTTGGGGGAGGGTTGGGGGAGGCAGAGAGAAGATGTGTAAGAATATCTACTTATTCCAGTACCTAAAAAATTCTTTTCAATGAAGAGAATACCCTTGCCACCCACCAGGGGTTAGGTGCCACGCGAAGCACTTTTCATGCACTATCTTACTTAATTCTTACGGCCAGCACATGTAATATAATTCTTCTCCCCATTTTGCTTATGAAAAAAACTGGGACTCAGGTCAGGGCACTTGCCCAGAATGGCAGAGCCAGGTTTGGCTACCAAAGCCCAGAGCAGATTCCAGGAAAAACCACCTGTACGCATTTCTGGGATGGAGGTCCACTTGCCCTCACTGGCTGTACAGAGGAGCCCTTCTGGCTGGAGCAGGGCCCAGTTCCAACAGCGCTGGCTCTACATCCTGCTCTGACAGTTACAGGGCAGCCTTGACCAGTCCTTGAACTCTGCTTAGCAGAGCAAGGCCAGGGATACCTACCCCTCGCTCAGCTCCTGTGGACAGGAGGTGAGGGATAAGCATCTGGCAGGTGGCAGGTACTCGCTTAGGAGAGCGGTTTTTTGCTGTGATTTCTACTCCTGTTTTAGGCCCCGAGCTCCGGGATGTCAGACATAGAAGTCACCATGAGGTCGCAGGCAAGAGCTTCTCACTGCAGTCATTCCTGGAGGCCACTTGTGTTTTGGGGTCATATCTCTGCCACATATTCTATTTTGGGTTTGTTTGTTCGTTTTGAGATTTACTTATTTATATTAGATAGGGAGTAAGCATGAGTGGGAGGGGGGAGGCAGAAGGAAAGAAAGAATCCTCAGACAGGCTTCCTGTTGAGCACAGAGCCCGACGCCGGGCTTGATCCCACGACCTTCAGATCATGACCTGAGCTGAAATTAAGAGTCAGCCGTTCCACCAACTGAGCCACACAGGCGCCCTCACTTGTACTATTTTAAAACATCAACTTCACATGTATTATTGAAGGAAATGATCAGTACCATAACAAGAAGCCCGTATCACTTGCCATAATTAGAATGTGGCCATCACAATAAATACAATGAAAGCAAATAAAGCAATGATATCGAATTCCAACTGGAAACCTATCGGCCTGGAGACGGCGGCCGGCCTGGGATCTGCTTTCCCTTTTGTGTAGAAGGGAGACAGAAAGGCTCTAATAATGAAGGACAGACTTACTGGCAACAAGCTGAGATTTTTTATTTTATTTTTATTTTTATTTTTTCTGTCAGACAGAAAGAGAAATGGAAAAAGCACAACTGTCTTACTGGTACCGTGTGAGGTATTTCACCAAGAAAGCACTGAGTGAGGTCACTTTCCCTCTTAGCTCTAGGGTGGATCCCAGTCCACGTGAGATACAGCCACATGTGAGGTGGAAGCCAAGGTGCCTCCTCTTGGAGCCCTCTTGGAGTCAGGGGACTAACTCTGCATTTGGGGGAGTGTGTGATGGCTTGGGACACAGAAGGAGCTCAGCCCAGAACCTCTGATAGTAGGGTCGCTGGAGCCCTACCTGGTTTGAAATCCCAGAGTTGGCCAGTTGCTTACAGTATGACCTTGGGCAAGTCCTAACTCCGTTTTCTCATCTATAAAATTGTAAGAAAGGTATTCCTCTCAAGAATTATTGCTAGTCTGGGGTGCCTGCGTGGCTCAGTCAGTTGAGCATCTGCCTTTGGCTCAGGTCATGATCTCAGGGTCCTGGGATCGAGCCCTGCATGGGGCTTCCTGCTCAGCGGGGAGTCTGCTTCTCCTTCTCCCTCTGCTCCTGCTCCTGCTCTCTCTCTCTCTCATTCTCAAATAAATAAGTTAAATCTTAAAACAACAACAACAACAAAAGAATATTGTTGGTCTGAAAGAGCTCATACTTTTCATGGGCCTGGCACCTTGGAAGAGCACTGTGGTTGGGTGTCTGTCTCCCCAGCCTCCAGGAACTCAAGCTCTGGGTGAAGAAGCTGCAGCCTGAGGGAGGCAGCAATTTGCTGCAAGCCCTGAGGAAGATCTTCACCCTGAAGGGGCTGAATTCTCTGGTGACCATCATGAGAAGCTGGTAGGTCTCATTTCCTACATGGGTAACAGGCCGCATGAAGGGGGCTGGAGAACCAAAGACCCTCACGCAGGACTCTACACACAGGCTTGAGAGAAAGAGTTCGTTCACAGGCCGTCTGTGTGGGGCAGGGCAGCCAGGTCAGGCCAGGCCTGCAGTCCCCTCCACCTCACATCTTCCATAGGCGACCTGGGATACGCAGGTGGTCAGTTAGATTTGGTAGATGTTCCCATTTCTTCTGGAATGTCCTCACAGTGATCTGACCTGGGGCACCCCCTTTTCTTCTTCTGTCTTCTCCCCAGCCCAGATCAACCTTCTGAAATTCTGTCCAACTACATCCAACAGTCCACTGTGGGAAGGGACCTCATCACCCACATCATCACCTACAAATGCAACAATCAGGTCCCCCTTGTAAGTATCTGGGATTCTCCAACCTTTCCCTTGGATTGGCCATAGTGATCGAGCTGGGCCATCTTGGAGGCTCCACGCATGGATAGCCCACCACCACCAAGCTGTGGACTGGAACATGATTCCCCTTTTACCTGCGTTTTCCTTTGGGCAGTTGGGAGGGTCAGTCAAGGAAAAGCTTGCGAGAGTACTGGCATTGTCCCAGTGAGGATGCTGACCTTGTCACCATCCCCACAGGCTGTCCTAAAGAACCTTGCAGAAGCCCTTGGGGGCTACTACCACTGCTACAGCCCAGAAACGGAGGTAAGCCCTTCTGCCAACACGCTGCCCCTCTCCTCCCACCCTGCCTGCCTCCAGGGCTGTGCCTGGAGGACCTGGGCCAGGACAGACCACACTATGTACTTGTTTCCCCTCCGCACTGCCATGTTCAGTGGGTTTGCACAAGTATAATCAGGTGAAGTTGAATATGGGAAGGACAGGGACAGCATGAAGTCACAGGAGATCCTTTGCTGAGCATGCGTGATGAGTGGATTGCACACCTTGAGCCTAGAATCTTTTTAAAGCCTCAGTGGTAGAATCCTGAATCTCTATCCAGCTGTCATCAACATGGGCTCCTTCCCCACCTCTGCTCCCACCAAAGCTGAGTCTGAAACAGTTGCCTCAGGTCTTCCTCCAAGGTACAACCCTGCTACTGCAGAGGGACCGCTGCAGTCAATTCTGAATGAACGACCGACTCTGTACCAATCCACCCATTAGTGTCCTTGTCGCAGGTAATCATACTATCACACGCCCTGTGTCCACCATGGAGATAACGATTAGCAAATGTGTGTGTGAGAATCCAAACACCTGTTCAGCTCACAGGATGTGTCTTGCCTGTAACCATGAATAGCCTTAAGCCAATGAATGTCTGCATCTCACAGGGTTCAAGTGTCACAAAGTCTAGCATTGCACACCAAGGAGCCAAGGTCAGACATTTTCCTCGGTTTACACCCCTTCTGGTTACATCATTTCTCAGACCCTGTCGTTGAAGCCACAGATCCCAGGGGCTAGGAAGGTATGGTAAATGAACGAAACTGGCTGATTTAAGAAACCTTTTATTTTAGGGTCCTCTAGGTGGCTCAGTCGGTTGAGAGTCCACCTCTTGGTTTCGGCTCAGGTCATGATCTCAGGGTCGTGGGATCGAGCCTGGCCTTGGACTCCCTGCATAGCCAAAGTCAGTTTACCTCCTCTCTTTCCCTCTGCCCCTCCCCCTGCTCGGGTATACTCTCACTCTCGCTCTCTAAAATAAATAAATAAACCATCAAAAAAAAAAAAGGGCGCCTGGGTGGCTCAGTGAGTTAAAGCCTCTGCCTTCGGCTCAGGTCATGATCTCAGCGTCCTGGGATCAAGGCCCACATTGGGCTCCCTGCTCAGCGGGGAGCCTGCTTCCTCCTCTCTCTCTGCCTGCCTCTCTGCCTACTTGTAATCTCTCTCTCGCTCTGTGTCAAATAAATAAATAAAATCTTTTAAAAAAAAGAAAAGAAATCTTTTATCTAAAAACCCGTGGCCCTCTTGGGTTCTCTATTGTTTTTCTTGATAAAGATATGAATACAACAAATTTCATTGTCTCATTTTAATATAAACAGAAACCCAGCAAACAGTAGAAGGATAGCAAAAATCTTAAGCTGACTTGGGGGGGCGGTTTGCAGCAGAGAGTGGGTAGGGCCATGGAGGACAAGGTAGCT
The DNA here is from genome assembly GCA_002007465.1 of Ailurus styani. Classification (NCBI taxonomy): domain Eukaryota; kingdom Metazoa; phylum Chordata; class Mammalia; order Carnivora; family Ailuridae; genus Ailurus; species Ailurus styani. Next base: position 1,893,405 of record LNAC01000228.1, on the reverse strand, counting down.
CTCACCCCACCTACAGAGACTCCTCTGCTCAGCCCCTGGCCCATCCCCTTCGCTGCTCTGGAGGAGTGTGACTCCCATGCTGCTAGGTCTTCCAATAGTTCAGGAGCCAGAAATCTGGATCTGGGTGTCTGTGTGACTTATTTACATTTTTTTAAAATAGAGGTGAAATTCACGTAACATAAAGTTACCTACTTTAAAGTGAACAATTAGCAGCACTTAGTACATTCACAGTGTTGTGCAACCACACCTTTATCCAGTTCCAAAACATTGTCATCCCCCCCCAAAAGAAAATACTGTGCTCATTAAGCCATTACTCCTCTTGTCCCTTCCCCCAAACCCCTGGAAACCAACCTGCTTCCTGTCTCGATGGATTCGCCTATTCGGGATATTTCATTCAAATGGAATCATGCACCTTTCGTATCTGTCTTCTTTCCATTAGCATCATTTCTTCAAGGTTCATCTAAGTTGTAACCAGCCTCAGAGCTTCATTCTTTTTTATGGCTGATTTATTGTCTGGGTCTACAATCTTCTGTGTGTCTATTCATCCGCTGATGGACATTTGGCTTATCTCCGCCCTTCGGCTGTTGTGAACTGCTATGAACATTGGTGTACAAGTATCTGAGTCCCCGTTTCCAATTATTTTGGGGGTTCTACCTACAAGGGGAACTGCTGGGTTCTGTAGTAATTCTGTGTCCAGTTCTTTGAGGAACTGCCCGTCTGCTGCTCACCAGCCATGGGCAAGTGTCCCGTTCTCCCCATCCTCATCGCTTGTCACCTTCCTTTTAAAATTATGTCCATAGCCAGCCCAGTGAGTGTAGAGTGTTTCTCTGTATCTTTAAGGTTAGAAAACCCTTCAGTTATTTAATAACACTGCAGGCCAATACTGTAGAAATAAAACACTTCAGGTTTGCGGCTCTATCCGGCACACGGACTCTAGTTTACAACGTCTGGTTTAACCAATCCGCCACTCAGCTTTAGGAAATGACATGTCTGCTTGCCCCTTCCTGCACTGGCCGCAGCTAGAAGGCAAGTAACCTCTAATAGCTGATTGCTCCTACTGCCCCCAGGTCTACACCAGCTGGGACACAGACCAGCTGCTGGCAGAAATCCAGAAAGCCCAGATCCTCCTGGGCCACATCCAAGCCTTGCGCCACAGGACTCCCTGTGAAGAGCTAACCAGCATGATGAAGGAGGTAGGTGGGGTAGGCGGAGATTCTGGAGCTGGCCTCACTCCATCCTCCTTTCTCACCCATCTCTCTGAGAGCGTGGCTGCCGAGGCCCCCATGCGTTAACAAAGAAGGCAAGGCCATGCCCTTTGCTGTACCCCACAGCTCTGAGCTGGGTGGGCCTTCCACTGTCCCAGAAGGATCCCGATGGATTTTCTAACTGAAAAATGTATTTCAGAGAAAGGCCAGCAGGCTCCGGCCACCCCAGCCACCTCTCACTGTTCTCTCCCTACCCCCCAGTTTGGAGAAAGATGAACACCTCAACCACACAGAGTGGGCCGTCTTGAAGATGGTCTTTGCCACCCAGCGCTTCATTTGTTTACATTAAAACAAGACAATAAATTGCTCACTCATTTACTGAGTGCTCATTCTAAGACGGCACAATGCTTAATTCTTTAAATGTCTTATTTTAGCATAAAAGCAATAGTCTACTGTACATATATTATTACCCCCATTTTACTGATGAGGAATCTGAAGTCGGAAGGCTAAATAATTTGCCTCAGATCCCAGAGACAGAGACAGGTGACGTTTGAATTGAACCTAGGTCTGTCTGATGTCAAAACCTCAGCCAGAAGTTTCCCACAATGCAATGCATGTATCACTCCTGGTTTGCGAGACAGTTACAAAGTGGTACATGGATTAATTTTTTTAATGTTGTGTATTTAAAACTAGCTCATTATGGTAGTAATACATCTTCTTTCTAAAATTATTTGAGTACAAAAAAGGGAGTTAATTTTTAAAATTAACTCAAATTAACAATTAAAAAGCTTTACTATTGTACATTAGGTTTATTTTTTAAAATTTTTATTTATTTTAAAAGATTTTATTTATTTGAGAGAGTGTTGGGGGGGAAGGGGCAGAAGGAGAGGGAAAGAATTTTTTTTTTTTTTTTTTTTTTTAATTTTTTTTTTTTTTTTTNCACACAGAGAGAGAGAGATTACAAGTAGGCAGAGAGGCAGGCAGAAAGACAGGGAGAGGAGGAAGCAGGCTTCCTGCTGAGCAGAGAGCCTGATGCGGGCCTCGATCCCAGGACGCTGAGATCATGACCTGAGCCGAAAGCAGAGGCTTTAACCCACTGAGCCACCCAGGCGCCCAGAATCTTTTTTTTTTTTAAGATTTTATTTATTTGATAGAGAGAGAGAGATCACAAGCAGGCAGAGAGGCAGGCAGAGAGAGAGGAGGAAGCAGGCTCCCTGCTCAGCAGGGCTCGATGCAGGGCTCGATCCCAGCACCCTGAGATCATGACCTGAGCCGAAGGCAGAGGCTTTAACCACTGAGCCACCCAAGGGCCCAAAGGGAAAGAATCTTAAGCAGGCTCCACACCCAGCACAGAGCCCAACACAGAGCTTAATCTCATGATCCTGAGATCATGACCTGAGCCAAAATCAAGAGTTAGATGCTTAACTGACTAAGCCACCCCGGCACCCCTAAAGATTTTATTTTTTTAAGTAATCTCTGTACCCAACGTGCGCCTTGAACTCACTCCAAGATCAAGAGTCACATGTTCTACCAACTGAGCCAGCTAGATGTCTCCATATTTGATTTATTTTTTAAAAAATTCTAGGTATGCCTGGCTGACTCAGTCAGTGGAGCATGCAACTCTTGGTCTCGGAGTTTTGAGTTCAAGCTCCATGTTAGGTGTAGAGACTACTTAGAAGTAAAATCTTTAGGGCCACTTGGGTAGCTCAGTCAGTTGAGCATCTGGGTCTTGATTTTGGTTCATGTCATGATATCGGGGTCATGAGATCGGGCCCTGCATCCGGCTCCATATTCAGCACAGACTCTGCTTCTCCCTCTCCCTCTGCTTCTCCCCCCATTCTTCCTCTCTTTCTCTCTCTCAAATAAGTAAATAAAATCTTTAAAAACAAAAAATAAAATCTTTAAAAAAATTCTAAACAGTACAGTGGTACTCAGATACAGGAAAATTCATGAAGGCAGTACTCAAATGTCTAAAACTTGGGAATTGCTGTTCTGTGTCTTATTTATCATGAGTTATGATTTAACATCTCAGGACCTCAGGCTTTCAGTTTGTAAATGTGGGTGAGGGAAGGCTGGACTAGACCAGGGCTCCTGAAATGATCTGGTGTAGGAGTTACTTTTTACTTCTTGAAGCCTTGTGTTAGGAGCTCATGGAGGGGCCACCACCATTTCGGAGCCCAAGGTTCTGATCTCGATGGTAAGGGTGGAGAAGGGACCCAGAGGACGGACAAATCAAAGAGGAAGCAAGTTGCTGGGAACGTCTTCTTCTTACCCTGGAAATTTCAGCAACCTCTAGAGAAGGGGGTGGGGATGGTGGGAGGGAAAGGCAGAATTGCCTCTAATTTACCAGGTAAGGTTTTCAGATGCTCTATTTAGGGGAAGTGGGTGGGTTGGGGAGACTAAGGACTTCTCAACTCTAAAATATGATTTTGTAATGAGGGCTTTAATTTAATTTAGATTTCCACAGAGATTGCGAAAGGGCCACTCACAAGTCTCTTGCCTAAACCCCCAAAGCATGAGGGTCCCCTCACAATTGAGTTCCCAAACTTGGACAAGACTTCTGCAGAATGGCTAAAGATCAATGGCCTAAAAGGTAAGTCTCCAAAGAGGGCAGAATCCAGGACTCAGGTGACTGATGAAAAAGCATAAACCCTCTGGGGCTTCAAGAACTGTATCTCAAGCCCCACTATTTATCTTTACAGCCAAAAAGCTAAGTCTTTATCAGGTTCTGGCACCCAATGCATTCTCTCCCGTGGAGGAATTTGTGCCTATTCTCCAGAAAACAGTATCTTCAACGATCCATGAGGTAACTCAAATTCAGAGTTCTGTCCAGTCCTCTGCGGGGTGGGGGCGCGGGGGTCCTCTGTGACCTTTCCCATCTCAAATGTCCAGGAAATGAGAGTCATAAGTCAGAGCATGAGGAGCCTGGGTCTGAGGGCTTGGAGTGGGATGCAGGCTTTCCAGAACTTTCTAGAACTCTCATCACATCTACTCTAACTGCTGTTTTGCAAAGATTAAAACTAAACTCAAATAAGTCAATCAGAGAAAGATAATTATCATGATTTCTCTGATATGAGGAACTTGAAAGTCAGGGTGGGGGGTCGTGGGTGGTAGGGAGGGAAAAATAATGAAACAAGATGGGATGGGGAAGGAGACAAACCATAAGAGACTCCTAATCTCACAAAACAAACTGAGGGTTACTGGGGGGTGGGAGGGTAGGGATAGGGTGGATGGGTTATGGACACTGGGGAGGGTTTGTGCTTTGGTGAATGCTGTGAAAGATGTAAGCCTGATGATTCACAGACCTGTACCCCTGGGGCAAAGAATAAAAAAAATAAAATTTAAAAAATTTAAAAAATTTAAAAAATAAAGAGGATAGAGGAAATAAAAATAAATAAATAAATAAATAAACCTAAACTCTGGAAGATGGGGCATGAGGGAGCAAGCCAGGGATAAGGGAGCAAGTCATCTCTTCCTTGAAGGTTTTCCTCCATGCACTCCAAACACACTAGCTCTCCTTGTGTCCTCACTGTACCTGGTACAGACTTCTGCCCTAGCTCCTAAAATGTGTTAACATGTGTACTTATTACGTGTCTAAACCCCCACCAGAGTAGGAGCCTTTAAAAGAACAAACTCTCTTCTCCAACCCTATATCCCCAATATCTAGTGCAAGCAAGCAGCCAATAAATGTTTTCTAGACGGCTGACTGGGTGGAAGGAGGGATGAAAATGTAAAAATATGGAACTATGAAGGGGGAAAAAATGGAAGGATGAATGACAGAATAGAATAGAGAAGGATGGAAGGATGGAGAAATGGAAGGAGGGCATAATAGGTGAAGAGAAAACTCAATGGAAAGATGGAAGAACCAAAGAGAAGAGGGATAGATAATTGTAGCAGCAGAGTGATGAGTGACTCAGTGGGTGGATATGACAACTTGGCGGAGGATGAAAAATTAGATTTTTCAAATGTCCATGAAGGCCTATCTGGGTCCCCAAACCTAAGAACCCGTGGCCAGTATATTTGAAGGTTTCCAACTCTGCTACTCCAAAACCAGCTATATCTTGTATCAAGACTCTGATGTTTGGAAGACACTCTCCAGAAGGCAGCCTGGCTTACTGTCAGGAATGGTGCATTCAGGGGCCACTGTCCTCAAGGCCTTCTGCTGCCATGACCAGGGAGGCATAACCTGACCCCAGATGTGCTCAAAGCCCATTTCCCTCTCATGCATCTGATCTGGAGAGCCCAGTGCTCCAAGTAAACTTACAGTCCTTCCCCGCATGTGCTCTGTTCACCTGTCGCCCATCCTGGCCACACACGAGTGCAGAGGGCAATGGTACAATTTGAATGGCATGACGGGACAGTGAAGAATGTTCACGTGGACCCGCCCTTCCTCTATGAGTACCAGGTTAGTAATGGATCCAGTTGGTCAACATATGGGGTTTGGGAAGAGAGGACAGGAGGAAGATGCCATGGAATGTGGAGACAGCAAGCCATTGACCGAACTTCCTCTTACAAACAGACTATGCTCTGCCTCCAGGTATCTCTGGAACTTTCTCCACCTGCTCCCCAGGCAGGGTCCTGTCAAACAAAGAGAAGTCTCTAATCTTTTGGGGCAAGATCTACTCCTCTCCCATTCCAGGCAATGAAATATGTGGACTCTTCTCTTCCTGGTCTTGTGACAGACTCATCCAGGATTCAGTGGAATGTTTATACTGCCTGGACACCCATGGCCCCATCCCCAGAAGCCAACCTTCCCCCACAGACCCCTTAATCGGTCATCCTTTTTGGTCAGTCTCTCACTCTGTGTGGCCCATGGGTTTGCAGAAACAGCTCAGCAGAGCTCTGAGGATGTATGAGAGACGAATTGAGTGGCTCTCCTTAGCCAGCCGAAGAATCTGGGGCACCGTCTGCGAAAAAAGGTACCTTCTCCCAAGTACTGTTCTTGTCCTTTGTGAGTCCCATGTGTGACATAGGCACTTATCCAACTCATGAATTCCCTGCTGATAGCATCAGAAACCATCCCTTAGATTAAGGATCAATGACCACTGAGGAAAAAGTCACCACTACCATCATCAATATCAATACTGTCATCATTGTGTTGCTCAGGATTCTCTCTGTTAAAAATCAACAGAAACTAAATGCCAGTTGGCTTAAACAAAATAGGGAGGTCTGGTTGAAGGTAACTGAAAATTCTAAAATAGATTTGATAGCTGTCTTCAGGCATGGCTCCATCCAGGTGTTCGTGCGTGTCAAGAATCTACCTCCATCTCTCGGCTGCACGTCCTTCCCTGTTGGCTCTGTTGTCAGGCAGGCTTTCCCTTCCAGGTAGCAGGATAGCCCCCTGAGCTCCCCACTTACCTTCTGCCAGGTTAGCTCTCCCAGGGCTTAGGGCAGGACCTGTCCAGGAGCTATTCACTGTGGCCTGGGAGATAGGATGTTCTAACTGCCTAACATCAAATGCCCACCCTTCAAGCTTGGGGTGGGTCTGTTCCACCCAATTCAAAATGACTGACAGAGGCAGAGGAGTTTTCCAAAGGGAAATCAGGATGCTGTTGTGAGGGGAGATGCTGGATGCTGAGCAGGGAGAAACAGCTGGTGACATGTAGAGCATCCTTACCATTCCATACCTTATTGGATGCATTACCACGTACAAAGCACCATACTATTCTACCATTTAATTCTCAAAGCAACCCTGTGAGGAGTCTCATTATAAATAGTTCATAGTTAAATAGGCCAAGGGTCAGAGAGGTTTTGTGACTTGCCTAAGTCACACAGAAATGGGACCTGAATGAACCAAAATCTCCTGACTCTAAATCCAGTGGGTTTTCTTCTGCTCTCCATAATCACTATCTCGTGGTCACTTTGGCAGCACATAGGCTTAAAAAATTGTTTTTAAAGATTTTATTTATTTATTTGACACACAGAGAAAGAAATCACAAGTAGGCAGAGAGGCAGGCAGAGAGAGGGGAGGAAGCAGGCTCCCTGCCGAGCAGAGAGCCCGATGCGGGCCTCGATCCCAGGACCCTGAGATCATGACCTGAGCCGAAAGCAGAGGCTTTAACCCACTGAGCCACCCAGGCGCCCAAAAAATTGTTTTTAAATAAATGGAACCATAATTTCTGTCTCAAAATTAGAGTGGAGGGTGGAGTTGGGAATTGATCTGAAGTATGAAAGAAGGCCAAATGGGACTAGGGATCTTAAAACAGCGAGAAGAAACAAAAAGATACATTTCTTTCTCCAGAGGCCCAGATACACCTAATTCCCCATCTCATTTGCTTACCTTGTTTCTGTTTCCCCTACAGAGCCCCAGCCTATGATAATAGTGAACGCTAGTGCTTTAAAACAGGGGAGTGTGTGAAAATCATTCTAGGCAGCCCCCGCCCCTTAAACCATCTCCACCGTGTGACTTTGCTTCGCGGTACAAGCCCCTGGGGAGAGAAGCTTCCGCGACCCCCTTAGTGTACCGTTGTAAACCCACTCCGTTGACCTCACACCACAGAGGAGAGTTTGGCTAGCTGTGAGTTTGGCATGCAAAAACTCCCCTGGAAAAAACTTTAAATAGTAAAATGGAACAAAACAAACATTATCTGAGAGATTCGGTTCTCCTCTTAAAGCTTGTGTTTCTTTTTAGGGTGGTTATACTGCTGGATATCTCTGTGACCAATTCCATGTACATTATTCATACCCAGCACTCCCTGCGGCTTCTGCTGGAGGAGCAACTGTCCAACAAGGACTACTTCAACATCATCGCGTAAGCTCCTGGTTCCCACCGGGGGAAGAGGAGGGGCGGGGGCAGGGGTCGCGTGTGCTCCGTGCCATTGTCCCATCGCTGCGCTGAGGTTCCTGGCAGGGAGCTAGATGACATCTCACCAGCACCCAGCATCCCAGGATGGCCATCGGTTTATCTGCCTTGAGTCATCTTGTTTGGGGTATTGAATAATTAAATGGTGGCAGGACAGTCCCACTGGGGCGAAGGTGATAAGTGGCCCCCAAACACAAGGCGTGATCAGCCAAGATAAAGTAACTCAGCCCATTGCCCCATTTGGATTCTGAGCTGATAAACACAAGAGAGAGAAAGGAGGGCCCCTGGGCAAGCCCCAGAGTTAGGGCCCAATTCAGGACTACCAAGCCACAGTAGGTCGAACATTTAAGATTCCAATTCCAAATGCAATTATATAGATTTATATATATAACTATATATATTTAAGTTACCCATTACTATAGAATATATGTAAATTGCATATATTTAAATTATATATTTCATATATAAGTAATTTGATATATATGTTTAAAATATAAATATTGTAAATAGAATATATATTCTAAAAATTATATGTAACTGGGCCACCTAGATGGCTCAGTCAGAGGAGCATGCAACTCTGAATCTCAGGTTGTGAGTTCAAGCCCCACATTGGATGTAGAGATTACTTAAAAATAAAATCTTAATGAAATAATGAATATAATATATGTATATGTGTATGTGTATATATACCCTTATATAAGAATATATAAGGAATCATAATATACATCATAATGTATCTAATCCATATCTTCATGATGTCTATGAGGTATTGGTGATCACAACCCTCGTGGATTATCACCTCAGAAGATCTTAGTGATGTAGCCAATAATATTCTCTCAGTCATGGAATTATGATTGCTGAATTTTGTTTACTAGAATTTTATATAAAATGTATTACCAACACCTGTGCAACATGCCTATGGTTTTCTTAGCTCCTCCTTTCTTCCAGATTTTAAATAAATTTGTGGAAAAGTAAAAAATATTATATATAACTGTGTATTTAAATTATATATATTATATATCATATATTTAATTACATACTATATATAGTTATATATAATTTATAATAGCTACCTATAATTTATATATAGTTTTATATATTCTAATTGCATGCCTTTTCTACTAATTAGGGAAGAAAGAGAGAAAAGGAACCCACTTAAAAGATTTATTTATTTGGGGCATCTATAAAAAAGATTTTTTTATTTATCTGTGACTCACTCAGTTGAGTGTCTGCCTTCAGCTCAGGTCATAATCCCAGGGTCCTGGGATCAAGCTCCCTGTCGGGCTCCTGCTCAGCCGGGAACCTGCTTCTCCATCTCTCCCAGTCCCTCTGCCTCTCTTCCCAGATTGTGATGTGCTCTCTCTCTCTCTCTCTCTCTCTCTCAAATGAATAATAAAAACTTTAAAAATATATATACTTATTTTAGAGAGAGTATGTGTGTGGAAAGGGACAGAGGGAGAGGGAGAGAGAATCTCAAGCAGACTCCCCACTGAAAACAGAGCCCGACATGGGGCTCAATATGACCCCAAGATCATGACCTGAGCTGAAGCCAAGAGTCAGACACTCCACCAACTGTGCCACCCACGCACCCCAGACTATACATTTTTGGACCACTTCATATCAAATAGAGAGTATTCTAAACCTATTAAGTCACCAGTTAATATTATACATTATTCTGTACCAGAGCCTCATCTTTTTCTAATACATTCTACAGAAAAAAAAATGCTTAGAGAAATATTTTAGACGATGTTTTCCTTCATTTACCCATCCATTAATTCATTCAACAAACTTTTATTGAAAAGTTTGCCATGTACCAATCAGTGCCCTGGGGACACAGAAGTGAACACACACAATACCTGTCTTCAGGGAGTTTAGGGTCTAGTAGAGGGAGACAGGCATGTTAAGAAATAAGGGTTATTAACTGCTTTCTGCAGAAATTGGCAGAAGGCAGGATCATATTATCCCACGTGAGCAGAGGGCGGTCAGAAAATCTTCACAGGGGCACCTAGGGGGCTCAGTTGGTCAACATAAAACAGATGATGGAGGGTTTATATATATAGGATGTGCTCAGGAGCTTTTACACTATAGGACATTTGCTACATGTCCTATATATCAGAGGATTTGAAGCAAGGTAATAACATGGGCAGATCTTGGATGCTCACGGTGTGAAAAGGTACACTGAAGGGATGTGACCCTGGAGGGATGGAGGCCATTGGGACCACTCAGTGGTCTACACTGGCGGGGAGTAGGCTTGAGCCATGGCCATGGGGACGGAAGAAGGGATGCATGCGAGAGGTGTTGGAGAGTTAGAATCCACAACACATAGTTACCATTGGGCTGTAGGACGTGAGGACGGTGAAGAGAAGATGTCCCAGAGGGAGCAGATCTTGGAAGCAGAAGATGGTTTTAATCCTGTAGAACTGGCGATTTTCAAGAGGAGTTTCAAGAGTGTTAGGGACCCCAGAGAGGAGTTCCAGTCAGGAAATACGGGGTTGGGAGCCATCGGAATTCTGGTTATGTGGTTGAGAAGGGCACGAAGCACACCTGTGGAGAAGGAAGGGAAGAGAAGACAACCAAGGCAGAACTGGCGAGGCACTGATGTTTGGAGGGCGGGCAGAGGGAAGGAACCACCAAAGGAACACAAGAGAGGAGCAGCCAGAGAGGGAGGAGGAAAATGAGGAGAGGCTGGTGCTGAGAAGCCACATCTCAGAAAGGAACAGAGTTTGATTCTGCAGAAGCCAAGCAGGAAGGGGAAAAACAAAGGAATCCACTAAATTTGGCAGGAGAGCTCACTGATAACAAAACCATGAAATATAATTTTTCTGTGTGTGTGATTCAGTTTGGCAACCGAATATTTAAAAGATCCAAAATAACAACAATGCCCAGTGCTGGTAATGATGTGATGTTCTACTGACTGCCCAGGCGCCCCTAGACTTTCTATTTTTTTTTTTAATCCAAAAGAATATAAAGTTAACAGAACTTTTTCTGAGGAATAAAATTGGAGGAATTTTTACCCTCTGGATATTGTCAGAATTTTTATCAAACTGTAAGAGAGGATTTATTATCCAACTCAGTAGATATTTTCCTGAGAGGGGTAAGGAGGTCATTGTTAATATTTTCCAGAGAACCTACCAGAAGCTCGATTGCAGTGGGTTTCGTAGTAAGGAGAAGCTGAAGAGGTGGTGGGACATTGTTTTTCCGGGAAGCTGTCCATACACGGGAAAGAGAAGTGGCTAATGGAGTGGACCCTGGAAGAAAGAGGAAGTTATTTTTTTTTAAGATTTTATTTATTTATTTGACAGAGAGAGAGAGATCACAAGTAGGCAGAGGCAGGCAGAGAGAGAGGAGGAAGCAGGCTCCCTGCTGAGCAGAGAGCCTGATGCGGGGCTCAATACAGGACCCTGAGATCATGACCTGAGCCGAAGGCAGAGGCTTTAACCCATTGAGCCACCCAGGTGCCCCAGAGGAAGTTATTTTTAAGAATGGACAGGCTTAAACATGTGCAGAGACAGGGGGGCAGAGGGGAGTAGAGAGAAGTAGGGGATATGTGGGGGGAGGGATGTATCTGTGGGCAGAGTCTCAGAAGGCCAGGTGGAGGAATTCATCTTGAATCAGGGAGGGGACACCTTTTCTTTGATAAAGGGGATCAGTCCTCTTCTCAAGGATTTAAATTCTGTCTCATAGGAAAATGAGATGATGCATTTTTGTTTTTTGTTTTTTTAATTAAAAACTCCAGGGGCACCTGGGTGGCTCAGTCACTTAAGCATCTGACTTCAGCTCAGGTTGTGATCTCAAGGTCCTGGGATCGGCCCCACATCGGGCTCCCTTCTCAGCAGGGAGTCTGCTTCTCCCTCTTCCCTATGTTCCCCACCCCAGGCTCATGCTCTCTCGCTCTCTCTCTCTCTCAAAAAAATATATAAAATCTTGAAAAAAAACAAAAAACAAAACTATTGTACAGAGTGAAAAAAGTGAGTTGTGGAGCTTAATCAGTTCTAGGGGAATTTAAAATAGGGCAATGACTCCCTCCTTTGGGGGTGGGGAAGTCCGAAAAGAAGTCTGGCCAGAGCTGGTCCTTACTCCGAGACTTGAGACTCTAGCTCTGCCCACACTGCAAATGTACTGTGACACATCATGACTAGCAAGGAAATCTTGTGGCTGACCCAGGCCTGTGACATCCTAACATTTTGTAATCAGAATTTTGTCCCCCTGAAAGCCTGGGGAGCCCAAAGACCTGGGGTGTAGTGTGGATATATCTCTCGCTTAAGAACACGCCCTCTTTCGTTTCCTCCCAAGGTTTGGAAGCACAATTGAAAGCTGGAGGCCTGAGATGGCTGCCGTGAGCCACGAAAACCTACAAAGTGCCTGGCGGTAGGTGACCGTCCGAGACTGCACCTGCTGTGTCTGAGGGCAGCCTCTGTGGTGCCATTTGCTCTGTCTCCCTCTTAGGCAGAATCCCCACCCTCACCCTCTGGGGCCTCGCAGCTGGCCCCCCTCAGCTGGCCTGCCTCAGCTGGCCCCCCTCAGTTGCCCCCCTCAGCTGGCCCCCCTCTGTTGGCCCCCCTCAGCTGGCCTTCCTCAGCTGGCTTCCCTCAGTTGGCCTCCCTCAGCTGGTCCTCCTCAGTTGGCCTCCCTCAGATGGCCTCCCTCAGCTGGCCTCCCTCAGTTGGCCTCCCTCAGCTGGTCTCCCTCAGTTGGCCTCCCTCAGATGGCCTCCCTCAGCTGGCCCCCCTCTGTTGGCCCCCCTCAGCTGGCCCTCCTCAGTTGGCCCCCCTCAGCTGGCCTCCCTCAGCTGGCCCTCCTCAGTTGGCCTCCCTCAGTTGGCCCACCTTGGCTGGCCCGCCTCAGCTGGCCCCCCTCAGCTGGCCCACATTCCCTCCCAGGTGGGCTCTGAGCCTGCGGTGTCAGGGAAGCAGGAATGTCCTCAGTGCCCTGCGGAAGGCTGTGGAAGTGGACTTCAAGGACAAAGACAAACACCAGTCACAGGGCATCTACCTCTTCACGGGGGGCATCCCTGACCAAGACATGGTGAGTAGGCCTTGTCCTAGGCACCCTTTGCGATCCTACATCTTCCGCTCGGTGGATGCCTAGCAACAGGTTTCTCCAGCCTGATTCTCCAAATTAGACTTCAGTGTGCAGAGGAGTTACTTGGGGGTGTTGTTAAGATGCAGATCCTGTTCCTGAAGGCCTGGCCTGGGGCCTGAGACTCTGCCTTCCTTGCAAGCTCCCGGGAGATGTGCATGCTTCTGGTCCCCTGACCGCACTCGGCATGGGCAGGCTCTCGGGTCCACTCCCCAGCCATGCCCTAGTAAAACCTCAGTTACCTTTCTTTCCTTGGTGCCACGCAGTAGACCGGGCACCCCACAGGCCCTGAGGAAAGAGGATTAGGCTCAGCGGACCTGAGACCAGCCTTTCCAGGAGCCCTCAGCCGCAGGGCCCTCCTGCCCTCTCTCCCCCCACAGCCCGTGCTCAGCGCCTACATGGCCGAGGCCTGTGGGGGCTGTGACCTCCAGCTGAACGTGTGTCTCTTCTACGTGGGTGAGCCTCAGATGGACATCACACCCCCTGCCCGCTATGCCAGCCGCACTGACACGGCCGCCGCCTATCGGGAGGTCACCCAGGCTACTGCTGGGCGCTTCCACTGGTTTGGAGACACAGGTGCGTGAGGGTAGACAGACCCCTCCACCTCCTTCCTTCCAGAAGGTACCAACATAGCTCCCTGTGCCATGGATGTGTTCAAGACGAGGGGCATGGGAAAATCCCACTTGGAAATCTCCAGAACTCCTATTCTGGAGACGGGTGGTGGTGAGGACCACACAATGATGTGAACATACTTAATGGCACTGAACTGCACCCTTCAAACATGGTTCAAATGGGGGCTGCCTGGGTGGTGCAGTCAGGTAAACATGTGACTCTTGGTTTCGGCTCAGGTCCTGATCTCAGTGTTGTAAGATCGAGACCTGCCTTGGGCTCCACGCTTAACACAGAGTCTGTGTGAGATTCTCTCTCCCTCCCCCTCTACCTCTCCTGCTCATGCTCTCTCTCTCTCTCTCACTCACTCACTCTTTCTCTCTAAAATAAATAAATATATCTTTTTTAAAAAGGGGGGGTTCAAACAGTACATTTTAAGTTAAGAATATTTTACCACAATTTTTTAAAGTAAAAAAGAAAAAAAAGTAAACCTACTTTAAAATATTTTATTTATTTATTTTTTAAACAAGCTCTCTGCCCAATATGGGGATTGAACTCAGAACCCCAAGATCAAGGGTAGCATGCCCTATGGACCAGATGCCCTGACTTAAAAATATTTTAGAATGTCACAGCTAGAAGGGGACTTAAGTATCTCTTAATTTAACGCTTCCCAAAAGGTGATATGTTTACTACAGGAGGTTGGCAGGACAGGTGAACATGGAACACAGAGCAAAAATTTCTTTTATTGTGATAGTTATTGGGGGTCAGAAGATGCCACCCCAAAATATGCCACTGTGGCAGAAGGATTAGTTTGAGCTGAAGACAGAAAAGAGTGAAGCCGTTCTCTTCCCTCCTTCCACCCCCATCTGCCTAAAAGCAGGACATAAATTTCCATCTTAGGTGTCTCGCTCTCCCGTGCCAGCATGAGGAGGAAGAGCCCTGGAGACCACAAATCTTACTAAAACAGGCCTATCTCCCCTGAGTTCCCTCCCTATATTTGCCTTCCCACAGTCGGCCGCCCCTGAGAGCCTAACCCCCTTCCCTTTGTCTTGTCACTTCCGTACAAAGGAGTTGCCCTTGGTTTTTGCTTTTGAGTTTTTTTTTTTTAAGATTGTATTTATTTGAGAGTGAGAGAGAGATCACGATTGCGGGGAAAGTTAGAGGGAGAAGCAGACTCCCCATTGAGTAGGGAGCCTGACACAGGACTCAGTCCCAGGACCCTTGGATCATGACCTGAGCTGAAAGCAGATGCCTAACTGACTGAGCCACCGTGGTGCCCCAAGCTGTCCTTGGCTAAGACACCATATAAGCCCCAACTTCCAACCACACCCTCTGAATTACTGAGTTTCTCCTGCCTGTGTGCATGCTGCCAAAGTTAAGAAATTCTGTTTTTCTCTTGTTAGTCTGTATTTGTCAGTTTTATTCTGCCAGCAGGAGAAATCTAAGAGAATAGAGAAAAAGGGTTTTTTTCCTTCCCTAAGTAGTTATTTGCTTATTTTTAACATTTCATTAAAAAGTGCTAACTTTGGGGCACCTGGGTGGCTCAATCACTTATGCAACTGACTCTTGGTTTCAGCTCAGGTCATGATCTTGGGTTTGTGAGACTCAGCCGGGTGCATAGAGGCTCTCTGTCCCTCTGCCCCTCCTCCGCCATCCCTCATGCACTCTCTCTCTCTCTCTCCTCTCAAATAATAAATATATCTTTTTAAAAAAAAGTGCTAATTTTCTGAGGGGCCTGCCTGGCTCAGTCAGTGGAGCATATGACCCTTGATCTTAGGGTCATGAGTTCAAGCTCCACATTGGACCGAGAGCCTACTTAAAAATAAATAAAAGTTAAAAAAAAAAAGTGCTAACTCTCTACTGTCAGAAGTGACATGAATTTTCTTTTTTCTTTCTACAATGTATTTATTATTTTTACAAATTGTTATTTATTTACTTTTTTTAAAAATAGTCTCATGGCCAGAGTAGAGCCCAATGCAAGGCTTGAACTCATGACCCTGAGGTCAAGACCTGAACTGAGATCAAGAGTCAGATGCTTAGTCAACTGAGCCACCCAGGCCCCCTTAAGTTTTCTTTTTTAAAGTATACTTTTAAATATGTTAAATAGACATTATAGTGATCATTTCACAGTATATGCAAAAGTCCAATCATTATGTTGTACACACAAAACTAACATATGTCAATAATACATATGCTTTTAAGTAAACAAAAGTGAATTGATAAAATATACATAAAGGAGATAAGGGTTAGGTGGTATGCAGATAAGGGGAAATCGTGATGGGGATACAACAGTGATTGAGGTTCAGGACGCACTAGTACATTCTACCCTCTCTCATTTACAAATGAAGAAATTATTCCCAGGGAGGTGATTTACCTGTGGTTATAAAATTAGTGGCATAGCCGGGGCTGGAACTCTGGGGCCCTGTTACCCAGCTTTTCCCGTAAAAAGTGCTGGACATACATATTTAGGTTATCGTTGGTGATTATTACTAATAACAGCACACACTCTAGAACAGTTATTCCATGCCAGACATGGTTCTAAGCATGTTACATATATTATTATTCATTCTTCGCAATAACCCTATGAAGTGGGTTACTATTATCCCCATTTTACAGATGGAAAATCTGAGACAGAGCCCAAAAGCACACAAGTAATAAGAGGTGGAACCAGGAGTTGAACCCAGGCAGGCCAACTTCAGAGGCTATCTTCTTAGTTATTACAGTCCAGTCCCTCTCAAATAAGTCACCAATATTCACTACAGACACTAGATACTTCAAATAATACCAAGATGGGTCTTTTTATTCACTGGAATAGCAGAACCATTGCTCTAAATTCGTCCTTCGTCTGGGTGTGAGCAGAGCCTCGCTGTACCTGCCCATCCCCTTCACCCCCGGATGACAGAGTCAGCTCAGCTCACCTCCACACAACCCTGGTGTGTAAGATATGGATGCTTGCCAGGATCTACACGCCTTCTCCATGCTCACCATGGGCTTTGTGTCTAGGTATTTACGAAAGCGATGACATCGACGCCATCATGTCTGAGATAGAAAAGGCTCTCAACTACTCCCAAAAGGTATGTCTTAGGTGTGGGACAAATGATGGCACTTCTCTAGTAGTGTCTTGGGGCTGCCATGTGAAGGACCACAAACTAGGTGGTTTAAAGCAAGAGACATTTATCTGCTCAGTTTCAGAAGCCAGAAGTCTAAACTCAGGGTGTCAGAGAGGCCAGCTCCTTCTGAGGGCTCTGGGTAGAATCCATCCTTACCCCTTCCGAGCTTCTGGTGCTGGCTGGTGTTTTTAAAAATTGCACTGGATGCTTGTTAAACATGACAAAGAAGACTTTATCCAAGACTACTACAGCAGAGGAGAGAGATGGAACTCAGCTCTGAATACAGCCAAGACAGCTGGGGGTTTATAGCCCATGTATAGCCAATATAACAAAAGGGTCAGTGGATAGACATTTACTAAGATGAACTTAATCAGATATCAAGGGTAGGGGGATTCTTGCCAAATAGGCTTAACAGGATTCTTTATTTTTTTTTTAAAAGATTTTATTTATTTATTTCACAGAGGGAGAGAGATCACAAGGAGGCAGAGAGGCAGGCAGAGAGAGAGAGGGGGAAGCAGGCTCCCTGCTGAACAGGGAGCCCGATGCGGGCCTCGATCCCAGGACCCTGAGATCATGACCTGAGCCGAAAGCAGAGGCTTTAACCCACTGAGCCACCCAGGCGCCCAACAGGATTCTTTAAAACTGGGTTTAATAGGCCAAAGTCAAGGCTGAGTCAAGTAGCACGCTCAGAGGAGCCCAACTAAAGTTTAGCCAAGGACAGAGTCCTTGTCACCAGCAATCCTTGGCATTCCGTGGCTGTGGCAACACAGCTCCCAATTCTGCCTCCACCTTCAAGTGGCTCCCCTTCCCCGTGTGTGCCTACATCTCTTCTCCTGCAGGGATGCCAGTCCTGCTGGATTAAGGGCACACCCTTCTCTTACACCTTAATTACATCTGCAAAGACCTCATTTCCAAGGAAGGTCACACTCCCATGTACAGGGGGTTTGGACTTCCACACATCTTTCTGGGGGACACGACTCACCCCATATCTGCTTCCCTCCCCATGTCCTGATCCATGGACACCCAGGGATTTGGATGAAACATGGGAGTTACCTGTAAGTTATGGTTAAGGTCTGTGTGCTAGCATCCTCGCCTCCTTGGAGTTCTTTGAATGCGTGAGCTCATTCCCAAACGCGTTCCTCAGCGTGGGGCCTCTGCACCTGCGCTTTTCTCTGCCTGCTGTCCCCTCCCAGATTGCCCGTAGTTTGCTCCTTATCATTCAAGACTCCCTAAAATGTTACTTCCTCAGAGAATGGTGTTGAGCAGTTCTAGGTGAGAGGAGAGGGGTAGAAAGAGGCCAGGTCATGTCAGGAGCCATACCAGGGATGAGGGAATGGATACGAGAACATTTAAGGAAGAATTGACCACATTTATGGTGATGGAACACATGGGTCAAGGAAGAATTCCAGAGTAACTTCCAAGTTCCTTGCTGGGAGACCTGGTAGACAGTGCTGCCATTGACCAAGAGAGAGAAAACAGGAGAGGATCCTGTGGAAGATATGGGAGGGCGGGCCTGGGCCCAAGGTGAGTTTGTGGGGCCTGCGAGCTGACAAATGGGGGTCCTTAAGACAGGGGGAGAAGTTAGGGGCTGGAGGTAGATGTGGAGCAGTTCAAGCATGGGGGTAGACACATAGCATGAAGGGGGTCATGGTCAAAGTGCGGAGGAAGAACCCAGGAAGGAGACTCGGCCTGATGGCATTTTCACTGCAGCCAGCTGCAGGGGGGCATCCCGCTGACCACCGCGGGAGCTCCTGGTAGGGCAGGGCCATAGCTTCAGGTTCCTTCCCGCCACGTCTGCTGGGCGGGCCCATCTGCGGCTCCGCGGCCATGCTGCCGCTGCCCTCCCTCGAGGGACTCCTCTTTGGTGCGTTGTTTACCCCTTTTCCAGGGCACCCTAGTCTGTTCCCTCATCTGACAAACATTCACAAAGTGTCAGTGGGCAATGACGGTTTAAACCACCCTTCCTAGCATGTGATTTACGTTCAAATGGTGTCTTCATTTGCTGTGAGAATTACTGGAGCAGCTTTCAGGCAGTTGAGAAATGTGTTGGCAAAAGGAGCCAAGTATTTTACACTGTTCTGCCGGCATCAGCCCTGGGTGTGTGGTGAGCTGATGGGCGTACGTGGCTGCTGGGTCCAAGCATGCCAAGCAATGGCTTTCGAACCAGACACACCTGGGTTTGAATTGAAGGTCCTCTACATATGAGTAGCATGGTCTTGGGGCGTCCCTTAAACTTATGGAGTTTTGGGTTCCTCATCTGTAAAATGGGGCAAAGATAGCCCTTGCCCTAAAAGCAGAGTTGGCATGCGTTGTTGGCAAGAGGGTTTGAAACCCACAGGCGTTGACTAGCTCAGTGCCCGAGGGCTCCCAATAATACGTGGGACTTATTATTAATAGGATTGATCCCTAGTCCTCTCAGCCCCAGGAGGCATTCTAGGGATAGAAAGAGGAGTCCAGAGGCCCCAGTGGACCCAGTCTCTCCTGCTGTGTGTGTGTGCAGAGGCGTGTCCCCTCCTTGGAGGCACACCACGGCTGGGGCGCTGCTAACCCTCCCAATCCCCCTTGCAGTGTGCCTTACTGGTGTCTTCCCTGAAGAAACAGTCTGGAAAAGAACGGGAAATTGCAGTCCTCCCGAAAGAAAAGCCAAAGATATTCAAGCAAAGAAGTCAGCCCAAGAAACTCTGTTCTTCCAAACCCACAGTTCCCTCGGTGGCCAGAATGGTTTGACTCCCCTCCCTAATAACACACAGAGGACTTTGTTGCTGCCTTGTCTCCTGGTCTTTCCTAGATCTTGAAATGGCCAGGCCAGGCCCCCAGACCCTAGGGCCAGCAGGGGTGGGGCAGGGCCAGGGTGCTCCACGGTGACCATTCCCAGGATACCTCCAGCCCTGGCCTTTCGGGGGAGGACCTCCTCTGGGGGACCTGCTTCTTAGCCCTGGGAGTGTCTCTGGCCTCCTCTCCACCCCCCTCTGACTCTGCCTGGCTATCTCAGCTTTGTTCCCCAGCTGGTACTCGGGACTTCATGGAATTGGCACCCACCGTGACACCTGACGGCTGTAAGGCAGGAGGGCTTATCCGGGAGGGGCTCTCGGGGGCAAAGGAACTGGGTATTAGGGTACGTAACAGGCTCCTGCTACCGCAGCTCCTGCTGCCCAAGGCTTGGCTGAGGCCCTAGGACCCTGGGGGTGGACCTGTGCCTGGTCGGGCCTTCTCCCCACCACAGCCTGTCACGTCTGTCTTGTGTAAAATATCCACCCCACCGCAGAAATCAGAGGGACCTCAGGGGACCCCAGACCACAGCGCTTGTGAGCCGACAGGCAGGTATCTGGAGCCCTGCAGCACGTCACTGACCGACAGATGCTTGTGAACACAGTGCATTTGCAGGATGAAGGGATCCGTTCGGATCCTGTGCCGCTTACTGCTGTCTCGTTCAAAGAACTCCACCAGGTCCCAGGAGCCAGCCCAGAGCAAATTCTGGGACGAAACCCGAGAGTCTCGGGGGCCGCCTCTTGGGCCCTCAGTGCTTCCTGAGCCGGTTCAGCACGAAGAGGCTCAAGCTGTACCAAGGCCTCCAAAGAGCCTCCTGGAACCAGGGCCCCGGGCTCCCTCCGATGGCAGTAACCAGGCCTTTTCCACAACAGCTCGCCCAGCGACGTGAGCTGGGCCAGGGCCCCGGATGATTTTGTTCAGCCATCGTCACTTTCCCCCTTGAGCCCAGTGAGGAAGAAATCCTCCCTTAGAACCGAGGTACCCAATAGGGCACAGAACTTACTCGAGTGGTTGTTTATTATGCTGGAAGCCCAGAAATCCTAGTCCAGTAGGAAGAAGGGCAGATAACTGAAGAAAGTTCTGGCAAATCCCTTGGCTGTCCTAGCATGCCCTCCCTCGCTGTTATTAAACACACACACACACACACACACACACACACGCATACCCCACACACGCATACACTTTTTTTTTTACCTCAGAACCCACAGTCTCCTCTAAATCTGCAGCAGATGAGACCAACATGTTCGAGATTCTGCTCCCCTTGGCCCCTCCCTGCAAAGATTCCTAATGGTCAGGTTGAGCCTGGGGTTTCATCCCAGAATTCGGGAAGGCCGGGGAGGGCGAGGTCTCTGGGCTGGCTCCTGGAACCTGGTGGAGTTCTTTGAATTAGGACAGTGCCTGTGTGGACAGAGCCTCCTGGACACGCAGCCCCTGGGACGGGAGTAAGCTACACACAGTCTGGGCCTGTCACGGAGAACAGCCCACTGATGGGAAAGGCTGCCTGTTTTCTAGAAACTTAAAGATGACTCTGACAGAGAGAAGAGCTCCCCGCTGCACGCTCTGACTTGGCGGCCCCTGGGCAGCAAAGCAGGCATCCCACCAGGTGAGGCCCTGCTGTGCCTAAGGGGGGGGGCAGTGGGGGGAGGGGCGGTGGGCCCGGCTGAGGGGGAATTAATTAGTACAGTCACTGAAGTGATGGATGATACCGAGTCTTGACTATGTGCCAGCCCTTCTGCTACGATTGTCTCATCTAAAGCTTACAACAGGGCGCCTGGGTGGCTCAGTGGGTTAATGCCTCTGCTTTCGGCTCAGGTCATGATCTCAGGGTCCTGGGATCGAGGCCCGCATCAGGCTCCCTGCTCAGCGGGGAGCCTGCTTCCCCCTCTCTCTCTCTGCCTGCCTCTCTGCCTCCTTGTGATCTCTCTCCCTCTGTGAAATAAATAAACAAAATCTTTAAAAAAAAAAAAATAAATAAAAAAAAAAAATAAAGCTTACAACAATTCCTCCTGTGTGACAGGTCATCCCTCAGTTCCCCATTCTACTGATAAAGACATTCAGGCCCAGAGGGGCTACGGATAATGACCAGTGCCAGCTGGTCGTGACTGGGCATCAGGATGTTTCTTAAAGTATTCAGCTCACTGCACCAAGGCCATGTATCTTACTTCCAGTGTCAGAGACCTGGCAGATGGTCCCGAGCAGAGCGGTGGAGTCAGCAAGACCTGGGTGGAATCTTTTCTCTGCCCTGACTCTGAGCCCCGCTTACCTCGTCTGTAACCTGGGGCGCTGTGAGGCTAAAATGAAACAGGGGTTCAGAAAGCTCTTAGCAGCCCACCTGGGATACATCAGTACTGCGTAAATGGTAGCTCCAGCTATTGCTGCTCCAGGGGAGGCCAGAAGACTTGGGATCATCCCAAAGGACCTCAGAGCCACCTTGGAGCCCAGTTTCGAGGGCGCGGCATAGCTGAAATCATTAAGTTTCTAAGACGAGCTGGACAGCATCACCATATGACCCCACAAGCCTGCTCCAGCCAACAGCCCTCTTGTCCCCTAGCTGCAGCCCAGCCCGGGAGAGAAGGGACTGCGGAACGGAGGAGGAAGACCAAATGGAGGGAAGCAGAAACCTCTCTCTCCCTGTTTTATACGGACTCGGGGAATAACGTGGGTGAGTTGGAGGCTACACAAACATCTGGACAGCCACGTTGCCCTGTCGGAACTGTAGGGTCAGCAGGCCCCGCGGGAGGGAGACCCTCTCCGGCTGTCCCAGGACGTGGGCAGCAGTGCCTACCCTCAAGCCACTCAGGTCTCCCAGCCCGGAAATGTGCGTGCAAATTCTTGACACCCCTCACCCTCCATCCATCAGAGGCAGTGTCCTCTGCTCTCTGGGCGATTGGGAAGTTGGAAAGGGAGTGAAGCTGAGTGCCCTCGCCATTGATTACTGCAAAATGGTACAAATCCCAGTAATGATTCACTGTGTGGAGAGGGGAGGTTGCAGTCTGCTTCCCCTGATCCAGCTGACAGTCTACCTTCTGCCCTTCAGCAAATTGCACTTAAGGAATTTTCCAGCTGATTTGATTGACAGAGAAATTAACATGCAAAAGGAAGCCAAGGGAGGCAGGGAAGAGAGGAAGGATGGAGGGAGGGGGGGTGTACAAGATAACCTGCCTGTTTCTCCTAGGCTTTGTATACAAGAAGTACCCTCAAGGAAGGGGCATACGAAGGATTAGTACTTCCATCCAGTTGCCCAAGAAGGATACAGTTTGCTCAAGCCAAGAGGTATGAAGTCGGCACCAGCACATGTCCCTCAAGCAGTAATTTCTTCCACCAACCTTCCACTTCTAGGAAGTTGGGTGAACTTGGAAGTGGGGACAAACCTGCTTATAATGACTGCTTAATGTGGCAGGTGGGGAAAGAGTTAAGTAGACCTATGTAAAGAGTTAAGTAAACCCGGGCCTGCCACTTCCTAGCTGGGTGACCTTGGGCAAGTCATTTAGCTACACTCAATCTCAATGTCCCCGTTTGTAAAAATGAAGACGGTCATTCCTATCCAGTGGATTGCTGACTAACTGAAGTGTGCTGTGTGTAGATCACTCAGTGGTGTCCCTCTTTTGGTTGCAAGCAGCAGAAATCCCCCTTCTTGTTCATACCCTGAAGGTAGAACATTTTTCTTCCCACAACCATTCATTAAACGTCTGAGCTTGGTTCTGATGGGGCCGATCCCGGAGCCATGCTTGATGGCCATGAGCCTGCCCGTCCTCGTATCTCTCACCATGAAAAGGAGACTGAGATTATCCTCATTGGTTTAGAGTCTGAACTTCAGACTTTCCACTCAAATTTTGTGGGAGAGGGTTGAAATGGATACTGGGGAACCACCAGTGCCCACCAGACTTGGAAGTGGCAGATGCTCAATAAATTGTGTTTCCCATTCCCCGAATTTCTCCTGCATCCCTCCCCAGTGCAGGGGAAGGAATCCGCAGGCCACGGATGCATGGTGAGGACCTAGAAACCTCACATTTCAAACACGAGACAGGTTTCCAAAAACAAGGTTTTAATAGGCGATTAGACCATCGTTCAATTAAGCTGACATTACCCAAGATAATAGTTCTTTCCTTTATTCTCAAGTGGGTAGCAAATTACGGTCTAAAAAAACTGAAGATGGAACTCTCCAGATACATGGGTCCCAGCTGCGCTCACCAAAAGTCGGTCCAGGGGCTGGTGTCAGCCAAATACTGCAGCATCCTGCCCAGCATAGAAATCAACGTGAGTTGTGGGGTTTGTTGCTCTCGCTCCCTTTCTCCCACCCCCTGCCTGTGATCCGCCACAAATGGCCCAGGGCGCTGGGGGAACTCCATGTGCGTGTCTGTGCCACGGCCTCTCTTCCTGCTTCTATCCACAAAGTGGGGTGGCTCTCAGCAAATGGGAAATGCAGATCCCGTTGGGAGCAACGTCAACCCCTGGAGGGCCTGACACCGCCCCCCAGAGCTGGACGGGCTCCACAGCATGGGAATTAGAAACAGTAGCTGAAAATGGAGCAGTAGCTGAAGAACTCAGCAGAACTCTGTACCCCAATTCTGCTGATGGTTCTATCAGGATGGCAGGGCCTGGGGCTTCCCTCCTCCCCCACAACCTGGGGGGAGGTGATGGTATTCTCTAGTTTGCAGTTTGGGGATAGTTTTGTTTTTTTTTTTTTCCATTGCTTTGACACTGGAACAGGGAAATTTAGTACAAATGAAAAACAAATCATATGTTCTTTCTTTAGAAGACCCCATTTTCTGTCCTTGCCATTTGATACATTATTAACGTTAGGGGAAACTAGAAAGCCAAAAGTAGCCACCAAATTCAAAATTATTCACCAGAAAGATTTTATGGGAGTTTTACCATGCTGTCTGTCCCCTTCTCTGTCTGTGGTCATCTTTTAGTTTGACATTTATGGACTTCCTGTTCTACCGTTAAGGGTTTTCTAATTTAAAATTTAGAGATGCTATGTTTTTTAATATCATAGTGACCACATTTGCCACAAAACCATCATCCCAATTCCCCTACTCCTTTTACAATGATAAATCTGGTAGTTTGATAAGAGAAAAAAAGCCTGTAAGTGAATATATACATGCCTAATAGATGTTTTGGAAATTATAAACCGCAACCGACTGAACCACTTCGGGGGGGTGATGGGGACATGAAGACATAGCTGAAGGGGGGCCATCTGCCTTGGCTTGCCTTAATCCAGGGCATAGTGAGACATATCCAGTGGACGCCCAGGGAAATCGAAGCATACATCACGTGCCTGGAGAAGGTGATGAGGCGCTATGTCCAGAGGCTGCAGTGGCTGCTGTCTGGTGAGGCTGCCTGCCATCCTGGAGGGCAGGAGGGGCATGAGGGGAAGTGCAAGGTTAACCCCAGGGACCAGGATCAGCCCTTCCCAGGCCAGGTGCACAAACTGTCAGGTCAGGGGCGAGGCCAGGAGGGTCATCCAGGTACAACATGATTTCTGGGTCCCGAGGTCAGGCAAGCTGCCAGATGGCAGGGAGGTGGAGCATGTACCAGAGAGAACTCAGGTCTGTCCAGGCCTGTCCTTCAAGGCCACGTCCCCCACCCCTTGCCTTCCTGGGCGTGACTGAGGTGCTCACTCCCAAGGGGCTCAATTCAGTATTGATTGGACCCCACAGGGGTCCATGAAGGTAGGTATGGGAGGGGGCAGAGAAGAATTCCCCTGTTCTTTACAAAGAGCACCAAGGCCTCTTCAGGACAGGCAAACAGGAAGAGCCAGGAGAGCCAGGCTCACATCCTAGAGAAGGGTGGGCTGGGGATCGAGAAATGGTCAGAAGCACCAAGTCCAAGAGGCCAGGCACATAGCTCGAGCTGGACAGGAGGGTGTTGAGGCTTTGGGGCCTGGACAGTTCCTGGGACAACAGGAGGAAGGAGAGAGGGAACCTTTTATAGAGGTCACTAAGGGGAGCCCCTCAGGATCCTGTGCACATTCATTAGGTCCAGTCCTCTGTGGTAGAACCTGGTAAAACAGACCATGTGCAGTGGAGTAGAGCAATGACTGTGCTTCCCAAAGCCCCTGGAGGACGCTGCCAGCTCCAGGTGTAGTTGTCAGGTCAGAGGCTGATGTGAGACAAAGGTCGCGGGCCTCTCTTCAATCCCAGTCCACATTCGCTGTTGGGAAAGGTGTGAAGACCAGAGAGGCCGCTACTCCTTCTGCCTTTCACAGTATGAGCTGAGTCCCCGCCTCACATCCCGGTGCGCACCCCAGTGCCACCTAATACTTCAAATGCCTCCAACCCTTCTAAACCCAGGGCTACTTCACTTATTCACTCATTCATTCATTATTCAACAAACATGGCTGCTCTCCTGTCAGGTGCTGGGGAGATGGTGGAAGGCGCCACCCAACACAGCCCCTGAGCTCATGGAGCATACGGTTTAGGAGACTGACGTTAACCAAAGAGTCCCACAAATAAGTCTAATGTCACAACTGTGATGCATAGAGAGGAGATGGGAATGGTGCCATGCGAGCCTCTAAGGGGGCGGCAGGCCTGGACAGGAAAATCACCGAGGGCTTTCCTGAGGAGGTGATGTTTCAGCCAAGATCTGAAGAATGAATAGATGTTAGCTGGGCAAAGAGAGGAAAGATAGGCATGTCTGAGGTGCTGGGGGTTGGGAGGGTGAGTGGATGCTGCATACAAAGACTAGAAGGAAGCCAGTGTGAGGGGTGCCTGAGTGGCTCCATTGGTTAAACATCTGACTCCTGATTTTGGCTCAGGTCATGATCTCAGGGTGGTGAGATCAAGCCTCACACTGGGCTCCATGCTCAGTGAGGAGTCTGCTTGAGACTCTCTCTTGCCCTTTCCCTCTGCCCCTCCCCATGCTCACACACACTCTCTCTCTCTAAATAAAAATAAAAATAAAAATAAAAATAAAGGAAGCCAGTGTGGCTGAAAATGAGGGAGAGTAAGGGTGAGGCCATCCCAGAGAGGCGAGGCCATCCTGGACTTAGTCTTTTGTCCTAAGGTTGCTGCATCAAATATAAACTGTTGAGGGGATGGAGTAGAATCAGGTAACGTCGTAGTAGGTCAGCTAAAAGAAGGTGAAAGACTAGGGCCAGCTGGAAGAGGTGGGGGTGATGGAGATGATGAAGGAGGCAGAATCAGAGAGATCGAGCAGGTAAAAGCCACAGGGCTTGGGCACTGGCTCTGTTTCCACTGTCCAGCTCCTACAGGGGATCAGCCAACCATTTATGGTCGGAGGTCCCTGGACTGGCTGGCTGGTCGGCCATCCTCAAGGAACATCTCCCATGCCTCAGGATGGCTCCCTCTTGTCCTCACATTGACGTGAGGATTACCAGAGAATAGCCCCGAGGAGTCAAGATGGATTCCCGGGCTGGGGGTCCAGCCAGCTCCTTCCACCTTTTCCTGGAGAGCAGCCCCTCTTTTCTGTGGCAGTTTTTCCATGGTTTCCACTACTGCCTGCAGCGAGGTCCCTGAGGTGTGACTAGAGAATGCTGGATGCATCGTCGGCTCTTCCTCCAGCTTTCCCCCGGGTGACCTCCACAGTTAGCCTTGGGGAGCCAGGACGGTAGGGTTAGCAGTTGTCTGACTAAAGTGTGGGTCGGAGGATGTGGGTATGCGTGTCAGCGGCCGCCTCCGGTCTGTGTGACCCTGGCTAGCCACTGACCCTCTCTCTTTCCCCTTGGGATGACCCCCAAGTCCTTTCACCGTGTCACCAGCCTCACCTCTTGTCCCTCTCCCCGCGGGTCTCTGCATCCCAGGGGTCCTGATTCCCCGCGTGGGCTGTCCCTCGGTCCCGGAGCACATCACGCTCTCCTCCTCCGGCTCGGGCTGCCCAGGCTCTTCCCTCCGCACCCCCACCTCCTTTTTCCGCTCGCTGCCGCTCTTCCTGCAGGGGCAATTCGCCCATGGAATTCAGATTCTCCCCATGAGGTGCCGCAGACACTCTGTCCAAAGTCGTAATTGGTGATCTAACATCTGTCTTCCTTGCCCGACTCTCAGCTCCGTGAGGGCACAGCGCCAGGCTCCGCTGATTTCTGTCGACCTGCTAAGGGACTCCGTGCTCTGTTACAGCTTTTCCAGCTCCAAACAATACTGTGACACTACTTTGTCCCATCGCTTAACTGTAGGGATGAGGAAACTCAAGGCCAGAGCAAAAATTTTTTTTTAAGATTTTGTATTTATTTGAGAGAGGGAGAGCACAAGCAGGGGGGAGGAGCAGAGGGAGAGGAAGAAGCAGACTCCCATGGAGCAGGGAGCCCGATGCAGGGCTCGATCCCAGAACCCTGAGATCATAACCCGAGCTGAAGGCAGACGCTCAACCGACTGAGCCACCCAGGTGGCTCAGAGCAATTATAACCACTTGTGCAAGTGATCACAGATCACAGGCAAAGCCACAGCTGAAACCTTGACCTCCCAAAGCCCACACCGCTGACGGGCTCTGCCCTTGGATGACCGATGCCCCGCCAATGGCACTGCAAAGGGCTGACATCAGATTGGTGATCACTCAGGCAACAGCTGTATTTGGCAGGCCGGTATTTGACTGCTGCTGTGAGAAAAACCACCCCCGGGGGGTGGAAAGGGAGCGACCCCTCACTCCTTCTCTGCCTCTGCCCCCACCACCTCGGAGCAGGGAGCCGCCGACTGTTTGGCGCGGTTTTGGAGAGCCGAGTGTGCATCCTGGTGGACACGTCGGGGTCCGTGGGCCCCTCCCTGCAGCAGGTGAAGACAGAGCTGATTCTGCTGATTTGGGAGCAGCTTCGGAAGCACTGCCACAGGTGAGAGGCAGGGGCTCAGTGGGTGGGGACAGGACGATTAAAGGGCCAGTGCGTGGGGCTTCCCTCTTGACCCTACACGAGGCCTGGAGGCATAGCGTATTTGAGCAGTAAAGGACACCACACCCTGCTGCAGAAGTAAAGCAGCCTTTGGGCTGCTCAAGCCCAGAGACCATTGCAAGCAGAGCCAAGGAACCACCAGGTGGCCTTGAGTTGTGGATTTCGGCTGAACTTGATTTTTTAAGGGGGGGGTGGTTCAGGGTTGTTTGTTTCCTCTACCCAGAGAGGTGGACGCCAGGAGACACCAGAAGACTCTCTCAGGCTGCGACTCATTCTTGCCTTCTTATTAATAAGACTAACATTTATTGAGCACTTTCCACACGCCAAGCACTTTCCGGGCGTGATTTCCTTCAATCCTCACAGCGCCCCCACGTGGTATTGCGGTTATTATCCCATTTTTCAGAAAAGGAGATCAGGACTGGGCGCCTGGGTGGCTCAGTGGGTTAAGGCCTCTGCTTTCGGCTCAGGTCATGATCTCAGAGTCCTGGGATCGAGGACCGCGTCGGGCTCCCTGCTCGGGGGGGAGCCTGCTTCCCCCTCTCTCTCTGCCTGCCTCTCTGCCTCCTTGTGATCTCTCTCTCACTGTGAAATAAATAAATAAAANCTGTGAAAAAAAAAAAAAAAAACTTAAAAAAAAAAAAAAAAAAAAGGAGATCAGGACTTAGAGAGGCTAAGTAATCTGCCGGAGATCACAGACCCCATGAGGGGCTTAGGTGGGAAATTAAATCTGTTTCGGGCTGCATCGGGAATCTTCGGTGCGGACCTTCTCCTACTTCTCCCCGAGGGCCGCAGGGTGCTCACCGTAGGGACCTGATGTTGATTGGCAGGAA
This sequence comes from Ailurus styani, assembly GCA_002007465.1. Lineage (NCBI taxonomy): Eukaryota > Metazoa > Chordata > Mammalia > Carnivora > Ailuridae > Ailurus > Ailurus styani. The sequence continues at coordinate 1,864,162 of LNAC01000228.1, read as the reverse complement.
CGGTCCTCACAGGGGTGTTATTTCAGCGATCGTCTTCTAGTGACTCCCTTTCACCGCCTCCCTGCCCCCCACCACTTCATCACCCCCCCACCAGCTTCAACCTGCTCAGCTTTGCGGAGGACCTGCGACTGTGGCGCGACACTCTGGTGGAGACCAGCGACGCGGCCTGCCACGAGGCCATGCAGTGGGTGACCCAGCTGTGCGCTCAGGGAGGCACCTCCATCCTGCAAGCGTTACTGGCAAGTTCTCCCACGGAGCCCCACCCCAGCAGCCACCCAGAAACACCCTCGCCCGCTCTACGGGTACAGCATGAGACTTTCAAACTACAAAGCGCACTTTTAGATAGAATCAGTGTCACTTTATTTCATCTTCCCAACAACCCAGGAAGAAAGGGATTCTAGTTCCCACTTTATAGATGAAGACACAGAGGCTCAGAGAGGTTAAGTGATTCGCTCGGGTTAACCAGCCAGGAAGTGGGCTGTGCTCTTTCTCCTAAACCTTGGCAGCCTCCTTGGTTTGTGGCAGGATGAAAACAGGGGGCAGGGGGGTCCTCTCACTCTTAACGGACAAGTCAGTGCGATCCAATCAGACACATTTTCCTTGGGGACAGCAGGCCCTTCCCGGTGAGCGCCTGTCCCCGAGCCAGACCACCTGCTTGTGCATGCTCTTTTAGAAAGCCTTCAGTTTTCACGATGTGGAAGGATTGTACCTCCTGACCGACGGGAAGCCAGATACAAGCTGCAGCCTTATTCTGAGTGAAGTCCAAAGACTCACGGAGAAAAGAGATGTGAAAATCCACACCATTTCCCTGAACCACTCAGGCAGGTGGGCAAGAAGGAGCCAGGTCCGAGCTGTGTTTCCCTCCCAGGGCTGCGTGTGTGAGGGCCAAGGGCTGAGCAACTCGCCCAATCCAGGGCCTCCCCTTAGACCCTGATCTCTCCTGGGTCCCAACCCGTAAGAGAGAAATGAGAAGAGCCCGGGCAGGTGCTACCCTAGAGTGAAAGCCCTCTGTCCACCTCCAAGAACCCACTCTCCTGACCCTCTCCAGCCTGGAAATGGATGTGCACCGATTCCCAGGGGCACACACAGTCTTCTCCCTCCTGAGCTTTCTCAGGAGCTCACTGGTGAATGCCGAGGGGCAAAAAGCTTAAAGTAGCATTGTTATGGTGGTTTTTATAAACCATCACCATAGAGGAAAATGTGTTAGACCAGAGAGATTCTGCTTCTTTGGGAAAAGACTTTAATGTTATTGGCAAAGCTATGATGACTTAGGTGCATATTTGAGCTCTCTGTCTAAACCACATGCTCCATGAAGGTCACACCTGTGTCCCCTACCAGGCCTAACCCATAGGAGCAGGCACCGGCTAGGTAAAGGACCTTGTGCTGGCCGTGTGCTTTCATGCTCACTAGTGACAGAAAGCAGTCAGTCCGCTTCCTGTGGCCGCCGCGCTGCCCATAAACTGACAGGGGCTGGGCCTGTGATGCTCATGTGCTCTCAAGGGCACAGATCCTCCGGGCCCGAGGCCCACTGCCCCCCAGACGTGAGCTCCCACAGGCCGGGGGGCCGCAGGGAACTTGCCTGGCCAGTCAGTAGGCCTGGGCCCAGCCCTTCTGTTCTCCCAACTAGGGTGGCGGCTGACTTCCTGAGAAACCTGGCCGCCCTCACGGGGGGCCGCTATCACTGCCCCGTTGATGAGGACACACTCCTCAGAATCCACGGCCTGCTGACCAAGGGTTTTGTGGACCAAAGGGTAGGTTTGTGGAGCGAAAGAGCCAAGTCTGTTCGAATGTCTTGGTATAATGTCCACAGAGGTGGGTTTATTTTTCCCCCTCTAACTGGAAAGATCTCTGCTTCTCTTGTGAGACTAGGAGGTATGGGCTAGAAAGGGTTCTGTTTCCCTGCTGTTCTTCCTCTAGGCTGGCTCTCCTCGGGGTGGGAAAGAAGCAGAGTGCAGAGGTGCTGTTCAGTAATAGAGCAGTTCTGGGGCGCCTGAGTGGCTCAGTCAGTTGGGCTGAGTCTCGATTCTGGCTCGGGTCATGATTTCTGGGTCGTCAGATCAAGCCATAAGTTGGGCTCCATGCTCTGTGTGGAGTGAGCTTAATATTCTCTCTCTCTCCATCTGCCTCCTACTCTGCTCCTTCCCCCCTCCCCCGCCCAAAACACACACGATCTCTCTAAGATAAATACATAAATAAAATCTTTTTAAAAAACGACAGAACACTTCACATTCATTGAGTGCTTACTTTGTGCACATCCATTGCTTTATACAGACTACCCCTTCCAGTCCTCTCGACCATTACTATACCCACTAAACAGATGAATGAAGAGGCTCAGCAAGGAATAGGAACACACCTAAGGACATGGCAAATGGTAAAGCCAGAGCCCAGACACCCATGCTGCTAACCTCTGTGCTTTGGGTCCTACATATTTCTGTCTCCCTGTGTACAAGTCCCTGAAACAGATACTCAGATGACCTAAGTAGTAAATCTCGTTAACTCACGCTTTCCATCAAACATGTGCGATAAGAGGAGACTACCAGCCATTCTCTCCTGACCTGACCGAAAAGTTATGCACATGTTTATACCTTTTAGGAACATGGTGCTGTCATTTATAACATTTTCAGGGCAACAAACTATCAAGTAAGACAGACAACTCCAGGTTTCTTTTTGGAGCTTAAAGTACATGTACCAGGACATGGCATAATTTTTGAAGTCAAGTGCTTTGTGTGACTCCTTTGTTCAAGTACCTCTTCAAGGGACAAATATTAGTCCCTAGAAGACAAAAAAGCATGTCTGTGAAGCTTGGTTTTATTAGAAACAAGAGGAAAAGGGCAGAACATATTTTACCAAGTAATGGTGACATAAGGAGCAGATACCACTTCTGTTCTCCTGGGAAGAGAGGGGCTGACTTCAGTGAAATTCAGTGAGGATCTCAGTTTGCCACTGCCCACCCACTCCCGACACGGACCCTCAGGCACCTTATCTCAAAGTGTCCCATTTGCAGAATCACTGCCGTGGCAAGTGGTGAGGTCTTTGTCCCTGGAGGTATGCAATGCAGGTATTTCCTGCATTGGGTGGAAGGCCACATTTGATTAACTCTAATTTTTTTCTGCTGAGATTTTGGATTTTCAGATTGCATCCAGTCATTCAGTGGATCTAACTTCACGTGCATGCCCCCTTTCCAAGGATCCCGTGTTGCCGCTGTTTGAAGGAGATGATCTGAGGAGATTGGCCCAGGAGATCACCAAGGCCAGAAGCTTCCTCTGGAAGGCCCGGTCCTTCAGGTATGCCCTTCAAAGCAGCCCCTCCCGCCTCACCTGCCTCATGGCTCCAGCCCACCCAGACCCTGGGCCTCCTCGAGACCGGGTGCCCCCCGGTCATGGCAGCCTCTTCCTCCAAGAGCGCCTGCCCTGCTTCTCCCCACCAGGCCCAGAAATCTGGGCATCAAGGGGACCATCATATTTCATCTCCTGTCCACTAGGTCCCAACTCCAGAAGAAAAACAACATAGAACCAAATGTTACTCCTCTTTAGACAAGTGTTCTCAGGTAAGAGAAGATGATTGCAGCTCCATCTTGTACGTATCCCCCAAGGACCAGACAGCATGCCCTGTTTCATAGTAGTAACAATGGGGGGGGGTGTACCAGAACTGTTTCTAAACAGAAAGACCAACTTACAAATACTCACTGAGCACAAATGGGCCCTAGGAAAGCTGTAACCCAGCCTTCATCCCCAGGAAACATGATCCCAGGCACCAGGGCTCCCTGGAAGCTGAGGGAGGGAAGGCTCTGCCATCCTGGGTCCACCCTAATGTTCCTGCCCTGTCCCCCAAGACACCCTATACTCCAGCCACAGGCTTGTCACTCCCTGGGAAGCTCTGCATCACGCCCTGCCTGGAACGGCCTCTTACCACCCTCTGCCTAGTGACTCCTGCTCATCAATCAAGGCACAGCTCACGTGGCATCAGCTCCACTGTGAAGATGCCCTGAGACCCACCAAGAGCTGGGAGCCTCCAGCCTTCCTTCCATTGCATCCTGGCCAAACATCCCTTTCCATAGCCGTGACACTGACCACTTATAATACCCAGCACTCCACGTCATGCTTCCTTGCTTCCCTGCCCACTCTTCTTGATTGTGCGCTCCCAGGATGAGGTGGGCGTCCTATAACCATCTCTAGGTCTTCAGAACCTGCCCCGGGGCCAACGGAGTAAACTGTGAGTATCCTGCTCAGTTGTGGGAGCCCAGCCCTAGAAACCAGCCAGAGGGGGTTATTTTACCCTGATCCCCTCTCTCTGTGCCTCCCAGCGCCCTGGTCTACGGGGGGGGGGGGGGGGTANGGAAGAAGAAACAAGTAGGGCTTCCCACCTGCCCCCCAACCTGTTCATCCAAACTGGATTGTAAGTCTTCCCTGGAGCCAAGTGCAGAGAGAGTGCTGTGCTCAAGCAGGTGAAAATCTGGCTGCGTCTGCTGGGCCCGGCCCTACTGGGTACATATGAAATGAATATGTCATGTATTATGTGGTCTGGGGTCGCTCCTGAGACGAAAAATTGTTTGAATTTAATTAAATAGGATCCAAATTACTCTTAAGCTGAAGTGATGATTGGTTCATCTGTGTGAGTGTAAGTTTTTGGTGATATAAAACTTTATTAAAAGATTCCTGTGCAGGGACGCCCGGGTGGCTCAGTTGGTTAAGCATCTGCCTTTGGCTCAAGTTATGATACCAGAGTCCTGGGATCGAGCCCTGTGTCAGGCTCCCTGCTCAGAGAGGAAGCTACTTCTCCCCCTCCTCCCCGCTTGTGCTCTCTCTCACTATCTCTCTCTCTCTCAAATAAATAAAATCTTTTTTAAAAAAACATGAAAAAGATTCATATGCAGAATATATGAAGAACTCCAAAAGTTCTTTATATAAGAAATAAGTATACTTATATTCTTATTACATATAGGAATATATTCTTATATTTATATAAGAAAAAGATAAAAAATAGAATAATAAGAAAAAGATAAATATCTTAATTCTTTTAAATGGACAAAACAGATACAAATGGACAATAGGTATATGAAAAGGTGCTCAACAGCCTTACCCATCAGTGAAATGCAGATTAAAACCATAATGATATACCACTGCACACCCACCAGAATGGCAAAAAGGAAAAAGACACAATATCAAGGTACGGAGCAACTAGACCTCTCGTGCATTGCTGGGGGGAGGGGTGTAAATTGGTTCAACTGCTTTGTAAAACTGTGACAGTTTTTACAGAAGGAAAACGTGTGCCTACTCTAATGACCCAGAAATTCCAATCCAAGAGAAACAGGTGCACATATTCCATAAAAGACATATAGGAGGGGTGCCTGGGTGGCTCAGTGGGTTCAGTGTCTGCCTTTGGCTCAGGTCATGATCTCAGGGTCCTGGGATCCAGCCCCACATCAGTATCCCCGCTCAGTGAGGAGTCTGCTTCTCCCTCTGCCTGCTGCTCCCCCTGCTTATGCGCACACTCTCTCTCTCTCAAATAAATAAATAGAATCTTTTTTAAAAAGATACATAGGAGAATGTTTATAGCAGCTTTATTCATAAAAACCAAAAATTGGAAACAACTTAGATGTCTGCCAATGGTAGAACGGACAAATACATTGTGATACATTTGTATAGTCTGATACATTTGTGACACATTTGTATAGTGTACATTTCTACACTTCAATTTTTTTTAAGATTTTATTTATTTGCCAGAGAGAGAGAGAGAGATCACAAGTAGGCAGAGAGGCAGGCAGAGAGAGGGAAGGAAGCAGGTTCCCCGATGAGCAGAGAGCCCGATGCGGGGCTTGATCCCATGAGGCCTCCCTCCTGGCTTCTTGTAGTTTGTTGCCTTGTGGCAGCATAACCCAATCTTTGTGCGATGCTCTCCCTGCGTGCAGGTCTGTGTCCACATTTCCCGCTTCCATAGGACACGTCCTATTGGACTAGGCCCTGCTATTACTTTATCTTTTTGGGTTTTTTTGTTTTGTTTTGTTTTTAAGATTTCACTTATTTGATAGAGACACAGCGAGAGAGGGAACAGAGGCAGGGGGAGTGGGAGAGGGAGAAGCAGGCTTCCCATTGAGCAGGGAGCCCGATGCAGGCAGGGCTCGATCCCAGGACTCTGGGATCATGACCTGAGCTGAAGGCAGATGCTTAACGACTGAGCCACGCAGGCGCCCCTCTATTACCTTATCTTTAATAACATCTGCAATGTCTCTGTTTCCAAGGTCACACTCTGAGGTACTGGGGGGGAGGATTTCAACACGTGAGTTGGGGGTGGGGGGGCAAGTACACGATTCAACTTATAACTACTATGTTGTAAAGAGACGGATGGGGAAGGGGGTGAAGAAACATTGTTTCCTGGGGTTCTGGGACCAGTGTGCGACAGGAGAGGCCTGGCCCGCAGGGGCTTTGCGTCCTCTCCCCACCAGCAGCTAGGCCCATTGCACCCCCTCCCTGTTTGACCAGCCTCCGTTTCCCCTCGGTGAGAGCCTGCGGCTGCTGCCCCAAACAACGCGCGTGCTCCAGCGCCGGGGCCTGGAGGCGGGGAAGGGGCGGGGCGGGGCGGGGAAGGGGCGGTCCCGGAGCCCAGCCCGGCC